>OY744516.1:35069277-35231777 GCA_963556195.1 Sepiola atlantica | reverse complement strand
CCTAACCAAAAGAAAGATCCAGGTTGTCCTCTATGGCCGTTCATTCAAACAACATGACATAAATGCATGCTAGGGATCGATCCTAAGACCTTTATTGTTCTTGATTTTCATAAACGACTTCTCTGATGATTTTGTGTCTGAGATGGGTATATTTGCTGACGACACCACACTCTACTCTCGTCATGTGGGCAAAACGGACACTCACATATCTAAGACAATGTCTGAACTCTTAGAAAGTGACCTCCTGTCTGTAGTGGAATGGGGTCATAAATGGATGGTAACATCATTTAATGTTGCTAAGAGAAAGCTCCTTTCCTTCAACAACTACAAGAAACCTCTTCAACCACCGATTGCCATAGCAAATAACACTCTACCTGAGAGTCCAACGTTCAAACTCCTCGGCCTAACATTCACAGGTAACATGAATTGGAACAAATACATAGAAGACATTGCCAAGGTTGCTGCAAAGAAAGTTGGCTCTCTCTACCATGCTTGAAAACTTCTTACACCTGACAGTATCCTATAGCTCTACAAAGCCACCATCCGCCCATCTGGGATGGTGCACCATCCACTAACCTCTCCCTCTTAGACAAGGTCTAGAAAAGAGTCTCTAATCTAATAGGTCCCTCACTATCTACCAAGCTCCAATCCCTGTCCCATTGCAGCAATGTTGCATCCTTGTGCTTGTTTTAAAAGTACTTCAATGGAATGTGCTCCGATGAACTTGCTGCTCTGGTACCCCCTTGACATAAATACACTCGACCAACCCGACAACCAGCTAAATCCTATCCATTCACTGTGGAGGTCCCCAGATGCCGGAGAACCTTTTAGTCCAATAACTTTTCCTCGAACTGCCGGTCTTTGGAACCTCCTCCCTGCTCCATGTTTCTCCGACTGTACTGACATGCAGAAATTTAAAACTTATGTGAAGAAGCATCTCACTGCACAGCACCCAATTTAGGATGACCCCCAAAACTTTCACCTTAATTTTCAGTAGCCCCTTACATCGACAGTGGCAACTTGCCTTGTTTGGGGTTAACTCAGTAAAAAAAAACTAAAAAGAAACTCAAATAGATCGGAGAGGATCAAGTAAAAAAAAAAGACAATGTGAAATGCATATAAAGTATTAATTACATAAACATTATTTCTTATAACTTGATTTAAATGTAATTTTAAATCATTGTTATGTTGTTTATGTGTGGGATAAAGTTCAGTATTTTATCGAAGACTACTCCTAGAAATTTATATTGATTTACGAGTAGGATGTTTTCCCTTTCGAGTTGTAAGTTGGGGTCGTTATGTAGTTTGCGCTTTTTACAAAAATGAATGCATTTAGTTTTGGTTTAAAAAATGTTAGAACCATTTTTTGGTTCCCCAGTTGTTGTTTTTATTTATGTAGTACTGTAGCTATCTTTCTATCAAATGGATGTATGTGGATCGATAGCTTATGGTGAAGTCATCGACGTATAAGGATCCACTTATGTCGGGGGTTATTTCCTTAGCTGTCATTTATTTTTATATTAAACAAAGTTGTTGATAGGATTCTGCCTGTCGTTTTCAAGTCCAATGTTAACAAATTCTTGTCAAGCTGTCCTCCTGAATAATCAAATTCTGCCAAACTTCCACCATCATTATCGATCATCGCAGTGTTGTCTCACCGTCCACCTGACACTCATTAACCCTTATCCTCGAGTGACCTTTTGTCCTTGATAACTGGTGACTCTTAGTAAAAAAAAAAATCTTATATATATATATATATTAGCCCTATCTATTGCCATGGGGATCTTTTTACTTTCATTTTTGTTTCGCTCATTGAATTTTGACTTTTCTTATTATTTTTTGTAAGAAATTATTTACATTTTTATAAAGATAAGTCAGTGAAAGAATATATATCATTAAGAACATCAGTTCTGCAATAAAATCGATAAGACATCTTACAAAATATTAAAATTCAAATCACATAAATACTTTCAAGTTTTTTTTCTCTCTATGACACAAAATTAATATGGTACGAAATAATATATATATATATATATATATATATATATATATATGTTGCTAACTCTGAGTTGTCGTTTCAAGATGGCGGCCTCTGAGGGTTGCACATAAGTTCAAAATTTTTTTTTGTCTATCATGTCACTCTGTTGTATAATTTTTTTCAAATTAAAAACTTTTTATCTACTTTTCTGACGAGCTTGAGGTGAACAGATTCAATATTAACATAATAATATTGTTTGGTTTAATTTAAGCGATCGAATTCGTATAATAATTTGCACTGAAATGTATCTGTTTTGAAAATGTTTTGTGAGGAAAATAAAAAAAAATCTTGGCTTTTGGAATATAAATTAACTTTGCTTACTTATATATGCTCTGTTGTTACTGGTTGACATTCATCGAGCTTAAATTGTAAGAGGTTGGTAAACATAAAGTATTGAAAGTATATGCTAAAACATATGTTCACAATAATATATATATATATATATATATATATATATATATATATATATATATATATATATTTAAAACAGCTGTTGCATGTTGGTACTTTTTCCTATTTTTTTTTTATTAATTTTTGTGAAGTTTAATAGAATTACCTACAGTATTTTTTTTATGGAAATCGCTCCAGACAAGGCAGGAATCCACTTGATGTAAGGAGCTAAAAAAAAATTACCACTTCAAGGTCAAAAACTAGTCAACGATAACTGTTAGATGGATAGATTCCGACCCCAAAACAGCAACTCTTCCCCCTTTGTCAGAAACATATCTCATAAAATGTGAGGACTAAAGGACAAAATAAGAGAAATGAGAGTTACGAGGCTGCCGAAAGAAAAACCAAGATCCACTTTCTACTCTCCTAGAATTCAGTAATTAAACTAATTGGATAAAATTGTTTAAAATTATAACATACTTTAAATTCGCTCCCTGCTCCCTGTTTCCCCGACTCGACCAACATGCAAACATTTAAATGTAATATGAACAAACATCTTGCTGCACAACTTCCCACTTAGGATGCCCCTTATAAATCTGGTCCCTAATCACAGTAGTAGCCCCTTACGTCTCAGTGGCAATTTGCCTTGTCTGAGGTAAAAGTTAATTTTAAAAGTTAATTCCAGTTTTTAAGAAAAAAAACAAAAAACAATTCATTCCTTACCTGTACTTACATATTCGTCTGACCAAATAAAAATTCATGCCCAGTTAGGTTAGCAATGGATTAAATTAAAATATGTTACTCCATGTCTTTAGGTTCCAGAGAGAAAGGGTGTTTTACTGATTGTCTTCTGTATCCATTACTGAAAAAGTCCTGTAGAGACGTATGAAGACAAAATTCTAAGCTCCTTTCTCCCCTAAATTGGATCTACTTCTGCACTTCTTTTAAAAATCTTTTTGGCATGTAGGTAGAATTAGTGTGGGGGGAGAAGACGTATATTAACAGTCTGAATACATTTTCTGTGTATGTAGCTAAGTGTGTGTGTGTGTGTGTGTGTGTCTGTCCTCAGATAAAAAAAAAAAGCACCCATCAGAGGCTGCTGATAGTGGCCCAGCTGATAAGCAGACTGACCCCCACCCCTCACGTCCACCAAATATCCAGGTCAAAGAAGTATAACATGTCTTCTCTCCTTCTCAGCCACATCTTTGTAACTTAGGAGCAGGGTCTTTACATTACACTGATCCTATTTAAAAACAAAATACTTCACCTGTGACCTTCGATAATCCCATATTGTTAAAGAAAGTCACAAATACAATAAGACACTTTTTTTTTTTTAATCTAGCCTTACAACAATAGAGCTTTTATATCTTCATGTTTATAAAACTCAAAATGTTATTTAAAAGGAAAATCATGCTCATCATATTTAAATAAACTAATTCATAATTATAATGACTCATTTTATTTAACACCACGTTATTTTTAAACAATGTTCAAACTTTTGGTTAGAAACGTACAGACAGGAAATCTCCATTATAGTTGTAATATAATGATATATAATACAACGATGCAAAGAACATGTGAAAATACATAACTGTCTATGAAAAGAAACTGGAACCATAGGAAGATTTTAATCATTCCAGTAATCATAGGAGCCATTGGGTCTATGGAAAAGAACTTACAAAATTACCTGGCGAATATACCCGGTGAACCAAGTGCAAGAGAGATCTAAACAATTGCACTTAAAGGGACGGTGAGAATCCTAAAAAAAGTCTCTGTTAGAGTCTCTGAAATAGCAGGTGAATGTCTGGAATCTAATAGGATGCCCCATCCCCAGCAAAACAAAGAGAAAAGAAAATTGAAGAAAAAAAAGGTGAGAAAGTTATAGGCTTAGAAAAATGTTTATTTTGTGGAGTTATGGCCTCATAAGTGGGTCTTGAAATGACCGAAATTTTAAGAGACTGTGTAATTGTGTGCAATGGTTTAAATCACATTAAAATCACAGATAAACCTTTGTTTTGGTGGTGGCTTCGTGCTCTGTGGGGAACTCTTTTATAATAAAGAATATGGCCCTGCAAAACAATCTCCATTACCAAATTTCACACTCATAAGTCTAATAGCATGAAAGTAGTTAACGGGCACAATTGGAGACGTACACACACACACACACACACACACACACACACACACACACACACACACACACACCTATTTCTCATATTCATATAAATTCCATTGATATTGATAGATGGATTGAATTGCCAATCACTAAAAACTGATAATTAAAAATATGAATAAAATAGAAAAAAAACATATCTCAAAATGTTGGTTGGTGAAGGGAGTGACGCTGCTGACAAATCTTGACTTAAACTTGCAGGTAAATAATATCACAAGTGATTTCTCCCAGAATGCATCTTCCTCATTGGACCATAGAAGAAGGGTCAATATCAATCACTGATCTTTTGTTTGGATGGTGTTTTCATGCTCTGTAAGGGACTCCGTTATAATAAAGAAGATGAATATTGGTAGGGAATCATTCTTATCAAATTTGACATTCCGAGGTCTAATAATCTAAAAGTAGTTAATGCACACAAGCAGAGAGACGGACACATACATGTCTGATATCCATATAGATTTTATTGATCTTGATAGATGGATTGAATTTCTAAACATTGAAAACTGATAATTTAAAAAAGAAAAGTAAGCAAAACATATCTCAAAATGTTGATTGGTTGGTGAAGGGAGTGACGTTGCTGGCACATATTGGCTTAAACTTGCAGGTAAATAATATCACAAGATGCACTTTCCTCATCGCAGCACAGAAAGCGGGCTGAGATCAATCCCTGATGCCTGTGGTGCCTCCATAAGTGGGAAACACAAAGGAAGCTGGAGTTATTTTGTGTACACACCTTGATTGTTGTAAGCTACTGAGCACTCGACTTGAAAAATTATGTGTGTTAAACAACATCGAATGGCAAGTTAAATCATAACTGAATGTGATGGTATAAAACATACAGACATACAAGATCCACTTGTAAACGGCCCAAATCAAGAATAAACCAAATGTCCGAGCGCATAGGAAATATCGTTCTATACAATATACAAATAATCAGCAACAATTATATTTAAATCATCATCATCATCATCATCATCATCATCATCATCATCATCATCATCGGTTCAACATCAGTTCAACATCTGTTTTACATGGTGGCATGCGTTGTACGGCTTTAAGAAATTGACTTCCAAACTAACCTATCTCTAGCCAGGTCTTTATCCCTCTTTCTCAAGTTCATTCTTATCACTTCCTCTCATGTTTTCCTTGGCCTTTCCCTGCCAACGGACCCTACTACTTCAACTGTTCTACATCTACTAACCAAACAATTCTCATCCATTTTTTCAATGTGAACATACCAACAAAGTTTCCTGTCTTGCCCACATCTCCTTATACTTTCCTGATTTAATCTTCCTCCAACATCATTAGATCTAAGTCTGTCTTTAAGGCTCACATTACACATCCATTGTATTATTCTCATATCATTTCTCTCCATGCACCACATGTCCTCAACCTCCAATGGCCTGGTTTCACTTCAATACATCGTCACACTTTGTACATATGCCTGATAGAGTCTTTCCTTGGTCGACAGTGGTAACGTTTTGCTGGTCAGTGATCACAGAAGTTTCCTGAACTTACTCCATCCACTCCTAACTCTTGCAATCACACTAACATCAGCTCGTCCCTATGCCCCAATAGTATTACTGAGATAACAAAACTTCTGAACATTTACATATACTTTCTTCATATGTGAGTTCTCATCCATCTTCATTGTCGTACACTTCTTGCACACAAACTGGTTATCATCTTTCAACCTACCTGTAATTATATTGAACTAAAGATGGAAAAATATCACCGTAAATGAACGATACACTTGAAGAAAGTCAGAGGGGACATCGGCTGGAAAGTATCTGAAATTCAGATATTAACTGATTGTTGATGATTGATCAGTTTTACGGCATATCAACCATCACTGGGTCATTTTATGTCAAACCAGTATATGATTAGTTTGAAAAGATTTTTGTTACATACAACACCTGGTCTTTCCAAATGGTCACCTATTTAATACTAGCCATGCTCAATGTAGCTTAGCTTTGGTGATCTAATGGGAAGTGGTATGTCAACATGATTATAGACATATATACAATAGTCTGAAGAAAAACAATCTGTTGTTGTTAACTATTTTTATTTTCTCTGGTTATATTGTCTTCTAACCACTTGATAATATTGCTTTTGTCACTTATTAAATTGGTGTTTTTGTTTTATTCATCTAGATCAGTGATCCTCAACAGGGGTCCACATGGACCCTCAGGATCCATGTAACATTACTAAGGGTCCGTCATGTTTCTTTTTAAATAAAGCATTGATATAATTGGGGTCCACCAAAAAATAATATGAGGTTTATTGGTAAAAGAAGGTTCAGAATCACTGATCTAGATCTACTTTGTACGGAGAAATAAACTGTTCTGAAAAGAGAAGACAGAACAAAAGAAATGATCAATGTGAAGAAATTCAGTTGAAACTTACATAACTCAAATATTCTTTGATTTCATGCGTGTCTGTGTGGTTACCAGAGGTTCGACCTCTCCAAAAACAGTCTTGACAAAGTTGATAATTGTAACAACGTTGACATTTATATCGAAATCCCATGAACGACTCTCGATGACAACCTTCACACTGAACAGGATGCACAGCTGAAAAGGGCAAGCAAAAAAGGTTTTCGTTAGAAAAATAAAACAATCCACACATTTAGCAATGAAAATGCTATTTCAAACTTGAGCGTGACACACCAACCAACAGATAGAGCCTCTTTAAAAGATCCGTGTGTGTTACGATCGAGGTCGTATGATTCGATCTCCTTGCCTGACCACTTGGAGAAGAGGAAGGCGTACGTGGATGAACTTCTCCCTTTCTTTCACATCTCTCCTTCATGCAACTGATACCGGATGTTGGGTTAACACTCATTTCCCTTACTTGAATGAAAGATGGGTCTCGGAAAAGGGATATCATAAAAAAATAAAGAAGAATAAGTGGCCATAAGGTGGAGTATACTAATTCCCGTGCCAAACCATGTGCAACACTTTTAAAGGACTTTTAATAAGAAGTTAGTTGAAGAAATTATATGGAAATGTTCGCCTCGGGCGGAAGACCTCTTAGGAAAATTCGGACTTGCTTACAAACTGGACTTTGAGATGAAATCATCCTTTTTCATCCACTAACATGGAATTACCAAGGACCAGTGGGATATTATTTTTTTTTAAACATATTTCGCCCCAAACACTGTAGACGTAAGGGGTTACTGAGAATTAGTGTGTAAGTTTTGGGTGTCATCCTAAGTTGGGAGCTGTGTAGCGAGATGTCTGTTTACATTAGTTTTAAACCTATGCATGTCGGTACAGTCGGGGAAACAGGGAACAGGGAGGGAGTTCCAGAGGCCGGCAGCACGAGGAAAGAAGCTATTGGGGTAGAAGGCTCTCAGGCATCTAGGGACCTCCATAGTGAGTGCTAGGATATCCAGTAGTTTGTCAGGAGAAAGGATTCTACGTCGTTGATGTTGATTCTACGTCCCCGGATATTTGTGAATGCAATCTTCAAGGGTGGAGGCAGAGAGGTTTTATATTGGGTGTCTGGTTTAGGTTTGATTTTTTTTTTTTTGCAATGACATGTTTGTTTTGAGATAGAGTGGGGTGGGTAAGGTGGGTGCTTGTTAGGTGCCAATAAGCTCACACAACCAGTCCATTAGTCATGACTTGGTCCGTAGGTGTTGTGGCCTCAGGAAAGCCCATTGGGCATAACTGCAGGGTTTCTTTCCATGCGCGACATGGCATGTACAGCTACCCACGGTATTATACAAATGATGATAGAGCAGCCGTTCTTAGCGCTACCTATGAGTTTGGGCTCCTGTCCTGTAGGTCGGAAACAGCAGCCAGACAAGCTGTCTAACCTCAACCTGTCGGAACAAGAACAACCCAGATTAGTCATGTAAGACTTAGTGACGAAAAAACTTTCCCCAAGTTGCCCAAATAGAGAGAAACAGCGTTCATTGTCTTAGTAAGGAAACAAGGCCAGCCACTGAGTGCCTTTCAGGCGTCCCAGCACTGGTACTTCTTCACCTGGCTAATAGACAGAAAAGGAGTACAAAGGCCGGGCGATAGGCAGAACCCATCTACTCATTATCCCTAGTTAAGTAAAGACATCTCTATCATCTCTCTCTCTATATATATATTTACACGTTGACCAAAAGACTGTTTCTCATTTCATGTCGACATACGTAGCATCACAATAACGTTTAAACAATAACACATCTATATACTATTTCACCTCTTCGAGGATCGGTTTCTGAAATTGTTGTGAAGTAGTCCAACAGTAAAAAGAAGAAGTCAAGTCGAGGTTGGGTTAAGATAACAAGTGTATTAAACTAAAAGGTACAAGGTAAGGAAACTGACTGGCACTTGGCTAGACAGTTACAAGCCTGTCCTTTTTCTCTCTCCTGTGACTCTTTGAAAATATCCCATCTGGGGATTAATAACGTTTTTGTTTGGGAATCACCATCATCAACTCAGTCGATTTCCGTTTTCTTTTTGATCTCCTAATCTCAGGAGCAGTCTCTGGTATGGGCACCTGAAAAGTATCAAACACTGTGTCCATAATGTCCTCCTCGGGCGATCTGGTCACCTCACTGTTCGAGTATCTTTGGAGTCTATTCGCAGTGTGTTGTTGTAGTCCCTTTTTCGATCCGAAAATCGTTAATAAGGGTTTGTGGTCTGTTTATAACAGAAATTGTCTACCGTGCAGAAAATGATGAAATTTCTTTACCGTGAATATAATGCTTAGAGCCTCTTTCTCAATTTGAGAGTATTTTTTTTCGGCTGGTAGAAGTGTCTGGGATGCATGGGCTATGGGTTTTAATTTTCCATCATCCATTTTGTGCAATATGCATGCTCATATGCCATAGTTGCTGGCATCGCTTGCAACTACAATATCACGCTTGGGATTATAATGTGCCAGAAACAAGTCAGACGTTAAGATATCTTTAATTTTCTGAAATGCTTCTTCGCACTCTTGCGTCCAAACCCATTTTTGGTTCTTCCTTAACAGTTCATTTAAGGGTGATCTTAGTTTATGCATGTTTGGTACGAACACATTGTAGTAATTCGCCAACCCTAAAAAACTTTGTAGAGACGCAATATTTTCTGGAGCAGGCATGTTCCGTATCGCCATTGCCCTATCTGGGTCTGGCCTTCTTCCTTGCTCATCGATGATTTGTCCTAAGTATTTTATTTTTTCCATGAAAAAAGTACATTTCTCATCTTTGATTTTAAACCCATAATCCTGGATTTTTTTGAATACTTGGTTTACATGAGTCTTGTGTTGTTTTTTTTGCTAACGCTGTTCATTAACACATCGTCCAGGTACCCTACTGCGAAATCCATCCCATTTAACATCATGTCCATAATTTGTTGAAAAATCGCAGGGGCCACCTTGACCCCAAAAGGAAGTCGGTTAAATTTGTATAATCCCTTATGGGTATTGATGCATAGCAGTTTTGAACACTCCTCATCGACAGGGATTTGAAGATAAGCGTCGCTGAGGTCGATTTTAGAAAAATATTTTCCTCCACTCAGTTTCGCAAATATTTCTTCAGGGCTCCGAAGAGGGTAATGGTGATCTTTTAATGCCTTGTTCAAGCCTGTGGAGCAGTCGGCACAAACCCGAATCTCCTTGTTCTTTTTCTTAACATAAACTGTAGGTGAAGCCCACTCACTGTGATCAATTTTTGAAATGACAGCCATGTTCTCGAGTCTTTCTAATTCACCGTCTATTTGCTCTATAGAGGCGTATGGAACATTTCTTTTCTTTCTGAACACAGGTAGTTCATTTGTTTTGACTTCAAACTTTGCTACCGCTTTTGTACACCTTCCAAGACCGCCTGAAAATACGTCTGGAAAATTTTCTTTTAATTCCCTCTTGAGTTTTTCTGCCTCCACATTCGAATCCTCAACCTTTTGGCAAAAGGAGCTTAAAGGCAGATCCCATAGTCTAAACTTTTCAATTAGATCAGTTCCAAAAAGGTTATTCGATTTTCGCATAACAAAAATTTTGGCTTTTCGGTCTTATTCTGAAAAGAAATATTCGTCAATAATTCCCCTTAGAAGGTTATGTTTTCCCCACTGACGCTTCTTACCGTTTTTTGTGATTTGATCATAGTGGGTCTCCCAAGCTTCTTCCATGTCTGTACATTAATGATGGAAATGTCAAACCCACTATCAAGCTGTAGTCTTACTTTTTTTTTTAAGCATTTTGACCTGTACATATTTCCGGATATTTTGTTCGTCAGGTTCAATTTTTGTCAGTTTAATGGCTTTCTACCAGATTTTTTCCTACAACGTGATGCCTTATGTCTTTTCTGATGGCAGTTGTCACATTGTTTGAATATGTAGGGACACTCATTGTACCAATGGTTATCTCCACACATCCAACACGGTCCAGGTGGATCTTTTCCATGTTTTTTTTCTCTGATTATTCATTGAAGTCAATTTTTTCTTCTGATGGATTTTTTTAATGTGCGACACTCCGTTTTCCTCTATGTCACGACTGTCCTGTTTCAATGCAACAAAACGTTCACAGTCTTCAGCTAAGTTTTGTATTGTTAGAAATGGCTCACTTTCGAGTTTATTTAAAACACGACGTCTGATTTCGGAGTCTTTATTTAAGACAGACCTTGTATGAATATTAAACATTCAAAATTATCCGATGATAATTCCTCCAATTTAAAATCGTCGCAAAGTTTATTTACTATACTTGCATACGTAATGTAGTCGTCTTCCTCTCTTCTAGTGACATTCATACACTTATATCTCCTGTTGAAAAGAGAAGTTTTTGTAGAAAACAGTTCTGTTAGTAAAGTAACTGCCTCCTGGAAGTTCAACTCGCTGGTCTTTTTTGGAAGGATAAAATTCACGAACTTTGTATGCTCGGCAGCTCCTAATTTTCTTAGCAAAAATCTAACTTTTTTAGTCTGTCCATGTACTGCAGTCCGATACAAAAATATCCTCATATCTTCTATAGAAGTGAGCAAAAGTGACATCGTCTTCTGGATTATAATTGAAAATTTTGATCGCGCTCCACACAGCTGTCTGGGAGAATGCATTATGATTCTCGTTTGCTTTCGTTGCTGTGTTGCCTCCAGAAATTTTCTCTGTTCCTCCTGTGTTATTATCAAGAGTTCTTCGAAGTGTTTCTGCTGTTGTAGCAGTCTTTCTTGGAATCTTTCTTCTCGTGTGGTCCCAGCTCTTTTTGTTCAGCATGCATTTTTCTTTGGGCTTTTTGCTGTTCCAACAACTCTCTTTTAAATTTCTCCTCAATTTCAACTTGTTTTCTTTGAAGTTCCATTTGTTGTTCAACTTGCTGTCTTTGTAACGTAAAATTTTGTTCCATTTGGAATTTAACTAATTGAAAAAGAGAATCTCTGAATTCAGCGTCCATCATTCACCAATTCAAATTATGCACCACACAATTTACACTTGTAAAAAAGAAATCAGTTTTCCCCACAACATGCTTAATATAATTAGTTTGCTCAACCAATACACAAAGCAAGAAATATATTATTTCTTAGCAAAAAAAAATTCAATCCCAGTTCTTTTGTTTGAAAAACAAAACTGAGGAAAAAAAAAATCCTTTTTTTATTTTTTATATGTGTACGTAGTTTTACAAAACCAAGTCCGTCGCTATAAGCCTAATAAGACTAGTTTTATAGGAAATTTTTTTAACCCCATTGCATTTTTAAAAAATCCGACTTGCTTATTTAGCAGTTCTTTGTTAGAAGCACAAATGACTTACGCGAATATATATTTTTCACTGCACATCCTTCTTTGCCCTCGACAATTCTGTGGTAGACCGTTTTAATAAATAGTCAATCCGGATCTTGCTCAGATATCAGATGTTGTCCTAATAATAACGACAAACTTACACAATATCTGTAATAGTTGACGCGGATAACATTTATCTTAACGAGTCAGTGAACTTGAAGAGAAAAAATAAAGGTGTCAGTGTATTCAATTATTTTAATAATTGAAAATGTCTTTCGCGTTTTCTAGTTTTCGATTTTTATTAGCAAGTTTTGAGTTTGTGTTTTTTTTGTTGTTTTTTTCGTCGCTTAACTACTCTTGTAGTGGTTCATTTGTTATTAATCCTTGCGAATCCAAATATCTGTTTGAAAAAAACGAAGATTTTTTTCAGTGAAGATCTTGCGAATCCTTGTATATCAATCACTTTGGGTGATTTTCTGCAGTGATATCGTTTCGATTTCTCGTCGCCAATCTGTTGTGAAGTAGTCCAACAGTAAAAAGAAGAAGTCAAGTCGAGGTTGGGTTAAGATAACAAGTATATTAACATAAAAGGTACAAGGTAAAGAAACTGACTGGCACTTGGCTAGACAGTTACAAGTCTGTCCCTTTTCTCTCTCCCGTGACTCTGGTGACTCGCACTATTTATAGTGAGAACCGGTGTAGTTTCTCTTCTGTTAGAACGGCCGGTGTAACAGAAATAAAACTTTCTTCAGTTTTATATATCTTTTTTGTGTTTCCTTCATTGTACATTGTGTTTTGTGTTTTTGTTTATCAATTCCCGTCTGACAGACAACTCCCTAAGCCAACAAAAGATTGTTGTCTAGACTTTATAAAAAACGACCAAAAATATAAAATATCTTTAGTAACAAATATGGGTTGTGACAGTGTGTAACATTGTTGGCCCCATTTCTTTGCTGGGGGCCACATTACATAAGACTAAAAGGATAACACTTGCCTTTTCATTGAAGAATTCTCCTAGCATTTCTGGAAGCATCTTTCCCTCGCAGAATCACTTAAAACATTTTGTTTTTAATAGATTTTAGTTTACGATTTTCTTTCGTAAAACTTTCATCATAGAAAATATTACTATTTTGCTTCTTACGTTTCTGAGAGAGAACACTCTACAAGAGACAAGTTCACATGGGCCTTACACATTAATAGTTTCTTTATTATTTATCAGATATTTAATTAAATAAGGGAAATATAGTAAAATACAACGCTATTTAAAATTAATAAAAAAATATATTAAGAATAAGCAATCTGGAGTTACTTCCATTGCATATGATGTTTAAATTTACTTCCCTTTAACTGGCCAAATTAACTCATCTCTGTATTAATAAAAGAAATATTATCATGTGTTTCCATATGTGTATATTGCTTGCCTTTATGTATTTCTTTATAAATATAACTAAAATGTTTTTCCATTTTTTACTATTTATCAAATATTTTCTGGCATCATAAAAACAATAAGGTAAAACTATAATACATTTCTGAAATTCCAATTTCAAAGAAACTGTAAACGTTAGAATATTTTTAATTATTCTTCTCTAAGCTCCCCCCCCCCAAAGATTATGTATCCACCCAGACAGCACCAAGTAGTTACAGCTAGTATATATATATATATATAATAGTATGTTAAATTCAAATGACCAAGTCTTTGTTCATTTTTTTCTTACCAAAATTCAAAACAAGTCAGTGTAACTTAACGAGTGTTTCGAGCACAAACGAACAACCGAGAATAAAAATGTAATTACCAGGATCTTTCATTTATGCAGCTCATCAGAAGACCAAGGATCACTCCCGGGAGAAATCTCGTGAGCAAAAATAAATCACAAAATAACTTTTATATGCATTTTACATAGAACCTATTCCTCAAAGGTAACAAGTATTTTGTCACAGTCAATCGGCCATATTGAATTTATAAAACAGCTATATGTATGTGTGTATATATAATATATATATATATATATATATATATATATATATATATATATATATATATATAACAGATAGATAGATACTCGTTATAAATAATGAGGCTGTTTTTAATCAAGCTCCAAGTTTCATGTATTATTAGAAAGATATAGTTTTCTCAATTTTAACTCAGATTTCTTTTCCATGATTTGTAAATGGAAAGAGAGTCATTTTTAACCTTGCCCTTCCACAAAGTTATTAATAAATAAGCCCATCATAAATCATCGTTTATGGGATAGCAGCTGTTATGATATTCAAAAGTTTAGGGTTTTTTTCTGATATGAAAACTGCTGATTCATAAAATATATTATCAATTTTTTCTTTCTTTATGGCAAATAATCACATATTTGTTACCCCCCCCTCCCCCAAAATAATTTAAGGGATGTAATCTTTAAGATTATACTTATAATCTCTCACCAAGTCGTACATTGGAGGTGGCAGTAGTGAAGTGGATACCATTCAGATCTTCCAATTGATGCACTTTGAAGTTTGAGAATACATCAATTATTGGCTAAGATATGACGTTTTTTTTCTTCTTTCTGTTCTAAAAAGTGTTAAATTTGTTTTGAACACCCTGTAGATGTGTGTGAATGTAAACTTTTGAGGAATAAAAAACTAAAACAATTAGATTAGACATGTTGAGCTTACACACTCCGGCACATGATAGTGCAACTTACTGCCTTGTTTATTAGTGTTTATGGCTCATGGTTGCATATTTAAGAAGTATCTTAATATCTAATTTTTTTCCCTTTTAGAGGTGATAATTTTCGGATGAACTCTCACCCTTCTTCAGCCAGTCGAAATGCAAAATTTGGTTAGAATTCAATCTGTTTGTTACAAATGTGTATGTTCGTTAAAAAAAAACTTGTGCACATCTTTTTAAAAATTGAGTTTTAACTATTTTTGACAAGGATTTCTGGTATGTCTTGCTGAGTTCTAGGTACATTTTTTTTTATTTTGCATGTTATCCTGTGTGTGAATGTAAGTATTTGGAAAATAAAGCATGTATATCATTACATATATGATAGACATTGTTAAATTTTCGATTATCAAATCCTCTAAAGAGCTAATGAACTTATGTATTTTTTCTTCCTTCACTTTTTGAAGAGCAGGTCATCCTTTAGATGTACCAGGTTAACCCTCTAGTGACTTCATTAAATATATTTTTTGCAAATTCTTTTTCTTTTCTTAATAATAAAAAAAGTGAGTAAAAAACAAACTAACTAGTAAACACATAAGTAGTGTTAATGTGTGCTCAGTTAATAATTCATAAGAATATTAATAGGCCTCTGCATAACATATTCCTGGAACCACAATGGAGGATGTCAATTTCTGGTTGAGCAACCCAATAGTTGCTCACTCCCATGTGGCACATTTAAAATGAGTCTCAACCCCCCCCCTCTCATATTCATTGCCCACAAAGTCATCCAGTGCGAACCTTAGTTTTCAATTTTATCATTGATTCTGGACAATTACCATCGATCCTTTTCTATCAATGACAAATTATAGTTCAATAGAAAATGGAATGGATAATTGGTCAGGGGACCTATATTTTGAGGCATTTCCGTCCGTCCGGATTTTTCTCCGTAACCATCCATTGAATTTCTCTGAAATTTTGCATGAAGTTGTAACTTTGGTCAGGGTAGAAAGTGACATTCTCCGATTTTTGAAAAAAATCTGGTTAGCCCTCCAGCACGTCAAAAGACACCAAAATGGCAAAAAATGACATTTTTTGCCCCATAACTTTTCATCCATCCATTCAATTTCTCTGAAACTTGGCCAAAATGTGGAGGCAATTGTTCCTAATAGAAAATAAGTATCGCTGAACTTGGAAAACATCTGGTTCGCGCCCCCAGGGTGTCAAAAGCCCCAAAATGGCAAAAAATGACCCTTTTCTCCCATAACGTTTGATCCATCCATTCATTTTTTCTGAAACTTGGCTAAAATGTAGAGGCAATTGTTCTGGATATAAAATGAGCATCCTTGACCTCAGAAAAATTCTGGTTCGCGCCCCCAGGGGGTCAAAGAGGGGTAAAAAATGCAGCAAATTGCCCAAATTTATTGCATTTTATACTTGCCACATTGAGTCACATACAGAGGGGGACCACGCATGCGTGGCTTGTTTGTCTTGCTTCTGTTGGCATAAAAGTATGGTCTTCTTTCAAAATATTTCTGTCTGCTTTTTGTTTTTTACTATCGGAGTTATCACTTATCAAGGCCAACAGCCACTGGAGGATAAGGGTTAATGAATGAGACGGCAATCAATGATAACTGAAAGATTAGAAACACTAAAGGTGTACTAACATTGATCAATGGTATGAACAGCATTTGATTACTTTTGAGGTGGTCCATGACAAGAATTTGTTGACATTGGATTTGAAGATGACAAAGTTGTATTCAGCAGGAAAGCAGTCCCACAGCAATGTGTTCCACAGGTAGGAAGCCCTTGCAAAGAAGCTCTGCTCGTGAAAATTCCACCTGATGCTAGGTATATGGCAAGAGAAAAGAAAGTCTTTTTTGTTGTGTTAGAAAGACGAGTCCTTGCCGTGAATGCCTTACAAAGGAAGGACCAAAGATTGGAGCTCAGTCGAGCATCTTTCATGGAAATAACGATAGAGTAGAGAGAGACTAGCAACGTCTCTTCTGTGAAAAAAGGATTGCAAGAAAATAATCTCATCCCAATCATCATTCTCGTATCTTTTTCTTCCCCAACTTCTTGAATACACACCATACTTCGTATCTCTACCAATAAAATAAAATAACTAATGTGTTTATCTAAGCTTGGTCGAAAAGCCGCCCTTAAAGGCAATTTTTCGTCTACCTCTGTCAGAATTTATTTAACTATCATAATTAGCATTCATAATTTTACTATATCTGGCATTTCAAGAGTTCTTTATGCAGAATTTAGTGTAATTATTCCCAATAGTTTTAAGCCGATATTACTATTAGTGGTAGTAGCAGTAGTTTTCTATATATAAGTGTCAATATCTGTGCGTGTGTTCCTATAGAAAGAAAGGTTAAAAAATCTATACAAAAAAAAACTAACAGTGTATTCATATGTAAAATTTTCCGGAGAAGACAATGGCAGTGGTCCCGAACCTCTAAGTGCACCCCTAAGGTTACTATGAGAGAAGAACTTTCTTTTAAAACTTCAAATGTATCCTATTTTAAGGAAATTTAAATCATCAGTATAAAGTTCTCTGGAGAAGACAATGGAAATACTCCCGAATCTCTAAATGCCTCTCTGTATGTCGAACTTCTATATATAAAACTTCAAATAAGTTTATCCGAGTCTAATGAAATTTAAACCATATGTATAAGACACTAATTCAGCAACTTTTCCAAAATTTCAGTTTCTAGGATAGTAAAAAAAGAAAAGAAAGTGATATGGTGTTATGAGCATAGTGAAAAAGAACATAGTAGTGTTCCTCATTCAATCCCGAGCAACATTGAGTCTCCCTGCTAGTAGTATTATAATTTTAAGTGTTTATTATTATTAGTAGTAGTAATACTAATATCAGTAGTAGCATTATAATTTTGCACAAACCCAGCATACCAAGGGTGCGTTATGTCAAACTTTATGCAATTCTCTCCCAATATTTTTGGAGCCTATAAGTGTTTAGTATGGTTATCAGTAGTAGTAGTATTAACATTTCTACTACCCTCTAACACGAGGACAAGGGGGGGGCATCAACCAAGCCGGTTAGGAGTCCATGACTGAAGACTGTAGTTGCTGGAGAAGTTCTGTGAAGACATGCTCCAAGAGGAGTAAGGAGAGGAGAGAGCACAGACGGCAGAGGAGTGCATCAGAGATCTCAGAACCAGAAGCCACTTACATTCAACTACAATAGAGTCTGCCGATTCAGGATAGGCCTGCACAGCCACAGCAGATGCTGCAATTCGGCAATAGATTTTTGTGTGGTGCAAAACTGTATTATCTCCAGAGAAATATAAATGCCAACAACTACCATCTGACACATTTTGCATTCAATGAATGTACCTTAGAAAACTCTCTTTTTGATTTATGTATAAAAAAACAAAATTTAAAGTGCAAAATAGAACAAAATCCCTTAATGTTAAATTTTGGATCACCTTGAAGTTAGCACCCCATCCTGATCAGATGGCAAACCAGAATTGACCTGTCACCAAGAACAGTTTAAAAAAAATCACTTTCATGAAACTGTATAGCAGACGAAAGAGCAAAACGGGAAGAACCAGATGATGGAAGGTTTTAAACTTGATTTTGGAAAAGAAGCAAATATGATAAGACATATGAAATGTATCTACTAAAACCTTCCAGTAGTTAAGACTCACTCTCTGCCCTAAGCATGTATCTAAAGTAAAATAAAGAACTATATATTTGGGTACAAATGCCTTTGTGTTATTTAATTATTGAAAATCGGCGATCTGGCCACAGATAACCCCATGAAGAATCACCACCAGGCATGCCCTTTCCAGCAGAGCAGAAAGAACGACCACCCAGAAGAAAAAGTCTTCAGAGCATCTAAACATTTTAATATCGACCCCCAGAGGAAACAAGACGATATCTGATATTAATTTATTTTCTATTTTCATACTTTAACTGAGAATAGTGGCTTTAAAATGGTTAAAATGGTTTTACAAGCTCTAATAAAATCTAGATTACATCATGGTCTTTTTCTAGCACAAGAGGATTGATAAAAATAGTCGATTGGCATGAAGGGAAAATTTACTTACCAGTTTCGGCTTGGCTCATCCGGTGTAAGATTGGCAACCACATAAGGCATTGGGGCCCTGGGTCAGACATCAACACATTGAGGAAATCGTTGACGTTCACTCTCCCTTTCTGGTAATGATGGACAGGAGGAAGGAAAAAGAAAAAAAGAGAAAAGACAAATAAGGAAATGAAAATAGGCTATAGAAATATGGATGAATGACGGCATTTAGCATTAGTTGAAAGGGGCCCCACTGGGTAGGATATGACTCGCTCATACTGAAATGAACTCGCACAAAAACACACACACACACATAATTATTATTACTGCTCTATTTAAACAAATTTCCAGCTCTCTGTTTTCACTGCAAGGAAAAAGAGGAAAAAATGTTAACCCAACCTGCAATATATTCATACACACACACACACACACATATATATATATATATATATATATATATATATATATATATATATATATATAGTTAAATGGACGAAGAGTGATAAACATGCACGAATGTCTAAATTTATTTCAAACTTCAAATGTTCAAAGCAAGGTATATTCTGTAATAAAATTATGTTTATTGTTCTTTCCTTAAGCCAAGGCTTTTCAAAGATCGAGATCTTATCATCAGAGGAATTATACAGATAGATAAGTTGGCAATAGAAAAGCCAAAGTTCAACATTTGAAAAAATATGAAAAAATATTTAGAAAAAGATGGGTGAGAAAAAAAGTTTGAGTAAAAAGATATTGGGTTTGTCCGGATGGTAAATTGTATGCCGATAAGGTGTCCAATGGAAGAGGGTTTCAATGGAGAAGAAAAAGTTTTGTAGAGGCATCATAGGTAGGCGTTCAAAAAATAAATAAATAAATAAAAATAAATAAATCCAATGGTGAAAATTGAGTTCAAAGTCGTAGATAGAGCGTACTTAAACGGAATTAAAATGAAGATATCTGGCCATTTAGAGAAAGCTTCCAAGGCCGAAGAGAATTCCAAGTCAATAAACATACTTTTATTACAGAATATACCTTGCTTTGAACATTTGAAGTTTGAAATAAATTTGGACATTCGTGCATGTTTATCACTCTTCGTCCATTTAACTTTATAATTGCTCTATCTCGTATATTGAGCTTTTACCATTTCACTATAGGTTCTTTCTACTAAAAGTTTTACTTTTAGTTTCTTACTTATATATATATATATATATATATATATATATATATATATATATATATATATATAGTCTCGGAAGTTTCTCAACCATTAAAACTATATAAATTTTTTTTTTAAAAACCAACCCCCCCCCCCCCCCCAAAAAAAAAACAAACCTTTTAGTCCCAAGTTGTTCAGTGGAAAATCACTCATGTAAGTCAATTTATTTTTTACAGTTATTATATTAGTTTGCTTCTAACATTATTTAAGGGATCATCAGTTGTTTACCATGAAACACTTTAGGGAATTTAAAAACAAGACAGTATTTAATTTCATGGCTTCCCAGCAGGGTTGATCAGACCCCACTTCCCTTAAAAGACAAAAACATAAACGTTCCATATACTAAATCTAAGTTTTGTTCCATATAAATGTTTTGCTGACTTATATTATTTATTAAAAAAAAAAAAAGAAAAAAGTCTTCCTTACCTGTGTTGTTCGTCTGTCTAATAAAATTTATCCGTTACTTACAAAAATGTTGCTGCATTTTAAAGTGTTTGGACGAATCCATTACACTACTTTTTAGGTGATTAATGTATTTTTAGTTTTAGTTTTATATTAAAAATATAAAAAAATATCAACATATCAAAATATTAAAAAAATTGAAAAATATATATATATATATACATATATATACTTTTAGTCCCTCCTCCTCCTTTGTTGTCCAACTCCCCGTTGTCATCAACCTCAAATAAATACTGATCTTCCTAACCCACTCACAGTGTTTCCAATCGGCGTTCATATATATATATATATATATATATATATATATATATATATATATATATATATAAGTAAGCAAAGTTCATTTATATTCCAAAAGCTAAGTTTTTAATTTTCGTACAAAACATTTTCAAAACAGATACACTTTAATGCAAATTATTTTACAAATCGTTTCACTTAAAGTAAACCAACCAACAATAATTTGCACTAAAGTGTATCTGTTTGGAAAATGTTTTGTAAGAAAAATAAAATCTTGGCTTTTGGAATATAAATGAACTTTGCTTACTTATATATGCTCTGTTATTACTGGTTGACAATCATCGAGCTTACATTGGAAGAGGTTGGTAAACATAAAGTATTGAAAGTATATGCTAAAACATATTTTCACAATCATATATATAATGTATATATATATACACTAAAATAAATGTCACCTGTTGAGTCATCCATTGAGTGAGTTTGCAAAGCCAGTTAAATATAAAAAATAAAGAAAAAATCCCAAATTAGTCTCTTTCCGCTCGCTATATCTCTCCTCTTTATTGGCTATGGGTTAAATAGTTTTACTACTTTTGATGTTATTCCCCTTTTTTGTACTAATGAGTCACCGTTTATCAAGACCCAAAGGCCACTCGAGGATAAGGGTTAATAAGTTTGTCAGGTGAATGGTGACAATACATTAAGGGTTGGTGACAGTGGTTGAAACTGAGCAGAATTAGATTACTTAAGAGGACGGCTCAACAAGAATTTGTTAAAATTGGACTTGAAAAAGACCCTGTTGTAGTCAGCTTGGAAGCAGCCCGGTGGTACTATCTTCCATAGACGGGTAGTTCTTGGAAAGAAACTCTGATCATGGAAGCTTTGTTTAGGTACATAGAGGAAGAAAGGAGAATTCTTTGCAGTGGTTGTAACTAGACGAGTTTTTGCTGTGAATTTTTTATAGGGGAAAACCATAGATTAGAGCTTAGTAGAGTACCTACCATGAAAATAACGATAGAGTAGAGAAAGACTAGCAACGTCTCTTCTGTGAGAAATGAGGCTGTAGCGAAAAAGAAAAGGACCCCCTCCCTCACCCACTAGATTTCAAAATTGCTTTTGTATTCTGTCAAGACAGGAAAGAGTACTCTGAGTGGCATCTCCCTAGATGTGTAAACAGTATTCCATCTTAGGAAATATTTGATTCTTATATAGGTAGAGGATTGCATCATTCGTGAGATACTTTCTGGAGTGGTAGAATGATCCAAAAAATTTTCCAGTGACATAATTGATTGTAAGTCTTCCATTTCAGGTTTGGAATGAAAGTCAGTCTTAGAAGCTTATCGAAGCAGGGGGCTTCCTCAAGGAAAGAGACATTCACTTTAGGTCGGAAGAGAGAAAATTACAAAGATCTTGATAATTAATGCTCTTTGAAGTGCTGCCGTAGTTGGTTGTGCCATCAGCATAGATTTCTATGGATGATCTTAAAATGTGAGCTGGGAGATCATTGATGAAGATCAGTTACATATGTGATGATGATGCTGATGATGATTTACTGCACGTGTATCCCTTTCTGTCATCCTTTCCTCGTCCATGACTTTGTAGGTGTCTCTTTAGGCCATCTGGAGATCTACATGGCTTGTAGAAAAGGTGTCAGACAAACATCATACTTTCCACAGCATTTATGGGGTCCTCATTTGAAATCTTTTTTCTGTGTACAACCATATGTCTTTAGTCCAGAGTTGGATTTACAGACCTTATCACACATCACGCAGGTTATCTCACCATGGGAAATATTTTTAGTGGTTGCTATTTCATGCTTCACCAAATGATTCAGATAACTTTTGAGAGAAGTACCCATTGACAGAACTCACACTTTCTGCTTTTGATGTTTACATCTAAATCAAATCTGATACTTATGTTTCAGACGATGTTCTTGGCACACCCTAAAACTGGCTTTTATGTGCCCTTTTTACTCAGCTCTAAAGCTATATCTTCCCAGTTACCCACATCCGGCCTCATGAGTTTAAGTTTGTTCCTAATGCTGTCCTTGTTTCTCATTTTCACCTTGTGTTGAGGAAGTGTTCTAAGATGTAACTTATCATAAAATATTTAGGGAGTCTATCATCCCTCATGCAAACCATGCGTCCTGTCCAGGACATTTGATAGCATGTTACTAGAAACTCAATACTTGGGCATTTTGCACTAACACGGGTCTCAGTGTCAAGAGTTCTGCTCGGTCACTTGATGTTGTGTATATTTTGTGTAGAAGAGCAGTCAAAACACATGCCCTATACAATTCCTGGTTTATGGGCAACATCTAGCCAACTTAACTCCTGAACACGTGATCGCATATAGGTCCAATTAGTATTGAATAGAAATTCAGTACTTAACTTCAAGGTTAAGCTTTGATGTACCAATACAAATTGGATAAACATTATACTTTGTATATTGATAATTTATAGGAGGCGATTCCAATGCATCGGATATAAGCGGATTGAAAGTAAAATAAGACAGATACGAAAGTGAAATTAGTTTTTTGTATTTTTCCTTTTTTTATTGTTAATATGACTTTTTTTTTTAAATTAGAAATCTTACTTGCTCTCATATATATATATATATATATATATATATATATATATATATATATATATATATATATATATATATATATATATATATATATTTGTTCACTTTACAGTACAGTAATTTTATTTATAAAAGCTCTACTTTGTATTGAGCACGTTATTTATTTATTATTTATTTATTTGTTTGTTATTCCTCCTTGGGCATCTCCCCTTTAACTATCTTATCAATTCAACTGTTAAAAAAAAAAATCAAACTCTTAGTACAGTATCGATATCCAGATCAAAGTCTGTTAAATATTTCATTTGATAACTCCCAAAAGTGACCCCCTCAATTTCTCCCTCCTACCACTTTCTCTGAATTCATCCAACCTCATCGTAAACTGATCCACGCTATTGCTGTTCTTAATCTGATCTGGCAACTTATTCCAAAAACATATTACTCTGTGAGCAAAAAAAACTTAACTGGTTAACAGATCTAGTTTTTGAAAACTGCCTTGACAATAACCTTCCAGATCTAGGAGAAATACTAAAAAAAATATTAGTTTTAAGTTCATGTTATCAATATATTTGAACTTAATTATATATATAGTTATATATATAATTAATTGGATAAATTTATTTATGAATATTATTATAAAAGCCCCTTTAAAAAATTAAAGTTGACCACTGTTGAGAGATATTAAAAAAATAGACATTCACTTAAGCTACAAAGTGAGACTCCAATTAGGTTCGTTGAGTCCTATAGATTGTCTTGATGTTTATAGCCCGTCGCAATTGGCATAAATATAATTAATTTCTCTGTATCACATGATAATTTCTTATGGCCGAGAGGATAGAGTGAAAGCATGCAGAGTCAATGGTGACTCTGTGAACCGGGTTTGTGCCTAGTGACCATCTAAAATTATCACTCCCCTACACTGATGAAACCATAATCTTGAAACGACGTTGTCTGTACGTAAATATAATTTAATATTTATTCATGAATATTATATATATATATATACTACACACAATGCTTCAAGTAAACTACATTAACTTTTTGAATTTGTGTTGTGACTCCTTCATATGCAAATGTACAATTGAAATTAGATTAATTATATTTACATATGAACCATGAAAATTGGCAGGTAAATATGAGCAAATTCTTTTGTAGGATTTAATTTGATTAATAATTTCGATTTTTGGATACATAAAGAAAGTCTTCCTGCTCAGATTGTCTACGAAAGATAAAATAAAATCGATTTTTGCCTTTTCTCACATTTACGATTTTCAAGCTCACCCTTTATTACGTCAACCAAGGAGGATATGTTTTCTGTTAAATTTGTTTGTTTGTTGGTTGGTTTGTCACTATGTTTGTTTGCTTGTGTAGAGCCTAACGTTAGCATCGCTTGACCAATCGTTACTAAACTTGGTCAAGATATCGGGCATGGTTTAACTTATAACTGATTTAATTTGGGGATATCTACCTTGGTCAAAGGTCAAGGTTACTTCACCTAAAAGGTGAAAGTCATACATTTGGTAATAACTTCGGTTCTGTTCATCATAGAAAATCACTACTTGGCCCATATTATAGCCAATGAAATCCCACATTTTATATGACTTTGCTTTGACATTTGAGTGTGATTTTGAAAGTTAGGTCAAGATTGACATTTTGACGGAATTTCAACTTCCGATTTTTAATAAATTTTATGTATGCAATTGATACTCTTTGATAACAGTAACCACCATGCAAAATTTCAGCCTGATCAGATAAATAGTTGTTGATTCATCAACGTTTCCATGACAATCAAAATGCTCCTCTATGAAAAATATTATATTGTCAGGTAGAGGTATGCAGTCTCACGACTTACTTATGTTCTCGTTTTGAAGCATCATGTTGTACAGTTCTACAATGACAAATTCCACTTAACACTACAAAATCAGTACATAAGTATTGGGCGCTCTTGTATAAGCAGTAACCGATATGAGGGAGAATGAGGGAGATAACTCTATTTTTCTTAGCCGCCGCTATTCCAAATTCGCTTATACTTTGGCAAGGAAGATAACTTTTCTTTTTATGTTTATATAAAGTGTATACAATTTGTGGCATGTAAATAAAAGTGCTTAAAAGTTATTTTGAACGCATTTAAAATCCGTAACATGTTTTTAATTAATTGTTATAAAGTTTATGAACTTTGTGGCATAAAAGTTATTTTCTTTCATGCTGCGATAGGTTAGGGTTAGAGGTTAGGGTTTAGGGGGTAGGGTTAGGTTTTTAACGCATTTCAAAACCGTAACATGTTTTTTATTAATAAACAAAGTTATCTCCCTTGCCAAAGTATAAGCGAATTCAGAATAGAGTTATCTCCCTCAGATCGGTTACTGCTTATACAAGAGCACCAAGTATTGTTTCTATAAGTCTTAAAAACAAGCTTTATTTTACTTTACTTCTAAAATCTCATCCTAATATTTTTTCTAATCAAATGAGGGTTGAGGGTATGTGTTGCATGTAGAGAAATGATATGATGGATGTGTAATGTGAGTTTTAAAGACAGGCTTAAATATGATGACTTTAGAGGAAGATTAAATCTGGACAGTATAGGGAGATGTGTGCAGAACTGGAGACTTCGTTGGTATGGTCACATTGAAATAATGGATGACATTTCCTGGGTTAGCAGATGTAGAACAGTTGAGGTAGCAGGGTCAGTTGGCAAGGGAATACCAACGAAACTATGGGATGAAGTGATAAAGATGAATTCAAGAGAAAGAGGGGTAAATAAAGATTTGGCTAGAGATAGGTTAGTTTGGAAATCAATTTCTAAAAGCCGTCCAACACATGTCAGCATGTAAAACAGGTGTTGAACCGAATATGATGATGATTCCTTCTACTGTGATATATTTCAAATATTAATGTTTTAAAAGTTAATTTTCTGAAGGTGTGAAGCCTAAAAATATAATTTCAAAAACTTGATCACCGTCTTTATCAACATCTTAATCTCAGCAACGTTTATATATTTTTTTGAAATATGAAATTATTCCCATTGAATTACAAGTGCATTTAAAAGACCATATATTTTATTTAGTTCAAAGAAGCAAATGGTTGTTGGTCCATGAGGACACTTTTTGTTCAATTTATTTCAAATCAAATTTATTCGCAAAAAATAACAAAGTACAAAAAGTAGTCATGTAAAAAGACAGAAGATGGGTACACGTAAACTTTAAACATAGATATGGTAGGCATCATTATTACCTCCTTTGCTGTTCCACGGACCAGAAACATGAACAGAGAATAATAAGTCATTAAAATGTTAAGAACTTTCTCCAACATGTCTTCCTACAATTTAGTTTTCAAATAAAATTCATTGACAAAATAAATAGCAACAAGACATAAAAAACAAATATATATATATATATATATATTTACTATATCTACTCCTTCAAACAAAATAACGACAATACCACTGGCACCTCTATCTCCAATTTAATCAAAAACTTTAGCCCTAAAAACACCCCCTACTCCCTACATTGGTCAATATTTTTTAAAAAGTCTAGATCCTACACTCCAGGGTCCACTTTCTGCCAACTATGTACATTAGAAACATTTATGATAGCTACAGCAGCTAAAAGCAAAAATATTATTAACTCTAAAAACGAACTTATCTCAAATTGCAGGCACAAGCGAAAATTTAAATACATCAATTTCATTACTCCCCCAGCCAACAACACACTCTCCCCCTCTAACATTAGGTTAATTTTTGAATTTGTTAACTTTTCAACTCTTCACCTTTCTAACTTTAATCACCCCAATAACATAGCATATTTTTCCCTGTGCACCTAATAACTTTATTAACCCATAATCCTTAACATACATCGAGAACTAACATTAGACTTCACCACTCCACTAATCCTTAATCTCTTCTACTCCAACACTCTAATTCCTATCTCCTTCTCTAATTCCTATCTCCTTCTTCAATTATTAGCTAACCTCTCTTACATATTATCCATTTCCTCTCTTATCTCCCTTTGCATACAATACATTGACTCTGTGGACACAGCGTTCCACCGACAATCCTCTTATAGATCGCATAACTCTCACCTTTAAATTGCGGTTATCTCTATAATAGCCCATTTGCCTCCTTAAATCTATCTGTAATTTCAATACTCCATGTTATCACTTTGGTTGCATAATCAACCCAATCCCACCCCATAATCCTTATACTAGAACTCCCTTGATTCAAACATATTAACACTGCTCCCAATCCTAATATCAGTAATATCTTAAAGTATCCTAATTAGCCACGCCCCTAATATTTAACTAACTGTGAAATCTATAAATTTTTAAACGTTAAACTTTGAAATACTATAAATGTCCGGATAATTACACCTTAAACATGTAAATTCCAGATCTCCAACCGTCTGAGCCCTAATTCCCAATTTGTACCCTTTTTAAACCTTCTGAATTATATATAATTTTGTCTAAATAAATACGAGGATATTATCCCCCCCCCCGAACTGTTTACTTATTAGTCAGAAACGCTACTATATTAGCTTATAGAAACCCCATCCCAACCCTTAACTGAAGCCATACCATGCCTGGCAATAAACTAGCAGTGATTAAATTATATTGTTGCTTACAAGCGATGAGCTGTAGCTAAACAAGCCCTTCCATCTACCCCACTCCTAGCATCAGTTAAAGTTTCCTTAGCTAAACTTTCTCCTCTCCCATCCCTACACTGACACTTTTCCTTAACTTTCGCTGGCCTCGTTTTTGACCATAAAATTCTCTTTCAGACTCTCGGCTCGATTGGAGTAACTAACAACTAACCAGTGAATCGGCCTACTTGAAATATATACAATATTTTAAACTCAATTCCTTAAAAACTATTATCATTACTTTGTCAATAGACATTTTCCCAACTCTATATTTTGATAACCTTTTTACGCACACACATTTACTTTCTATTACTTTATATTGTTTCTTTAAATTTTTCAAATTTTGAATTTTTGGCTATTCCCCTGCCAACATATCCATCTATGTAATTCCTCTGATGATAAGATTTTAATCTTTGAAAAGCCTCGTTTAAGGAAAAAATAAATAAACATGTTTTTATTTAGTACACCCTGCATTGAACAATCATTTTTGACAAATTGTTGCCAGTAAAGAAAAAATATTTTATAAACACGGATGGTAAGACCAGACATTTTAATGTTGGTGAAAAAATGTTTTTTTTAAGAATTACAGAAAAGATAAAATGTTCTAGCAAGACAGTATTGTCACCAGGAGAATCGGACGCCTGATATACATGGTTCAGAGTCCGAAGTGGGAAAACAAGCGTCATGCAGGTGAGACGTAGATACGTGGAAAAACTAACCTCAAATGGAGATACTTTACAATGTTTTTGATGTACCGATTCCTGAAAACCTTACTACTACTCCTGCTACTGAAGTAAGACGTTCAACAAAAAAAAGAGAAATTCAACAGACCTTGTTAAAGGCTTTGGATATATCAAGCACTACCACCTTAGCTTCACCTGCCTTGTCCAGTGTATGGTATATGCGTTATGTGTTAGGTGAAACTTTGGCATCTTGTGTGTTGTGCCTCTGGTGAAAAAGGGCAGTTGCTTTTGGTAAACAAGTGACATCAGCACACACCCAAGAACGCTTGGATGTAAACAAGTAATCAAGGTATTCAAGTAATCTATGTCCCTTTATTGTTGACTTTATTTCAAATCAATCAATCAAATCAAATTTAGTGACAATAAATAGTAAACCTCTAACCTTCTTCATGTGTGTCTTGGCGAACATGAGAATCTATATGTTGAACTCAGGGATCTGTACAGAATTTGAAATGGATTCCTTTATTTAATCTATGGGAGTAGACTGCTCTTGCTCAGTCAGCCATGACCAGGTTGAAGTCCTAAGTAATTCTTAATTATATTCTTAGTATCGCCTGTACTGAGGGTTGTACCTTCAACCAACCGAATAATGTCACTTAGAACCGATTATATGTAGCACTTTTATCCGTTGCGCCACAGAGGTTACATAGCTGAAACGTTGTGAGAACAACATCCAAGATGAGAACAGTAGTCCGAATAATCCAAATTATCAATCCTTATCTAAAAAATTCTGAATAATATATGGAGCTTGTCAGAGAAATAAAGAGAATATGAACATGAAGAAAAGATGTGTGGACGTATCTATCTAAAAATCAAAATGTGTCAACCAATGAAAATGCTATTTCAAATGTGTCAACCAATGAAAATGCTATTTCAAATGTGTCAACCAATGAAAATGCTATTTCAAATGTGTCTCGTCCAACATATGCCAGTATGTAAAATGGAGATTTAACCGAAGATGATGATGTGGTGCATGTGATGAGCCTGAAGCTAGATCGAGCAGTGAAAGTGGCTCCAACTTGCCTTATCTCTGTCATAAAAGAGTCCGTCTTTGCCTGGTGTGTAGTTTGAAAATTAAGGAAATGTCTAAATCATAGGTTACTTGTGAGGATCGAACTCGCGACCTAAAAGAAACAGAACGACTGGTTATTGCAGTGCAATAAGCAAATCCACCTCAATACGAAAAAGGAGAACTCACAAATTATCTGTATTCTCATTGGTTAAAAAGAAATTAACCAAGATTATTTAATGTCTGAAATCTGCTGATGTTGAACAGGAGGCGCAGAAAGGAGAGAAGTCAGAGAAAACGTCCAGCGATTGTGAGCCATATTATTTTATTGACTATGGCAACAAATCCATTATTATTTGCATATTTATCCAGTGAAATTGAGCTTTAACAACCCCGTTGAAATCAGAGTGAAAGCAGTGCCCTGATCAAGTTTCAACCCTTTTTTTTTTCAGAAGAAAAAAAGATGATGATGATGTTCACCAATGAAATTGCTATTTTAAACTGAAACAGGATGGACCGACAGACTGAGCCTCTTTAAAAAATACATGTTTAAACATTTGTTTTAATGCTGCAGTAGAAATTAACCAGATTTGGACACTGAGTAACGGCCACATAAAAATATTCCTTTTCACCTGAGGGTATTTTGAATAAAAGCAAATACATAGACTTCGACAACCCCCTCCATCCACCAGCAAACATGGTAAACAAGATTATCCGGCCATTCTCGCATGGAAAGAGTGGTCAAATGTGAAGCGAAACATAAATAACCGTCTTCCATTGTTGGACACAATGGTATTGACATTTACAACACAGAAACATAACCTTTTATAGGTTAAACAATTGCCAGCATTAAGCGGAGTGCAAACTCCAATGACTTCTCAACTGTTTGGCCTTTTATTATTTAACTTATACAGTACAACTAAACGTACACGTGACCCGTTGGGTCACAACGACTACCACTATTTATTCTACTCTGATTTCATTCGAAAATTCATAAATTGTGACGTATCTGTTAAGATATTCTTCTTTCATATTTAAAAATAATTAGTCCTTTTACTTCTACATTTTCATGATTATAGAAGTATTAATATTCTTTATTATTATTATATAAAAGAGACTTATTACTTTGCCATCTAATTTACATATGTGTTTGTGATGTGTACAGATACACGTATGTAAATTAGATGGTGAGGAAAGAGAGTCACTCTTTCTGTAGATGTTTACAGACATATGAAGAAATATTAGAGACTGATTGAATCAACATATAGTGAATTATCAATCCTTATCAAGCAAGAGAAATATAATAATAGCTAGGAGATAGATGGGTGGATTGTTCAGCTAATTATAAATTACGGCTAATTAGAACAATCAAAACATAATTTTTCCAAACATGACTCAATCTCAGAACTAAGAAATATCTTAATATGTATTTTGCATTATTAAAGTATACTGTAAAAATTCTGAGGGAAATAAACGTTGATTAACTCACATTTGGTATAATAATAGATATATTTAATTTGCTAAAAGAATTATGTATTATCATTTTTAGATGCGGACATCTAAATACAATTTGGTAATAATAGGGCAAACATTTAATTCACTAAAGTTTTCAACTTTCTTTTGTTTTTTGTGAAAGACAACTTAAAACCTTATATTAAGTCCACCATATGGACAAGTGGACTTTTTTTCATAGTTGCCAACATTACTAAGTGAAAATGATTCTATGGAACTGACTGGATTCGAACTTGGCACACCCAGGTCGTCAGTTTGTGTCGTTAACCACCGTCACCTCTCGTTTGTTGTTTTTTGTGAAAGACAACTAGAAACCCTATATTAAGTCCATCATAATGACGAGTGGCCTATCTTTATATCTATAGAGATACACAATATCATGTACACCAAATTATAAAAACAGTAACATAAATAGTAACATAACTTAAAGTAGACTTGAAAAAAAAACCCTATTAATGACACAAAAAAAACAATCATACATTTATAAAAAGAAAAGATTAACTTTTGTTTACATCTAAATTTTATCAAAATAACCCACAAAATAAAGTTTATTGCAAGTTGTAATTGTAGGGAAGTTATTTATCTTCCTCCCACAAAGTAAGATGTGACACAAGGTCGGGAGAGTGGGCTTTGAAAAGCCACCGCCCGAGAAGTTGAGCACTCTGGCCTACAAAAAATGCATGGGCAGCCCCGTCGGCATTCCCCGGTAGGGGCGCCTCAGGCAGTAAGCAATAAACTTACTCCTCCCCAAAGAGGGGAGGCAAAGCCTGGGAGGGTGGACCTCCTAGAACTGCACAGGACAAACCCACAGACCGGCGGAAATCAAGCCCCGAAGGCCAAGACAATACCGGTCTATGGGGTGCAGTATCCATCGGAACAGATACTACACTTTGATCTTGGCCAACCCAGAAACTCGCAAGATACACTTATAAAACTTATTTTTGTTTCATTTTACTTCTGTCAAAGTTCTCAGAAATCAACGGGAGACTAACACTTGATCTCTATATGAGATACATAGATATTCAAATATTCCATTAAACTTCTCATTTACCTTTCAAACGTTGAGTAAGTGTAAAGAAGTGAAGAACATTAATTTTCCTCTCCCCAATTGACCAGTTCACTATGTTATAGTATATCTTTCTTTTGGTCTCTTGGTCTTACTAGATTCCAGGACAAGAATTCATTTAGTCTGGTGGAGTATTCAGCTACGTGCTGTTACTTGAGGTAACATCACTAAGAGAAGGTGCACCATTCCTCGTATGGGCTAGTGTATAGCCGTATCGAGGGGATCTTATTTGGGCTTCGAATACTATCTTATTTTGAATATTTGGTAAGGGTTTACTTGTAGGGTGAAATATCCTCATGTCAGGTTGTCCTGACAAACCCTTGTACAGAGAGACCGAAGACACTCGAGGATTGTGTTTAGTAGGTAATTCATACATCCAATTCAACATGACAGAGGAAACAGTTGATAATAATAATAAAGTACACGATCTTTCGGTAAAAAAACATTCACAAGAACTTATCTAGCTACAACCACTGTAAATCATTTTCATTTCTTCCTCTGTGTACCTAAAACTAAATGGAACTTCCATGAGTAAAGTTTATTTCCAAGAACTGCCCGTCTGTGGAACATAATACCACCGGGCTGCTTCCTAGATGACTACAACATGGTCACTTTCAAGTCCAATGTTAACAAATTCTTGTTGAGCCGCCCTTTTTTTTATGGAAATCGCTCCAGATGTAAGGAGCTAACAAGAACGAAATATGATTATCGCAAAGATAAGAGATGCCTATTGGCCTTAGTCTTGAAAAGACCAAGGCTATAGGTAGGAGGAAAACAGTCAGCAGGGAGAGAGTTCCACAAGCTACTGGAGCTATATTACAATAAGGTATCAAAACAGCGAATTGATGGAGACCACAAGACCAACGAGGCAAAGAAGCTGGAACAAAAGAATCAGAGAATAGATAACACAATTCTGAAGAACACATGTCATAATAGTACTTATACAAAAGACTGAGACTAGCAACATCACATGTATAAGAGAGAGGGTGCAGAGAAGAAGAAAGGGTAGGGCCAATCAAATTACAGATACGTTTCTGCACCTTATCAAGAACCCTCAAATGGGACAGAGATTCATCAGCCCAAATATGACAACAGTAGTCCATACATGGTTTGAGAGTAGATTTGTAGAGATAGAGAATAGACTCAGGTGTGAGAAAGTGTTTGGAGCGATAGAGAGAACCAACTTTATGAGAAGCAGAAAGAGCGATGGATCTAATGTATGAATTCCAAGAAAGATTTGATGAGAGAAAGACCAAGAAGTTTCAGAGTCGATTTCTCCTCAAGAGAAGAGGCATCCATGAGAATCCCAATCTTCTTAAATAATCAAATTCTGCCCAGTTTCAACTATTGTTACCTGTTGTTTCACCATCCACCTAACAAACTCATTAACTCTTATCCTCGAGTGGAATTTGGGTCTTGATGAACGGTAACTTATTAGTACATAAAAAAGGTTGTGTTGTTGAGAAAGTTTTACTCAATTTTTTAAGAACATTTGCACAAAATAGACTCCACAAAACGCACAATTATTATTTAGAAAACGACAGAATGAATTACTAAACCTTATATAAGTTGTATTGCAACTGTGTCAGGAGCATCATGTCATATGGCAGTGAATGCTGGGCCCTCACCCAGTTCTCTCTCGCCCGACTACGACGCAATGACAGATCCATAATTAGATGGATCTGCAACGTGAAATCTGAACAGACCCAGCACCTTAGGTTGGAGGATTTGCTGAAAGCGCTACATTTGATCAGCATAGAGGTTATCCTAAGAATGAATTGGTTATGCTGGTATGGTGATATAGAGCGTTCATCATCTTGGGTAAACCGTTGCAGAAGCATGAATGTTGTGAATCGCAGGAAAGTTGACTGGTCAAGGAAAACGTGGAAGCAAGTGATTAGACAAAACCTTCACAATGTGGAATTTAGAAACAGTTGACCTGCTGAACTCTGAGAACTGAAAAGTGACGTTAAATGAATAGAAAAAAAAAGACAACTGTTTTGAATGAAATACTTAAATTCATAAAATCAGGTAAATAACGTCATAATTTTAAACTGCACACCTGATATGAATCACCAAGTATGAATGTATCTAATGACCAGGTGTGTGCCCGATGGTCACTTTGATCCTCAAGGTGTTCGAGGCAAATTTTTTATAAACCAGATATGAGAATGATAAGATAGATGTGTAATGTGAGTCTTAAAGACAGGTTTAGTTCTAATGACTTCAGAGTAAGATTAAATCTGGACAGTATAGGGCGATGTTTGCAGAACAGGAGACTTTGTTGGTTTGGTCACGTTGAAAGAATGAATGAGAGTTCTTGGATTAATAGATGTGATAACTAGCCAAAATAAACACAAGAGGAAGTGGTAAGAATGGATTTGAGACAAAAAGAGATAAATAAAAACCTGACCAAAGATAGGTTAGTTTCGAAGTCAATTTCTAAAAGCCACCCAATAAATGCCAGCTTGTTAAACAGACATTAAACCAATAATGATGATGATGGTGATGATGATAGAGGTAGTAGTAATAGTATAAAAGTAGCACAGGAGAATATTTATATAAACTGCTATCAAATAGACTGGAGGAATTACATTTGGATGTGAAAGACTTTCAAGTCAAAGTTTATGACAACAGTTGCAACAAGAAAGGTCACAGCTCTGCAATATAAAAGAATATTTTTAAAGGTTTCTTTGTATCCTTGTGCATGTTGCAATTATAACCTTGTACTTGGAGATGCGGCCAAGTGTTGTTGCCTTGATGCTGCAACATTCTTTAAGGTCTGGCAAAGGATATATGCATTGTTCTAAGCATCAACTAAGAGGTTGGCAACTAAAATGCACATTTTTAGTTTCTTTGATATTTTGGTATGTCATACTTTTTAAAGTCAACTTTGTAAGCAAGGAACTACAGGGATCAATAAAAGACATTGATGAAGACATAGTGTTATCTAAAAAGCTATTATCATGTCTCAGAAATTATAGTTTTGATGATATCTTAATAGGTGCAAATGGACTGGTTGAAGCTTTTGAATAGACTATCGGAGTTAAGAACGTTTTAAGAAAAACGCTGATGTAGAACGAAGAGAATGTCTTCATATGAGACAAACTTGTAGATGACATAAAATAAACATCAATGATTCAAAGTTTGTACTGAATTTGACTTGAGAAAAAGAGGGATTAATAAAGACCTGGGAAGAGATAGGTTAGTTTGGATGTGAATTTCTTAACGTTTGTGCTGAACAAAGCTATTCAGTCTTTGTGGTCCGGATTTAAACAACTTAAAAACCCCATGAAATTATTTGGATTTTTTTTCTCCACAATTTATAAAAGGAAGAAATGAATAGGCGCACACTGTAGACCTTAAAGTAACGGATGCTAAAAGCACACTAAAACACAGCAGCAGTGGAGGAGAGAGGTCTTTACTGAAACAAATTAAGGCAGACATGGTTATCTGTTGGCTAAAAGCTAAAGAACCCTTTCTCCCTTCCAGTGCCGTTAACACTTTACATTTAACACTTATCGTTTGTAAGTTTTTGACCTTGAAGTAGTATTTTTTTTTAGCTCCTTACATCAAGTGGCTTCATGCCTTGTCTGAAGCGATTTCTATTAAAAAAAAGTGAACATGTGATTTCAAAAATGTCCTGAAAAGATATGATTAAACAGTGAGTATCGATCTCTATTTGTTTCACCCCACCCCCATCCCACTGGTCAGTGATTTGGAATAAAGAACAAGACGAATAAACCACCTCTGTCTTCAACTGTTTTGTCTTGGAATGAAAAACTTATTTGCAGGTGGCGTTCCCCTGGTCAGAAAGGATCACAGAAAGGGAATGACAAAGGAAAACAGGCAACAACCAAGGTAGAGGCTTTTATGTGTTTTTGTAATGATGACGACAGCTTGGTTTTATGCATTTGTGGAAAACTGTTGGAACATAACACTTGAATAAACATATACATTGAATGTGTATGCCATTAAATAAATATGTATAAGGAGAGTAGAAAGTGGACCTTGGGTTTACTTTTGGCAACCTTGTAATTTTTGCTTCCTTTATTTTGTCCTTTAGTCCTCACATTCCATGAACAATGTTTCTGACAAAAGGGGAAGAATTGCTGTTTTCTGCGTCGGAATCTATCCATCTATCTCTAGCTAGTTTTTGACTTTGAAGTAGTATTTAAAAAATATATATTTAGCTCCTTACATTAAGTGGCTTCATGCCTTGTCTGGAGTAATTTCCATAAAATAAAAAAATATAAAATAAAGTAATATTCTATTCAAAACCATTTATTAAACACGTCCTTTATGCCATTAAAATGAAACATGCATTTTTAGTAGATAATTATTACATATTATTTAACTAAAAAATTATATGAAACTAGAATAATACCTGTCCCAGGACGGGTAAAATTAATTCCCTGAACAGAACAGTTTTGCACCACTTTTATGTCTCCTTAGATAGATTAAAATCAATATATAATGCTACTAAACCCTATGTATATAAGTTTTGATCAAAATCTATTGCATGATTTTGATTCTAGAAAATGTCTAAAACTTAAGCTTAATAGGCCTTAAGAATAAATTGAAATTCAGGGAATCTTGCTTAATTGGTTCCTAATGACGATGGATCAAATTAAATACAAGACTGAAATATTTGAATTTTCAAATGGGATGTGTGTGCCTATATTATGCCCCCTAAAAACTCTACAGAAACTGAAATTTGTGGAAAATAAATAAATAAATTAATTTCCAATACTTATTGTTAAAATTTCACAAAAATCAGAGGTATCTGAATTTTCACAAAGTGTTTCACCCCCCCCCCCCCGTATGAAACTAAAATAAACTAAATATAGTTCATATCACACACCCTTACGCCTAGCAGCTGTGTTCCAAAATTCATAATATCTGGTTAATTAGGTTAGGAGTGAATCCTGTACATACAAATATATAAACATATACACATACCTCTGATAAGTAAAATGATATTGAAACACCACTTTGCATTCGAGGAAGTATACGTACAAGCATTTATTTATGAAAGTCATACTCTTTTACTTATAAAAGACCCTAATAACTATTAAGCTTGTATGTTTCTCCAACTCTCCTCAATACCAGTCCAGTCTAATAATACTCAACCGACAATGAAAATGGCATATACTCTGAATGCCCTGCGCTAGTCTGTTTCACTTGTTCATTTTCACATTCTTTTTCTCTTCATTCCTTCTATTGCTGCTGACTTGTTTAACATTTACCTTTTTTTTTTCTTGTGTTTTTTTTCTCTGATGCATTTATGGAGACCTGTCTTAGCAACACTTATTTAAATCTATATTTCATATTCTATACCTATACCCCCATAGTCACTGCTAATTTAATATTATTGAACTGGTGACTTGTGTTCGGGTGAGATGAAGTACAATTATAGATTATTTGGGCCATCCGTAACTAAAAAAGGCTGAATTACATTAATACATGCTTGTAGGGATTGTTATTAGATCTGGATAGTGTTCAGGAGAGATGGAGAAAAATTATAGGTTACATGGAACATCTATATCTTCATCTATAAAAGTCTGATTTTCATCAATAATGTAAGAGTGCCTTTAAATAAACATACTTTATCTGATTACATAAGTCATTAAACAAATATGCACCACTTTATCTAAATAATCAGTCCGATCGCAAAACCATCTTCAAATTCAAAATATATATTTGTGTCATTGATTATAATAGATTTCAAAGGATTTTTTGTTCAATTTCAGCAGTATTTTTAATTGTTTGTTTCGTTTTCTTTAGATTCCAAACATTCCAAACATTCCACAACACAAATTCTGTTAAGGCTGAAAGTAAGTCGCACACGCATACACATTCCAGATATATTTTTTTTGTGAACCCGAAAAGCACACCATTTTCAAAACAAGATAACTTGAAAGATTCCATTTTGGTTTAGACATGTGAAAACATTTCAAGGGAGATAATTTGCATAATTTTTATTATTAAAGATGGTATCTGCTATATCAAAAGGGTTAAAAAAAAATTTGCTTTCATACAGACTATGAAGTCAGAGGTCGAAGCAATCATCAACTTAAAGGAATCAGATTTGGATCCAGAGTTGGTAAACATGTATTCGCTTCTAATAAATTTGAGGAAGAAACTATTTTATTGGTCCCTCTAAAATAAGAACGTTGTAGTGCTTTTACCTTTAAATCTATAAAATATTTTGTTACCTGTTTATCTCTATCTATATAAAGTTAGGTATGTCTATATGTTTATATATTTCTATGTACAGGATTCACTCCTAAACTAATTAACTGATCATTATGAATTTTGGAACACAGCTGATAGGCGTAAAAGTGATTAATGTGGGATATATTTAGTTTAATTCAATGAGGATCAAAAGAGGATGGAAGCTGATTTTTCTGTTGTGAAATTTTGACCATTTGACATCCATTATAAATATTCTCTAAATTTCAGTTTCTTTTGGATTATTTTACAGGGTTTTTAGGGGCTTAATATGGGCACAACCTTTGTAAATTCGGATTTGATTCATGATCATTAGACACCAATTAAGCAAGATTCTCTGAATTTCAGTTTCTTCTTAAGATCCCTTAAGCTTAAATTTTAGACATTTTCTAGAATAAAATTCATTAAATGGATTTTGATCAAAATTGAAATAAGGATTCTAAATATAAGGTTTAGTAGCATTATATCTTTATTTTAATTTTCATAAGGAGACAAAAGTGGTGCAAAACTGTTCTGGTTGGTGAATTAATTTTACTCGTCATCTGTAGTGAAGTTATAAAAGAAGAGAATAATAAATAACTCATGATTGAAAAATTTAATAACAAAAATTTTATGATTTTCTTTCTGTCATTAAGAATATACAAATTAATTAGTGAAAATAAATTATTATATTTGTTCTTATTGATTTATCGTTTCTTTCACATCATAACATTAAAAAAAACAACGATTTTAAATATAGACCTTATATTCCTTTAAAGAAATATAGGAAGATTTAAAAAAAACGTGTAATAATCCATTTAAATTAATTTAAAAAATATATCAGAAAAATAAAATTGATTGTAATTAAATTTGGTTAGTAATTTTTAAAGAAAAGTCAGCTGAGAACATTGAAGTGCTTTTTTTTAATAAATCAATTGGCTCAATAAACAGAAAGTTTTAAGATGGAAAGAAAATTTTTGGCAAAATAAAATTTTTGTGGTCAAAATAAGTAATGAAAAATGAATAAACTCTTATCAAATTTTACTGTTGCTAGTTATCATTCCCTTCCATCATTACAATAATTAAAAATAAACGATTTTAAATATAGACAAATATAACTTGTCACTATTTTTGCCAGGCCCAGCAAAATTGCCTATTTGTAAATTTTAATTTATGTAATAAAATTATCAGACAAGATATCATCTGTCCTCAAGCGTGTCGACCCCTAACAACATCTCAGGGAGAGAGACCAGACTGCACTTGTAGACCAGAGGGCTAGAGAATGGCTCCCCTCCTACTAACGTGGGACCCCCCCTCTTCTGAAGCCCCCCCTCTTGGCATTGGGTTCAGTGGATGGCACTCAACCACCTGAGAACGGGAATGGGGCGAATAAAAGTTGCTATGACCAGATGGACTACAAAAACGACCCAACCATCTGCGAATGTGGAGAGTAAGACCATACAATGATACACTGCCTTATTTGAGCTTTATTGTCCTGCCATTGCAGCTTGAAAGATCTTGCAGAGCACACTGCCATGGACTGCATAAAAAGCTGCGTAAAAAGCTGTTGTATGACCACATGCTTTAAAGACACGCAAAGAAGACATCTAGTAATGCACACTTTCATTTGAATGTCCTGGCTGAAAATTCTGGTTGTATTTATCATTTTTTTTAGTTCCTTTTTTGTTTTGTTTTGTTTTTTGCAAATAGCTTCAGATCGTCCATATACATGAAGTGGTTTATTCTTTCTTTAGCGTCTGTGAAATTGAATCCGCCATTGCACTTTCTGAGTATCTTGATGGGTGGCATCATGGCTATGATAAACAGTTTCTATGGCTAGATGGGGCTGCAAAACTGTCTCAACCTTCTGCAAATATGGAGAGGAGATACAGTACTGCCTTGTCTGCCCTCTACTGCCCAACCAGTGCAGTTTAAAAGATATTGCAGAGGACAACAATAATGCAAAACCATGCATGAAAAAAACAATTTGAAACTGTCGTATGAGCACATGCTTTAAAGACAAACAAAGAAGATCCGTCTGTGGCAATTTACATTCAAATGCAACATTTTTAATTAACCTTTTTTAAAGTATGTTCTAAGTTTAAAACAATTTTATTCAATTAATATAATGACCAAATGATACCATAAGTTAAACTTTTGATCTTCACGTGTCTAACACAAGTGGACATGCTTACAAAGTCAGAAAATAGCACAACTCCTATGATTTTCAGAAACAGTTTTTCATGCTTAGAATTGCTGAAGCATGGAACAAACTGCCCGCGTTCATTGTTGCCCGCTGAGACACTGCATCCTTTAAAACCAGCAAGCTTCCCAAAATTTACCTAAACTATACCTGATGTTCCCCCTCTGTATACATGCGCACATGTATATCATGACTCGTATACTGTTCATTTCCCTGACAATTGTACATTATCACATGCACTACAAATGCACTTTTTATGAGTTGTAATGCACCTCCTGAGCACTGCACACAATGATTTCATTATTATCATGCAACAGTTGTTTTTAAAATATATATAACATTCTTTGTATAATTTCGATTATTCGAACTACTCTTCTCATCTTGAATGTTATTATCACAACGTTTTAGGCGCTGTAACCTCTGGCCTTCTTCAGGTGTATCTTTTTGAACTCAGGAATATTTCTGTCAAACTCGGGAATCTGGACAGAATTTCGAATGGAACCCGTTATTTAATCCACAGGGGGGGGGGCATGCTCTCATTCCGTCAGCCATGACTTGGAGAAGTATCGCCCGCACCAAGGATTGAACGTTCAACCTTTAGATAACTATCACTTAGAACTGAATCTCACTTAGTACTATATCGACTGCACCTCATCTAAAAAAAAATCAGAAATATAATATTTTTGTCAAAAAATTAGAGCAGACAGATGCTTTTGCCACTTTAACAAATCTATTACTAATAGAGATTTGGTATATACTATAACTATTTTTTAATGCGGGGTAGTATAGTATTTGTTCTGTTGCCATGATACCATCCTCCTCATTTTTTTTAGAGGGGTTAATGTAGCATCTGTTCTGTTGTCAAGAGATCATCCTTCCAGGCATTACCTCTTCTTTTTTGGGGGAGGGGGTGTAGTATATGTAACATATGTTTGTTTATCATATACACAAACAAACATATGCGCCTGAAGGGAGTTAAAATAATTTTCTCAATGAAGATAACTACTGACATTACTAAGTTCAGGAATAATTTAATATTTTTATATTTTGTAAAATCAAATTTCTTTTACAATTTGAATCATTGGAAAATAATAAAACCGTTAGAAGCCATACAATTTTTGTTCTTCACTGAATAATGTGTCAACACTGTTTGAAACACTCCAACAACAAGTGACTATAAAAAGAAGGTATGAAACAGTGCCTTTTCACTTTGATGAGGGCGTCTATCACCGAAAAAATTAAGATAAAAACTTTTTTCCTCAATTAAAAAAAAAAATGTCTAATTGGATGCATATTTATTAGTGTTATAACAAGTTCTTACATCTTGTTTTAATGAAATTTATAAACAAAAAGTGATTCACATAAAATTGTACAGACTCTGAAAATATCAGCAAATTTCAATAATTTTTAAGATCTCTTAATGGAGCTTAAACCCACAAAGTTAAAAATGTTCTAAGATAATATTTATCTCCCTCCCACCACAGGAAGCTGTGATATGGTCGGAAAGTAGGGATTGAAAAGCCAGTTCACAAGAGTAAATGCACACTGGCCTACAAAAATACCTGAACAGCCCTGTCGGCATTCCCCGGTAGGGACGCCTCAGCAATAAACTAACCCCTTCTCAAAGCATGAGAAGGTAAAGCCTGGACCTCCTAGAAGTGCATAGAACCATACCTCAGCCTGACAGAAACAAGGCTACTTGGCTTCAACATGGCCCAGACTCTATCGGACTGATTGTCAAGGATGTTTCCTCGACTGGTATGAACAGTGCCTGTGCAAAATATTCTAAGCTCACAACAGCAGTGTCTTTTTGACTACTTTGAAGTATTTTGGGCGTCTGGCGTCCTTAGACTTTATAAAAGGGTTAAACGGTATCTCAATATTATGGACCGATCTCGAAACAGATACTTATGCCAGTAGCATATAAAAGTTGATGAAGTAACTTAGAAGCCAGACTGAATCCTAAGGGGGTGGGGCATAGCTCTCTCTTTTGGATGTCCATTTCTTAGCAATCCTAGACATAACTAGATTAGTGGTGTGGATCTCACGCTTAAACATATTGAGTAGGGGGGGGGGGATCGCCTTTTGATTACAATCTGATTTCACACTTTAAACATCAGCTTAAAGTCAAAATCCGATGTGATAGGAGGAGATGGCACTCTGCATAATTTAAAAGGAGGTGGATACACACCGCTAGCTTATGTGTGTTTGGAGGAACCCAGTTAGAGTACGTTTTCCCTACCTAGGCATGGTGCACGCCGACCTGAGGTCTTATCAGACTCCGTCCCAGTTAGCAGTTTCTTAGCTAGTGGTACAAATGTGAATACTGGTCCCCCTTTTTGTTTCTCCCTCTTAAAAACTGTCGTGCTTGTTTTCGGTTTTTGAAACAACCTTGAAAACAATGAGCAGCAATTTCTGTGTTTTTTAGCACCCCCCACCCCAAACCGATAAATTTGTACATATATTTTTTGTAAATAAAAAAACGTCAAACCATTGGGGATAATGTTAAGTAGGTTTCACCCATAGAATGAATGTGGTATTTTGGTAACCTACACTAGTTTAGAGAATAGACCAAGAGGATGACAGCCGACCTCCTTCCCACCCTACTCATTTTCGGCCTTGTGCCACATGTTATTTTATAAAGAAAATTTACTATACTGTGAACATTTTTGTAAAATTTTAAAGATAAATAACATCTATTAAGACACTCTTTTTGCATAACTAAAAATAACAAGTCTCTTTATTCTATAGTATGCTTATGGATAATATAGAAGTAAAGAAACTTATAATTTAGCCATCTGATTAGTTTATGGTGCGTATAGATACGATGTAAATAAGATGGCAATATTGAAAAAAATGTCATTCTTTCTCTAAATGCTAAGAAATATTAGAGAGTGGTTGAATTAACAGAGTGTGAGGGAAATTCATAGATAGCTAAGAGAGAGAGAGAGAGAGAGAGAGAGAGAGATGGGTAACATATTCGGTTAATTATAAATCATGGCTAATTAGAACAATTGAAAAAGAATTCTTTTGAAACGTAACTCAATCCCAGAACTAGGGTATATTTTAGCATGTCTTTTGTATGATTAAAGTATATAGGAAAAAAGCCTTAGGGAAACAAAGGTTTAGTATAATAATAGATTTAGAATTTCTGGTGATCACAAAGAAATCACAGGTACCGCCATTTTATATATATATATTAATGAAAAAAATACAACTTATAACAATATATTGTTTATGTACTGTATTTTTATGTAATTATTTTTTTATTGGTGATTGTAGCGTTCGTTATTATTTTGCTTACTATTATTTCGATTGTCTCACTTTCCTAAGTGATTAAGATGCAGAAAATTGCATTATTAGTCGCCCTTAACTTCATAGGACGTATTTTTTCCGTTAATATATATTTTATTTATTTTATACGTACATAAAAGTAATCCATGGACACATGTTTCTGGCTCACAGACGTCATCAGCATAACTTAGACAGAGATCGAACCTTCGATATTGATGTCTGTTGTCCAGCGTTCTACCACTGGACCAAGACGCTTGTCTAGAAATATGTACGATGTTTATCACTTAACTATTTAATGTATTTTTATGTAATTATTTTTATTGGTGATTGTAGCGTTCGTTGTTATTTTGCTTACTGTTATTTCGATTGTCTCACTTTCCTAAGTGATTGTTTATGTACAATATTCGACAGAGATTTTGAAGTCTTTCCATTAGCAGATAAAAAGTAATTTAAGAATTTAAATTTATCGGCAAAAGTCGAGCATTATGGTTCATTTATGCTTCTGAAGCAAAGATAGGCAGTATTTCTCAGAGAAGTCACTAATCTAAAAATATAGCTAAAGGCCTTAAAGAAGTCTAAAGGAGATGCTTGCTGAAAAATGGATGTTCTCAAAAAGAACAAAAGCTAAAAGAAGGTGGTAATTCATACTACAAATACTGAACCTGGCACAGCTTGAGTAAATATTGTTCTTACCAGTCAGGGATACGTCTTTGACAATCAGTCGAACAGTGGCTTTGTTGCTGTCAGGCTGAGGTATGGTTCTGTTCAGTCCTAGGAGATCCAACCTCCCAGGCTTTACCTTCTCTCTGAGAAGTGGTTAGTTTATTGCTAATCGTCTGAAGCACCCTTACCGAGGAATGCCGATGGAGCTGCTCAGGCATTTTTTGTAGGTCAGAGTGTACTTCACCTAGTGTCCTGACTTTTCAAAACCTCACCTGACCTTGTGTCTAACCTCCTGCAGAAGAGGTAAATAAACATATTACAAATACCAAAGTGAACTGTCAGTACACCAGAACCTGTTCCTATTTACTTGCTTCCTCAGGAGGACAAAGTCAGACACAAGGTCGTTTTTTAATGTGGGGAAAACCCAGCTCCCCCAAAAGAGGCACACTGGATTAGAACAAAAGTAAAAAATTCCTCAGTCGAGAAGGACTTCTCCTTCACTGACACGGGATAGAATAGACTAAGTGTACAATCAGAACAGACACTACACTTTGTTCAAGGAAAGATTGTTCCGGATCTGCTTTTTTATCAAAATTACATAGTAATTCCTGAATCACTCAAGACAGAAACCAGAATGAAAAAAAAATGTATGCTGCCATTTTTTGATGACATAGGCACACTAGTCTATATATAATCCCTTACCTTACTGACATCATTGGTGCAAATTGTTTTTGTTTTTTAATTAACATTTTTTTTTAATAGTTGTAGTTGATTCTATTTTTTTCTCTTCAACCCAACATCTAAAGCCAATAAAAAAGTGTTCAGTATTTTCTACTGTTTTATTTAGTATTTTTTATTTTTTATCAAGCTGTGACCAAATAGAGCCTGCCTCCGTGGCTCTTTTGTCTGGGACGTACATGTCGATTTTGAATTTATTTTTTTTAAACTGCAGCATCCTAAGCCACCGACCCCTTATGTAATGGAGGGTATGGTGAAAGTTTGATGGCAATCCACATCAATCACACAGGTCTAAACAAATGTTGGGAACGTGCCAAAACATTGGTGAGGTGGCCAAGATTATCACAACAAACTGATGAACACATCAAAGGATTTGTTTTCTCCAATCAACTTCATCTATCAAATCCACATGGAACATTAAAACGCTCTTTGTTACCCAAGAGAGCCAGGTTAAAGATAGGAATTGATATCTTCACACGTAACGAACATGATTACCTAGTAGCAATTGATTACTTTCCATGCTAGAGAAATAACATGTCTTTATCCTTTAACCAATGTCAATGTGATTGATAAGCTGAAAATTATTTTTGCCAGATGTATAATAATAAATTGAGAAACAGTGTATGAGTGCAAATTACTTTCACTTTCACTTTCCTGTCACTAAATATATTGCAGTTTATGAATTATCAAATCAAATCATCATCGGTTTAACATCCGTTTTACATGCTGGCATGTGTTGGGCGGCTCTTAGAAATTGACTTACAAACTAACCTATCTCTAGCCAGGTCTTTATTTATCTATCTTTCTCTCAAGTTTTCCTTCCCTGTTTTCTTTGGCCTTGCCCTGTGGGCTGACGCTGCTACCTCAACTGTTCTACATTTACTAACCCAAGAATTTTCATCCATTCCTTCATCGAACCCTCCTGTTCTACATACATCTTCATATACTGTCCAGATTTAATCTTCCTCGGAGCTCAAAAGATCTAAGCCTGTCTTTGAAACTCACATTACACATCTATTGTATCATTCTCATATTATTTTTCTCCATGCAATAGATGTCCTCAACGATCACTGGCCAGGTTTTACTTCCATATATCATCACACTTCGTACACATGCCTGATAGACTCTTCCTTTTGTTTACAGTGGTAATACTCGTCTAGTTTGTAATGGCAGAAGTTCCCTAATCTTACTCTATCCACACCTAATTCTTGCAATCATATTAGTTCTCATACATCTCCATTGTCTTACACTTCTTGCACACAAACTGGCTATCATTTCTCAACCTACCAGTAATTCCACTGCACTTCTAGTGTACCCAATGTTTACAAGTACCACAGAAATTGAGCTTCACTTTCCACAAACTGAGCGGGGGATTTCTAAAACTACAACCACTGATCAGCACTTTGATCTAGGTGACATTCACTTGATGTGGTGATTGTGACCCAACATGTAGTAGTTATATATAAATGGTTAAACCCTTTACACATGTTCATGTTTATACAGACCGTCACGATGTGTGACAGTGTCAGAGCAAGTGAATAAACTGAATCCATTACATGTTCTTTCCTATTATTGTATGACTTATTGTTCTTATTACTCTATTACTTGTTCTATTGTTTCAGTGTTCTTAAAATGACAAAACTTAATCCAAGACAGTGTTTTGTAATGCTGTATTAATTGTTACTCTTTTGTTGTGACTTTTTGGTAGGGGTTACCAGACTTTTGCACCACCCTGTGGGTTTCGGCTGATGTACCCTTCGGCTTACTCTATGGTTCGGTTATGCACAGTGATATTTTTCACATATTTAATTATGAGTGTTAATGTTGCATACATAGTTAAATTTGATCAACAGGTGATTTTGCCGTTCATTTTCAAATTGGCGTGACAAAAGGAATCATGTTTAGCATGACAAACATTCTTATAAAATGCCGGAATCAAAATTTCAATATTGATGAGGCAAATAGTTTGAAGGAAAATGATGTTGTGGGGGTACTAACGAATTCGATTCTTGTTAAACATGAAAGAACAAGCAAAATACGCCAGTAACCAACACAAAAAGTAAGAAAGCCAGCACTCAAACATTCATACAAACATAACAATTTATTTAACATGGTTCATTTAATTTGTATAAATTCCTCAAAGAAAGTCTGAGTTTGTGTACAGGAATGTCCCTTTTACTGTTTGTATAAAATGTCTCTTTTAAAGGTTTGTTCTTGGAAAACACACGTGTTGGAGTGTGTGCATAAATAGAGAAAATGAGCCGTCTCTCAACCCCTTTTTTGCAGTGTAAGAATGATAGGAACTTGTGTTCGATGGTACTTAAAAAAGAGAAAAGAAAGGAAGGGTTTTAGCTTACTATTTATCCTGTGTCCGATGAGGAGGAAGGAGGAGATGGTGTGGAGTGACAGTAAGACAGCAGCAGGCAGCTTCTTGCCCCAGTGCTTTAAGAGTCTGTTGACAGGACCGTCTTAATCACTGGTTGTAGGGAAAAAGGGGAAAAGAGGCTGATCTTGTCATGGCTATTGCTTTTATATTGTTTAACTCTGGTTTTGGCGGACGTAGTAGTAGACAATCACATGATAAATATTTTTGGCATTTTTAACGCCTTTTTCCTAGAGCTTGTTGGAGCCGAGTTTTATGGCATGTTTGAGCGCTTTGCTGTTGAAATGAATTTGCCACTGCTTTGTGTTCTTCAGCCCACGCCGGTATGATAACATATTAGGATGTCAATCCGATAATGTAAATAATCGTAACTTCTCATTTAAAAAATCTTACCCCAAAAATACAAAATAAAATTGAACGTCTTTGGTGCATGACTGGCACGACTAACAAAATATTACAAAGATGCACGCACACACTACAAACAAGTTAGTTGGACGTCGCCATTTTGTTTATATAATATAAGCGGTGATAACATGTCCATTCTGAAAATATTGTATTTTACTCAAAAAAAATAAGTGAAGTTAAATGTTGAATAATACTATTTTGATTAATTTTTAAACAAGCTCGAATCGTCCAACCGTGTTGTTTCTTTATTTGTAACAAATTGAATAAAAGTTTCAGTTTCGTGAAAGACCGAAATCTACAAAAATAGATGAAAAAAATGTTTTTGTTGAATTTCTAAGAGAAAAGTTAGGAAATCAACACAACATACAGAAAAGTAAAAAAAAAAATCTTTTTTTTTCTTTCTTAAACCAAACAAAAAATTAAATATTTCATTCATAAGAGTAACAAAAAAAGTCCACCATTTTGTTATTCAATGGCTAAATGCAATGTTTGAAAAAAATCAGCAAAAATTTTGCAGTTCAATTTTACAATAGTGTCTCTTCCAAGAAATTCTAATTCTTTTTGGTTTAAGAACAAAAAAGAATCATAATATTTTGAAATTGGTGGATAGAAAGAGATTTCTGACTAGAATTAAAGTTTATAACTTTAATTCTAGTCAGAAATCTCTTTCTATCCACCAATTTCAAAATCACTTTCGAAGTTCGTGTCCACAAAGAAATCATTTTGTTGACCGTTTTTCATCTATAATAAGAGGAGAGGAAAAAACAATGTTTATATTGTATTTCTTGACAGTGATTTGAAAACATTTAAATTAACAAATAGAAAGAACCTTCTGGCTGAAATTAAAATTATAGACATAAGTCAAATACTATGGGTTTTTTTTGTTCCGAAACCAGAGAAAATCAGTATTTTTTCAACCGGCGCCCCTATTGTAAAATTGAGTTGATTTCACAATATTTTCTGGCATATCACACACATCTAAGGGGTTAGTGTCTTTGGGTGCTACATCTACAACTGGGCTAAATATCTTTAGGGATTTGTTTTGATTGCACTTGAAACTTACTTTTATAAGTTGGGAAAATCCCAACAGTTCCAATTGTCTCTACAATATAAAAAGAAGAACATAAGTCAGTCGCGAGACTGCATACCTTCACCTGACAACATAAGTTAAAATACCGTCTAAATGTCAAACTTGACTGGTTTTCAAGGTCAAGATCACATGTCAAGGTCACATAAGATGTGGGTATTCATTGGTTATATACAATATGGGGCAAGTCTTTACTATGAATAGAACCAAAGTTATCGCTAAAAATGTGACGTTTACTTTTTCCATGACCTTGACCATAGACCTAGATATTCCAAAAGTAAATCAGTTCTAACTTAGACCATGACCGATATTTTGAATAAGTTTGGTGACAATTGGTCAAGCGATGTGGACGCTAATCTGAATTTTGTGTGTTGATAAAACAATGCTTTCTAATGAGAGAAAATACTGTTCAAACAAAGCAATAGCTTGATAAGTATTATTCGGTCTCTACCCTATGGGAAACATTGTTTAAGAGGTGTTATGCTGACTTTAAACGCGGCCGTACAGATACAAATAATGCTGAACATTCAAGTCGCCCAAAGTCGGCAGTTGTCCAGGAGAAAATCAAAAATGTCCACAAACTCCTTTTAGTTGATCGAAACTTGAAGTTGGGTGAGATAGCAGAGGATTTGAAAACATCAGAAAGCAGTGAATTCATCATTTTGCATGAACATTTGTCAATGATAAAGCTGAGTTCAAAGTGGGTGCTGCATTTGCTCGCAGTTGAGCAAAAACGACAACACGTCTATGATTCAAGGAGTTGTTTGTAACTGTTTCAACACAACAAAAAGGAGTTTTTGCATCAATATATGACAATGGATAAAACATAGATCCGCCACTTCATGCTGAAATCAAATCGACAGTCAGCTGAGTGGCCAGCAGCAGGTGAAAGCTGTCCAAAGAGACAAAAGATGCAAACATCAATAGGCAATTTTTTGGCCTCTATATTTTGGGATGCGCAAAGTATTTTGTCAGTCAATTACCTTAAGAAAGGAAGAACCATCAATAGCAAATATTATATAGTATTATTGGTGCATTTAAAGGAAGAAATTATAAAAAAACAAAAAAAACGGCCACAAATAAAGAAAAAAAGTGCTCTTTCACCAAGACAATGCACCGTGTCACAAGTCAATTGCAATAATGGCAAAACTACATTAATTGCACTTTAAATTGCTTCCATACACACCCTATTCTCCAGATATGCCCCCAGGAACTACTGGCCGTTTGCAGACCTAAAAAGAATGCTCCGATGAAAGAGACTTGGCTCCAATGAAGAAGTAATATCGGAAACTGAGGTGTATTTTGAGGTCAAAAACAAAGCATTCTACAAAAAAGTCGGTGCTTCTATAATAAAAAGCCGAAAAAAAGTTTTTCTTGTCTTTTAGTGTTGGTGAGGTAAATAAGGGGCAGATAACTCTTCACAACAGCTATAACTTTCGAACAATATTTTTCTAACCCTAACCCTAAACCCATACCCTAACCCTATTATGTCTAATCGATGTTCTCCTTGCACTGTAGCCACATGTGCAACGCCAATTAAAGCCATCAGTTTTGATTACTGGAAAATCGTGTTTAAAATTCGTTGTAAGAGTTACCTGCCCCTTATTTACCTCTCCAACACTAAAAGACAAGAAAAACTTTTTTTCTGCTTTTTATTATAGAAGCACAAAAAAGTCATTGACTTGTTAGAAAAGCATTGGAATCAGTATACAACCCGAGAAGGAGACTATGTTGATGAATAAAATCGAATTTTGCTTAAAAATTGTTGTTTTATTAGTCAGAACTTATTGAGTGATGTGTGACTATTAAAATATTATGCTGTTTATTTGTTTGTACGCAAATAGAAACATAATTGATTGACAAAAAATGAATAGGCAGAATACACATTTCTAAGGCAGAAGTTTTTACAATGTCTATACCTGAGTTTGAATCTCACGTAAGTGTTAAGGATTTAAAAAAAAATGTATATGTATTTCATAAATTTAAAAAAATTAACATAAAAAAAAAAATCATAATTATTTTTCTTAAACTAAGTGACCCTTTTTGATAATTTGCAAAAAAGTAGGCATAAAGTGTATTTGGCATTAGTTCTAAGCGAATTATTTTTGCTTAAAACCATAATTTCTAATATTTCACTTAAATACATTCTCATACGTGCTTCAAAGATGTGGTCAATTTCCTTACTTAAAAAGCGCCAATCTGCGCATAACATCGCCAGGACTACACTTATCCTAACGTCTTTTAGAACTTGACGTCTCTTTCTGCTCATATCGTGATTCGACCCCTCGGGGTTAATACCATCAAAATGAGGAGGAAGAAAAGTAGAAAAAAAAACTGTAAGACAGTCTCGTCTGACAAAGTTGTTCTACAACGAAAGCTTGCAAAAAAAAAAAAATAAATAAATAAATGAATTTTTCATTTAAATTGCACGATTGTTGATTTTCAAAATATTTCACTTAAATACATTCTCATACGTGCTTCAAAGATGTTGTCAATTTCCTTACATAATTTCTTATGTTTTTCGCCAATAAAAATACGTAGATACATTCATCATAGTTACTTACTTTTTCATGAAAATATTAAGTAGCATTGTTTTTTTTCCCACAAAATTTCAATATTTTTCTTTGTACTAACTATAAAACGGTAGAAGCTAGCTAGGTAAAGATGGAAATTTACATACCCAGGTACTGTACCACCGTCGCTGAAGGAGCAAGTATAAACTAGTCATAAATAAAAACTATGTAAATTAATAGAAAATGTTGCATTTGGCATTTAAAAGATGACACAAACGCAGTGTATATGAATCAACATGTTAAGATAGTTTGATATGAATGATTTTGTTTTTTATTTGTTTTCTCTGATAAATCAGGTACTCACATAAGGAGTCCACGTGAAGGTTGCTAACATCCATAATGAAAATAGTGCTATGGACTTGGCAAGACACGAACACGACACGCCAAGTCATCCACTTCATGGGCACCACCAAACAGAAAGTTCCTCTATTTAAGCAAAAAAGAAATCCAAGGGAGACTACTCATGTTAAACGAATTTAGAATGGCAATAATAATAATAATACCCAATACAAAGGGGGGAGGGGGCTTTGTCTGATCACTACTGAACATGATATAAGAGGTGACAATGAAAGGAGAATAAGACAGTAAGTGGTAGGAGTAGAGGAATAGAGGGTGGGATGTATGAAACACAAAAGTCTCATTATCTGAAGGTTGTGAGTTCAATCTTTGTACAGGGCAGTACAATTTCTGTTCATTCACATCCAAAAACAACCCCAACCCAAAATATCCAAGGAGAAACTGGTGATGTAAATAGTTAATTGTTTGAATGTAAATCAATTTTATTGTGAAAATATAAAGTCTTGTATTATTTTGATTATTCGGATTACTCTTCTCATCTTGGATGTTATTCTCACAACGTTTTGATGCATCTGGTTGAACTTGGAAATATATACAGAATTTCAAACTGAACCCTTTATTTAATCTATGGGGGTAGATTGTTCTCGTCCCATCAACCATGACTGGGTAGAAGTCTTAAGTAAGTATTTATGTTATTCGTAGTTAGTATCGCCTCCAGAAGACTGTCACTTAAAAATGATTATTGCATAACACCTTTATCCGTTGTGCCACGTGTCCATGTTGTGAGAACAACATACAAGATGAGAACTGTAGACCAAATAATACAAATTATCAATCCTCATCTAAAAAATTCCGAAATATAAAAATGTTCCCTATTTTTTTATGTTTCATTGATTTGTTCAAAAAATAGAAAATTTATCTCGGTCATTTTTGATGGAACGGGTACCCAAGTCGTAAGATCATAATCACTTTACTCAGTATTTCTTACCTATCTTTTATTCGTAGGCTCTACTTCCCCACTCTCTCATTGAGAGGGTGTCCCCATTTACTTGTCTCCCCATGGGGTCAGAGCTAGACATAAGATCGATTCTTAACGTGGGAAAATTCAGCTCCTCAAAAAGGGGCACTCTGGATGAGGAAAAAAATTAAAATTGTCTCAGTCTAGAAGGATTTCTCCTTCACTGACTGAGGACAGAAAAGATAAAGTGTAGTATCAGAACAGATAGTACACTTTGTTCCTAGCCAAAAAGCCAAGGATGTCGTTTAAGTTACTGTTATAGTGTTAGGTTGATCTACCCTACTTCGGAAGTAGATGGACTTTTCCAGAGACTATGAATAGAATTACGATGAAGTGTCGTAGCAGTCATGGCATCGCTCATTTCCACATGGGTATTAGGCGCAGACTTTATGTAACATACTATTCTTACTTCTGTAACTGCACTCTTGTAAATATACCACGTGCTGTTTTAATTATTATCAGCCCTTTCAAGGTCACAACAGATACAAAGCTTGAAAAATTCTTCATTAGTAAAATTGCTAAGTCTTGTCAGACTCCCATGTATTGTAAATATGCATCACGTTGTTTCTGACAAAGATGGCGATGACATGATATGTGCATTTATTTGTTTACTGTGAGCATCTACAATCACCAACAGATTCTCAACTGACAAGCGGAAAAATTTTGACTTCCTCTCAAACATATGACATTTAGACCAGCGTTCAATATTTTACAGTTACCCAAACAGAAGCTTAGACGGTGGGTTTCTTTTAAAAATTACCAGAATGAAATCAGCAGCAACAGCAGCAGCTCTATAAAGTCCAACCCTTCCTCACCGTGGTAGTGGCAGTGGCAACATGGTAGTGTCAGAGCTATGCCGTCTGGAACTCTGGTTCCTGGCAGGACCACTAATAGCGGACAGATTTGGCACCAAGTTGTATAAGGCTGCAACCTGACAAACAGGGCTCAGGGTAAAATCCAGGAGGAGTCGGCATCAAGATCCGTCGTCCTCTGGTCGTCTCTACCTCTGCGTGTGGTAAGTAAAGACATGTCAGATGCGGAAACGCAAATTAATTTAGTGAGAGTGACAATGTTGCTTTTGCGCCATTCCTTTGTGTGTTCTAGGCCAAACCTTCCCCGACTTTGCGTGCAACTATTGAACTTTGCTGCTTTCGGTGTCGGGGGTAAAATCCTGCAATCTCACAGGTTTAGTAAATAGCTGCGACTAACGAGGAGGACTTCATGCAGATCAGACAATCGTGAGGCACGATCTTCATGAGCTTCATATATAGACTCGGTTAACAACAAAAGCAACAATCAGCAGCAACATTTTTGTCAGAAACTTTATCAGGAATAAATGCTCGTTTTGTTGTTGTTTTTTTTTTTGTTATGTAGAATGTTTCGGCCGACTACTTAGGAATTCAAATCCTGTTGGATCTATTGTCGTCATTTATGCCCTAATACTAGTGAGAAAAGTATGAAACCATAATTTCAGTCTCCAGCTATGGGTAAAATAGCAACTTATGTTTAATTAATCGTATCCAATGAATTATTTACATTTGTTTTGTTTCAACATTAAATAACATTTAAAAAGAAGAGACAAACCCAAACCAAACATGTCTCTATTTACTTGCCTCCCCACAAGGGCATAGTTAGACACAAGGTCAGTTGTTAATGTGGCGAAAATCCAGCTCTCCACAAAGGGGCACTCTGGTTTGGGATAAAAATGACGTCAGTCTAGAAGGATTCCTCTTTTACTGACCGAGGACAAAAAATTTGCAGTGTAGTATCAGAACAGATACTACATTTTGCTCATAGCCAAAAGGCCAAGGAAATCAGTGTGAAAATCATAATATTGTATTGAAGATTCTAGATTATTAAGTGTAATTGCCGGAACTTCATTCCAAGTAGATTTGATATCAGGTTTTTCTTTTTATTATTATTATCTCAAATAACCTCTACACTTTTGATGACTCTATATGATTATTTTCAACAACATTTTCAATCAAGAGCAAAAAACTAAAACTAAAGAGGCCTCCAGAGCACTGCAGAAAATATCCCCCCCCCATTCATGTTGAAAGTGAAGGTTGGTAGTAGTTAGGGTTAGTAGTTAGCAACTTTGGATTACACTGTGCTCTAGATCAGTACATATGTATTATTTACTCCTCTCCAGGAGTTAGGCACAAGGCCAGTTTTATCCTACTCCCACAAGTAAGATGTGACCCAAGGTCGGGTCGGAAAGTGGGGGTTGAAAAGCCAGCGCCCGAGAGGTGAGCACTCTGACCATCAAAAATTGCCTGGGCAGCCCCGTCGGCATTCCCCGGTAGGGGCGCCTCAGGCAGTAAGCAATAAACTTACTCCTCCCCAAAGAGGGGAGGCGAAGCCTGGGAGGGTGGACCTCCTAGAACTGCACAGGACAGACCCATAGACCGGCGTAAATCAAGCCCCGAAGGTCAAGACAATACCAGTCCATGGGGTGTAGTATCCATCGGAACAAATACTACACTTTGATCTTAGCCAAAAGGCCAAATATCAGTACATAGGTAGTGACACTGATATTGATTTATAGATAACTAGCAATCCCGACCCGGTGCTGCCCAGGAATATTTATAATTTAATGTTTGTTTCGCACTGACGGTGAAAAATGAGCAACAGAAGGTTATTATTAATTTTAAATAAACATTTTTATGACGTGTTACACAAAGGTGACAGTTAAATTGCATAATTACTTCTGAATTTGTTCTTTTTAAGTCTTAACTTTATAATTAATTACAAATGAACCCTTACTTTTGTTTATAAAGAAAAGTATGAGTAAACGTAATTGTAAGTAAAGCCGGGACGCTAAATAAAAGCAAATAATGAACACTAACTTTTACTAAAATAATAAGAGTTATTCCCCTTGGAATGAAAGGTTGCTGATTTTTCTTTTTTGGGGGTCATTTTTTTTTTCATTTTTTTCATTTTTTTTTTTAACAAAAGTGCAGCAGAGTGCATGGTAGTCTCACACTAGATTTAGACTTCAGATGTAAGAGATGTTTAGGACTAGCACACCCAATTGAGGGCCGCCCTTACACAGAAGTTGAAATAGGCAAGGACACCCTGGAGGTGGTAGACCCTTTTGCTACCTAGGAGATATGCTGAATGCTGGAAGTGGCTGCGAACTAATTTCAACCATCAGAGTCAAGAGAACTTCTCCCAATCCTGAGCCATCCCAATTATTATCAGGGTTAAGATCTAGTATAGCTGTGTAAGAAACGTGATGTTGTATAGCAGTGAGTGTCGGGCCCTCACTTGCCCGATTCCAAGAGAAATGACAGGGCAATGATTAGGTAGATATGCAACATAAAGCCAGACCAGATCCAGAACATTAGGTCAGACAATCTACTTGAAAAATGAGCAATCCCAAAACTTGAAAATAAGGGCAAACCGTTTTAGCTGTTTCGGGCATGTTGAAAGAAGCAAGGGATATATCAGCACTTGCAAAGACCTAAGAATGGACAGCAAAAAGAAAGCCGGGCGCCCTAAGAAGACATGGAAAGAAACCATCAGTGGCAAATGGACACAGTCAATCCCCAAAATCGTTATCACTGGAGACTTAGCATAAGGACAATGTCGAACCCCTTGTTAATGGGAACATAGACAAGAAACTTGGATAGCGAGTGAGTGTGAGTGACTTCAAACAAGGCATATTGCCACTGAGACGTAAGGAGCTATTGCGATTAGGGGCCAGATTTATTGGGTGCATTCTAAGTGGGGAGTTGTGCAGCAAAATGTTTGTTCATATTACATCTAAATTTCTGCATGTTGGTGTAGTCATAAAAACAGGATGCAGGGGGAGGGATTCTAAGAACCTCTACAGTGAAGGAATGGGCTTTTGTTGCTGGTCAAGTTTGTCGGGGTATTTATGTAGAGGGGGTACAAGTGCAGTAATTTCATTGGAGCACATTCTGTGGAAATATTTGTAAAATAAGAACAGGGATGCAACATTGTGGTGATGTGACAGGGGTTGGAGCTTGAAAGACTGTGCATGACTGATTAACTTAGAAATTCTGTTTTGCACCATGTCCGAGAGGTTAGTGGTTGGTGGACGAGCCCAGATGTGGCAACAATACTCCATGCATGGGCGAATGGTGGTTTTATAGAGATATAGGATACTGGCAGGTGAGAGAAGTTTTCTAGCCAGGTAGAGGGAGCCCACTTTCTTTGCAGCAGACTTGGCAGTATCTTATATGTACCTATTCTACTTAAGAGAATGTCAGACCGAGGAGCTTAAATGTTGGACTCTTAGGAAAAGTGCTATTGGCCATGACAATATATATAAGATGACATTCTTCCCAAATTAAATCTTTATCGATTGTTTCTTGTGAGGGTAGAAAAATACACCCACGTTCATTCGTGATTCCCTGGGTAAAAAGAGAGAAACTAAAAAATAGTGTATGAAAAGCGTAACAATTAATTACATACCCCATCGAAACAGCAGCGAGATGCCGTATCATTGTAACCAAAAGACGGGCCCTCACATACAGCACTTGGGAGAGCCAATACGGCTTTCAAATATTCCTCAAATTTCTCCTGAACTTGGTAACCACTTGAATCTGATATCTGAGTAAATATATCTGCAAAAGAACATGAAAAATCATTAATGGAATGTGAATTTTAAAAGTTTAAAAAAAAAAAATAAATAAAAGAAATATTGAGATATTTTACCATCTAAGAATTTACAAATTTTGTGATTCCTAATTTTGTTAATACCAATTTTATTTAGCAGATAAATGAAATGTAATGTCTGTTTCTGTTAAATACTAAGGAATGGGTGGTTAAGACATGAAGCTCTAACATATATCTTTAACTATCATGCAGAGTGGGTGGCCCCGGGCATCCAAATTAGGGGGAAGGACACCCATTAAATGTCCAAACTATCCCCCTTTTCTCATAATGTTTCTCAGCACAAGGACTTATACTTGAGTCTTTGAGACATGCAACCAAGGAATCGGCCCTGAGCATGACCAGACCTCTGCATGCCACTGCTATGATGTCACACAAGAATTAGAGGAGATGTTCTCTTTGAACAGTTAAACAGAGACAAGTGCAAATGGGCAAACCAAGCTCTATCTCTCTTCCTCCATCCGAAAGTTGAGAGAATCTGGAGATAAATGTCGAAAAAGAAAAAAGAAAAGAAGAAAATCCATGCCTCATGTTTCAGAACCCGAAAAAATGAATTGATGCAATATCTCAATATTGTGTGCTCAAAGCCTGTGTTTTTAAGTGGAAGAGAAAAGCCCAACTGACTGAGAATGCAACCATCTGTCTGTTCAATGTATTACCTTAAAACTTATGTAAAACGAGGGGTGGGGGGTGGGGGAATATAAACAAATAATAGAATATCTTGTAGTAAAACGCTTGGCTTCTCCATTCACTCCTCTTTCATTGTAAAATTTACTAAATTTAACTAAAGAAAGTGGATAATAAAATGGTAGTTATTTCTTTTTCATTATTGCTTGTATCTACAAAATCATTTTAAATATTAAAATAAAATGAAACAATTAAAACTCAATAATACTCGTAAATGATTTATTAAAATAAGTTTAGAAAAATCAGTATCTAAATTATTCACCTATTCACCGCGTGGACCTCTATTTTGTTGTATATATAACTTGAATTGAGTGTTAAAGTAAAGTAGTAGTAGTACTACTACTACTACTACTACTACTACATCATCACCAGTTTTACATGCTGGCATGTGTTGGACGGCTTTTAGAACTTGACTTCTGAACTAACCTATCACTGCCATGGTTTTTATTTATTCCCTTTTCTCTCAAGTCCATCTGTATTCCACTCATGTTTTCCTTGACTTTCTCCTGTGAACTGACCCTGCTACCTCAACTGTTCTACATCTACTAACCAAGAACTCTTATCCAGTTTTTTAACATGATCATACCAATGAAGTCTCACATTCTGCATACATCTCCCTTTTCTATAAATACTATTATGGCATGTGTTCTTCAGTAACGTGTGATCTATTCCCCGCTTCTTTTATTCTGACTTGTTGGTCTAGTGGTCTCCATCAATTCACTGTTTTGATACTTCATTGTAATACAGCTTCCTATTCCAGTAGCTTCTTTCCAAGAACTGCAGGCTTGTGGAACTCTCTTTCTGCTGACTGTTTTCCTCCTACCTATAATCTTGGTCTTTTCAAGACTAAGGCCAATAGGCATCTCCTGTCTTTGCGATAATCATATTTCGTTCTTGTTAGCTCCTTACATCAAGTGGCTTCATGCCTTGTCTGGAGCGATTTCCAGTTAAAAAAAAAATTGTCCAGATTTAATCTTCCTTTGAGATCATCAAATCTAATCCTGTCTTTAAGACTCACATTACACATCCATCATACCATTCTCATATCATTTCACTCCATGCAATACATAGCTGCAACCATTACTGGCCATGTTTCACTTCCATACATCATCACATTACACACACATGTCTGATAAACTCTTCCCTTGGTCGATAGTGGTAATGCTCTGCTGGTTAGTAATGGCAGAATTCCATGAACTTACTCCATCCACCCCTAATTCTTGCAAACACACTAGCACCTGGTCTTCCCTATGCTCCAATGGGGTAAATAATATACAACATTGTTTCTTGATGATTAGAATTTACAAATAAAATCTTCTGAAGTAAGGTATAAAAGCTGACGTAATTTCGGTTACAGACAGACACAATCTCCATTATAATAACATATATAGAATCTGCTCTCATGGCAAGAATTGAAAATGGTTTCTTTCACACTCCCCATTTTTAAAGAAGTGCTACTCCAACTCTTAAAAAAAAGAGGCAGCTCGTTTTCAATGCTTCACATAGAAATCAACAAATGTATAAATATATTTTATATAAGTCCCATGATTCGTATTTCTAAAGTATTAACTGCAACAGTTTTTAAATGTATTATTTACTCTTTGCATAAATAAGAATGCAAAATGTTAACTTTTTCTAAAAAGTATAAACATTGCAATGATTTAGTAAAAAAAACGTTACTTTCGGTTATCTGCTTATGAAGGTTTTGATTTTTTTTCATATTTCTATAGGAGAGGCCCCATATCAACCTTCTGGTGCTACCAGATCAGGCTGTCTGAAGATACCAAAAATGTACCAAACTGTACCAAACATTGATGTTTCCCTTTGCAAAACTCAATCATGTTCTACAAAGCTAAAAACAAAAACAACATTTTTCCTCTACAAAACAACCAAACCAAACACTATGAATAAATACTTAAAGATATAAAGAACTTGAAGATATAAAGAACTTGAAGCATAAAAACATTTACCAAAATGACCGGATTTGGCATTAAATAACCTGAAAAGGGTTGATATGCCGTAAAACCAAACAACCAATGTTTCTCATTGTGATTTATGGAACAGACCGGATATGGCCGAGCTGTTACCAAACATTTACTTAGTATCAGCTTTAAATGAAACAACTTTTCCATTTTTTCCCTGACTTCAGGTTAGGGTCAATACCCCCCCCCCCTCTCTTTCGTGTTAATAATTTTCTTCAAATCAGTAAGTGAATCACTTTATTTCTCTTATTTATTTTTCTGAGAAATGTTTTTCAACTTAATTTTTTGGGGTGTATGGTAGTTAAAACATTTTTTTTTAACTCAAACCTAGTTTTGCATTCACCTGTTTTAGTGTTGTCTGCTTTTTTATATTATTTTTGCCACTTTCAAATCATAAACCGTGTCGTCTATTTCAGGCTTGTTCCGTAAATTACAATCAGAAACATTTGGGTCGATATGGGTCCCCATCCGATAGAAGTACCATTGTTTTTAAAATTCATTTATATTAATTTTTTTTAGCACAGTTTTCATTTTTAAAAAAATTGGAATTGGAACAAATTATTAATCATTTTTACATTTTAATGTTTTGTAATTTAAAAATTATTAGTTACTAGCAGGAAGACCCGGCGTTGCTCGGGATTAAATGAGGATCACTACTATGTACTTTTTCATTATGCTCATAACACTATATTACTTTCTTTATTTTATAGTCGGAAGAAGCTGAAATGTTCGAAAACTCTCTGAAGTCTTATACATATGGTTTAAGTTTCATTTAAATTGGATATACATATTTGAAGTGTTAAGGGGGGGGGGCTGTCCTTTAGAGATGGGGGCACGTAGATATTCGGCACATAGAAGTTCAGGATCACTTACATCTTCTTCCCCAGAAAACTCTATACATATGATATAAATTTCATAAAACTAGGATATATTTTAAGTTTTAAAGGAGGTTTAGCCCCCATAGCTCCCTTAAGTTAGGAGGACACTTAGAGATTCTGGACCACTTCCATTGTCTTCTCCAGAAATCTTTTTACACATAGTTTAAATTTCATCAAAATAGGATATTTAGAAGTTTGAAGGAGATTATGCTATCATAGCAACCTTAGGGGTGCACTTAGATATTTGGAAACCCTTCCATTGTCTTCCTTGGTAAATTTTACATAAGAATACACTTCTCTAATCTTTCTTTCTATAGGGAACACACAAACATCACACAAACGCCCCACTAACCGTGGAAGAAATGATAGTGCTATATATGTACTTTCTTTGTTTACATATATTTTATCACACTATTAGTAACCGAGAGAAATTTATTTTTTACAGATTGCTTTATACTAAGTGGAAACCGTTATTTCCTCTACCAGAGAGCTCAACCTATAAATAGGGCATATTTATATATATATAAAATATAATCATCCACAGACAACTGTTTCGTCATCTACAACTCACCAGTGGGACTATACGTAGCAAGTGTATCCTTGCTGAGATTCAAAATCCCCCATCTCTCTCTCTCTCTCTCTCTCTCTCTCTCTCTCTCTCTCTCTCTATATATATATATATATATATATATATATATATATATATATGGAAATCGCTCCAGACAAGGCATGACGCCACTTGATGTAGGAGCTAAAAAAATTACTACTTCAAGGTCAAAAACTAGTGTTATATGGATAGATTCCGACCCAGAAAACAGCAATTATTCCCCCTTTATCAGAAACATCGCTAATGGAATGTGAGGACTGCAGGACAAAATAAGGGAAGCAAGAGTTACGAGGCTGCTGAAAATAAACCTAAAGTCCACTTCCTCATTCTCCTTAATATATATATCTATATATTCTAGTTCATAATATGAAAAATACCAGAATATCTATGCCATGATATTGAAATTGATAAAATGATATTGAAACTGATGAAATGACAAGAAATAAAGAGTTGCTAGCACCATTAACCCCTTTTACGATAAGTAGAAGGTTATCGGCATCTTCTGACAGTTTCATGTCATGCAGTAAAGAAGAAAATGGCGTAATTCTAATAGGAGATAGCATATCAGCAGGCATTTTTCTTTTGGGAGAGGGGCGACAACAAAAGTGTTGCTCGATGGCGTGTGTTTACTTCAATGGTTCAAGGGAGACTACTCTGCTGGTATTCATTCAATTTCGATTTCTCTGAATAAGACAGAACTTCTACTTTTTAAGGCCTGATTCATACAAGCATTTTTAGGTTTGGTTGTTTTGTTTAACGGCATATCAACCGTTTTCGGGTTATTTAATGCCGACTCCGGTCATTTTAATAAAAAAATTTATGCTTCAAGTTCTTCAAATATTTATTCATGATTTGGTTGTTTTGTAGAAGAAAATTGTTGTTTTCTTTTTTGGCTTTGCAGAACATGATTGAGTTTTGCAATGGGGGTAAAAAACAATAACATCAATGTTTGGTGCATTTTTGGTCAGGAAGCCAGTATCTTCAGACAGCCTGATCTGGTAGCACCAGCATCATTTTCATTTTCGCTTTTAAAATCATCATTTCGACTATTAAAAGTATTATTTCTGACTATTAACATTCACGCTTTGTCTTAGGTATAGAGCACAAATGAACCATAATACTTGACTTTTGGATTAAAACTTTAATTCAAGCCATAAATGGCTTTATATTCATCCATTGAAATGCTTCAAATTTACTTTTGAATTTTTGAAGTTTTAGCAATTTTTAATAACACTACTGACTTGTTTTTACAAGTAATTTTGAAGCCTTCAAACTGATGAATAAAAAGTAATTTCTGATTTAATTTAAAATTAAACGGTAAAAGTCCAGTATTATGGTTCATTTTTGCTCTTAAATTAAAGGAAAACATTAATTTTCCCATGTGTCTTTTCAAAGTCCCCCCCCCCCCTCCATAACAACAAAGAAACAAATATATACTGCTGTATTGGTTAAATTCTGAAGGCAAAATTTAGAATTTAGGGGCAAATTCTTTTTCGGTGGGGGGGGGGGGGGCTTATATAGAAGTAATAATTTTGTTACAATTACAATTGACCAAATAAAAGGATTAGGATTAACTCCTAGATCATTTTTGGATTCAGAAATGAAGCTATTTACCTACAAAAATCTATCCAGAAATATATATATATATATATATATATATATATATACATACATACATATGTTAAATCTTTAACAATAAGTATAGTTCTTCATCTTTCAATAAAAATGTCAAAGTTTCTGTAGATGAGAAGCTGGTCAACACAAAAAAGGCCCAGAGTTGAAGTGCATTTGGTGTGACAAGCAGTTTCAAAACGTTATTTTGCTGGCAATTCGTACCATTCTCAGCAGAGTTATGTCCTCTTAAGAGGAGACTTTACCAATGTACGGTGACTCTATCAAAATCTGCATAGCAGTCATGATGATAATGTGCGTGGGAATGATACTAGATGATTGTTAGTGAATAGTGAATGTGGGTTTTAGGCGATTTTCTCCAGTCTAGTTGAAATCCTGGAAGACTGAGTGAAGGATAGTAAACCAGATATTTTGAGGCACAGGTGGATTTGTGGATGTCAAAGGTGTTTTCCTTGTGTGTTTATTGAAGGTACAAAAGAACGCTATTAACAATGTAACATGTTTGGCCCCCTCAATTTTAATGGTCCTTGCCGTGTGTGGAGGGGGGTCACATGTGAAAGTCTGTAAGGTCCCTCGACTGGTTAGGTGTGACCTTGTTTTTTATAATTGTGTGTCATGGAACCAACATCTTCGTTGAAGATGCCACATTACATAAAACTTTGTTTGGAAAATTCTCCTAGCATTTCTGGAAATATCTTTCCCTTGTCGTAGGTTGGTTTATGAATGAAGACTCGAAAAACACAAAAAGAATTTTCACTGATTACTTTATTTGATGTTACAATGTTTTCTCACACTCTTCTATTTTATGTACCGTGAGGACTCTGAGCCGCATTCCCCCTTGAGAGCAAGCGCTGAGGATGTCCTCACTACCCAGTGTCAAAGTCCATTCTGATATTTTGTTCTGCTGATAGCATCTCCAATTTTTTGGTTTTGTGCATATCTTAACTCACCCGCAAATGACTTGTTTATTTTTCAAATTGACTTACAACTCACAATATTGTATTCGAATTCCATCAATGCATTCTTCAATAAATTCCCAACTTAATCTAGCACACTTTTCATCACAATGAGTAGCACCATCACCTACCCTAACCCTAACCCCCTAGATGCAACCTTGTTACGACAATCTTAGAATTTTATTTTTCTTCATAGAGATTTTCCTTATATTTTCTAAACTGGTCTCTAAAATGAATCTATTTGACCTGCTAAAATTATCAGCTCATTATTTAGTGAATTGAAAATGGACATAAGTACCAATACCTTGTCTTTCACCAGGCCAGCACACCAAATCCAGCCTGTGAAGGCTTTTCCTGTTACTCGCAGAGAACTTTAATAAGGATGATCTTTTTAGGAAATTATAAAAAGAAAAATTCCAAAGAGATTATCCGAAACACCGCTAATATACCACGGAAATAGTCTGGCTTCAAGCTAAAATAGACCCTCTGAAAATCAGGGCAAATGTATTTAGAATGGAAAATGACGAAATCACATCACTTCCAGACGGAGATTTTCTGTGATATTTCAAGCAGGGAAGACGGAGGGGAGGGGGCGGATGCACAATGTAACTAGGCGTAGCGGGACAAGCTATCTGTCTCTTTCTCTCTCTCACACATATACAAGTGGCCCATCTCTATGATCTTTTCTGACTGCTCTATTTTTGTAATAAACCTTTTTTTTAAATAAATTAACATTGGTGTCCGAGTGGTTTTGTCAGCAAACAATTCAGAACCTGGGTTCCTGACGGGTTTATTGGTAAGTGAAAACGCAACATTTATAAAAGTCCCTTTGGACCTTTCAGTCATTTCATAGGTTTTTAAGAATCATTAAAGACATCACTAGTACCTGGATTATACTAATGACATGACCTTTAACCGTAAAAGGTTTACTAAATGGTTTGGTTGGTTTGGTTGTTCTGTTTTACAGCATATCAACTCTTTTTGGGTTATTTATTTATCGATTTTAAAATACCAGTAAAACCAAAATCTATAGATCCCCCCCCCTCCACAAGTGTATTTTTACGTTTGCAAAAATATATGCACATATAACATGGGTTTTTTACTGTAATCCGAAAATTAAAAAACAAAACAAAACAACTCTTTAGCTAAATATTTAGAGATTTTAAAAGAATCAGAATCGGTAATTGTATCGGAATCGGGGAAAAATATTGGAATCGTCCCATCACTAGTTCTAATATAATTTAGTTTCTCTATTTTATGTTATAACAATCTTTGTTTTGTTTTTTCACTTTATTTTGTAATTTAATGCTGAAACCCAATACCTATTCATCGTGTACGATTAGTTGAACATAAGTCATTATTTTAACCATAGTTGAGGGTGTGTGAAATTATGGGTTCATACCTTTTCAGCATTATTAATTGACCACAATAGATCCAGTAAATTTTGAACACAGCATAGCTGATTTCATCACCCACAACAATAGACACCATCAATACCGTCCTTTTATATAACTTAAATAAATGTTGTCGGCTATACAGAACTTTAAAATATACTAAACCACCCATGACACATTGGATTAGTATTTGTTATATGTATTATTAAATATTTGAACATTCCAAAATGTTTTCCTTTGGAAATTTCAAGTTATGATTGCTACTGCCAATATGTATAATACTAACAGTCTGAGAACGTTTATGATGCATAAAAGAAGAATGTTAGCTTCATGAGGTTGTCCATTTTCAAGTAAATATGTATAAAATCATTAAGATTACACACACACATATATATATATATATATATATATATATATATATATATATATATATATATATATATTAAATTCCCGAAACAGTTTTTCATGGTAAACAACTGATGATCCCTTAAATAATGTTAGAAGCAAACTAATATAATAACTGTAAAAATTAAATTGACTTACATGAGTGATTTTCCACTGAACGACTTCGGACTTAAGGTTCTTTTTTTTGTGTTTTTTTTTCCTTATATAGTTTTAATGGTTGAGATACTTCTGAGACTATATATATATATATATATATATAATTTATTAAGTAAGTTCAAATATATTCATAACATGAACTTGAAACCAATATTTTTTTCAAAAAGTGCTCAATATAAATTAGAGCTTTTATAAGTAAAATTAAATAAACATTAGAAACAGTCTATGCAGATCAATCTACATTTCGACACTTACACGTCTCGTTTAGGACTCTGAATTGATTTAAGAAGTCAAAACTGAAATTGAAAAATCCAAAAGAACCCAGACAGAAAAAGAAAAGGGCAGTTACCCTAATTAAGCATGTCATTTATTCTTTCTACGGTTTGATGGGCCCTCCCTCTACTCCAACACATTTGCTGGTGGATCAATATACAATTTAACTTTCACGGAAGACTTTCCTCCAACCACCCCACTCCCTACCCCACCCTTCAATCGCTCAGCCAACACACATACTTTGTTCTACCATAAGCAATTTAAGAATGATGCACATTCATGTTCCAGACACAAGTAAAATCATCTTTCACACACTATCCATTAAATATTTACATACACATATTAAAGGGGATAGTTACCAGCAGTATATACACATTAATTTAAACATTTCCACACATTTGGGTTAAAGACCAAACTATTCTGAATTTAATTTACTATTTTTATACTCAAACCCGGTATTTAGAAAATTAGCCCTTTTTAAACTATAAATTATAAAATTATATAATCATAAATTCAGCAAACAAATATGGTTTACTTAAACATAATCTGCTATTCTCGAATAAAATCCAAGTTCTAAAACAGTAATTAGAATTAGCTTAATTTCTGCAGAGTGCCTCGGTAATGTTATTATTTTGTTGTTACATAAATCGTATGATGTTAAAAATGCGAAATGAACATAAAAAAGCAAGAAGTCAATATGTATAAGTATTAATAATGAAGTGAGTACGGTAGTATTACGAAACCGATATTCTTATATTCCATGAAACTAGAAAAAGAGTAGCGTGAAAAATGAAACATAAACGGTGTTCATGGCATTATTATACCATGAACAATGGGGCCCCAGTCTTACTGAGGGTGGTAGGAGCAGATATTATGATACCAGTAAAAATAGCTGTGAAAGTCTTAGTTGAGAGAAACAGTTTTCCCAGAGAAAATGTAAGAAGTTTTGAATGAAAACGAAATGAACACATATTTTCTGGAAACACGCATGACGACTTGACCTAAGTGGCTGGTAGAATAGATTAGCATATGAAACTTTTTCTTCTAAACCTATAATGTCCGATAAGAGAGGGGAAAATCGATTTTACTTTATTATATAGACATATAATATCTTAAATAAAATATCTTTCAACAACCTGAAAAAGAAGGATGACACTTCATTATCCAAATACATATTGTCCCTAAAGAAAAACAATAGAGTACCTGAAATGGAGCATTTTGAGGAAGGCTTCAACTCCTACATTGCATAACCCTACATGTTTTCTCTGTCTTAATGAAAAATTAGCAATTATTATAAAGATAAATTGTTAAATCAAAGAGATGAAGTGCATTTTTCAAATTTTAAATGGTCTCAGAATAACATGTTTTTTTTTACATCAGAAAATCCAAAATCACTTATATTTATTTCTTACAAAAAATATTTGCAACTTTTCTAACTTGGCCTTTTGGCTAAGATCAAAGTGTAGTATCTATTCCGATGGATACTGCACGAGACTGGTCCTGTGCAGTTCTAGGAGGTCCACCCTCCCAGGCTTAGCCTCCCCTCTTTAGGGAGGAGTAAGTTTATTGCTTACTGCCTGAGGCGCCCCTACCGGGGAATGCCGACGAGGCTGCCCAGGCAATTTTTAAATGGCCAGGGTGATCACCTCTCAAGCGCTGGCTTATCTAATCTAATCCCACTTTCCTGACCTTGTGTCACATCTTACCTTGTGGGAGGTAGATAAATAATTGTTTTTCATCCCGTCCCAAAAATATGGAAATTAATTTACCAACAATTCATTGACTTCTTTGTCTTATTGGACTTATCGTGGCTATCACTCTGGTCAGGTTGAGCCAGCTTCTTCCCGAGCAAGTACAGCATCTCTGACTATTGCAGTGCACTTTCACCGATCCTAAGCTAGCTCACACGATATGGTAAGCCAATTTAGACTCCATAGTTAAAAACCAACTTCTTATGGGCCTGAGAGTGCTGCTACATCAATTCTGATTGTCGCTACCCAGGTCTTCAGCTGTCCACCAGCACGTTTGCACCAACCAGGTATATACGGAGGGGGGGGGGTAGAAGGACCTCGTGGCTGACCTCTCCCTTCCTTTGAGGAAAATTCAGGAAGTAACTGTTCCGACAACCAATGACCTCGGGTCGTTCTGTCTCTGCATCTGTGAAGAATCTACGGCAAACAAATAAATAGGGCCCTTTCCTTAATAAGATTCCAACGAAACTTTCTCTTCGTTTCTATTGAATGTACATTGTTCAGATACTTCTTTTTTACTCAAAATTGTCTTGTTTCTTTAATTGTCTTATGAGTGAAGAACTTTACTCTGTTTAAATCAAACCGTAAATACACAGAAATGGTTCAAGGGAAGTAACTGATAATCGAAATTTTGATGAGAGACATTTAAGTGAATTTGATGTGTATATCTATATTATATTCCATGATAAATGCCAGTATACTGAAATCATATGCCCTTAATAGGGTTAAGATGAAAATTCATATACACTAAATGTACAAAAGCAAAGAAATTCCCAAATTTTTACACTTTTATTGTCATTAAGGGTATGACTACATATCAACCAAACCATTTCATTATCACATCACTACAGTATAAATCTCTATGCATGAGTGGATTAAGTGTGTGAGGTGCGCTGAAGAAAAATTCCTATCGGTAAAATATATAGCCCTGTTATGCTCGCATACCCTTAATGACAATAAAAGTGTAAAAATTTGGGAATTTCCTTGCTTTTGTACATTTAGTGTATATGAATTTTCATCTTAACCCTATTAAGGGCATATGATTTCAGTATACTGGCATTTATCATGGAATGTCACTACTTTTGTAAAGGCTATGCCTCAATACAATGGTCATTTGTAAGGTTTTTTTGAATTTTCTGGAAAACTAAGGTATATGGTAAACTGAAATTAAAATGCCATCAACTAGACCCTAGAACCTCTATCTCTGCCAAAAATCAGCTGAATCCATCAAATAGTTGATGAGATACAGGGTGACACGTACGTACGTACATACGTACCTACGTATGTACACACAGATAACTTTCTGGATCTCTGGGTTGCCTTGACTAATGATGCTGAAATTCAACACACTTATAAAACCTATCAAAAAAAATTTTGTGCAAAGCTTTAACTAATTTGGTTTATTGGTTTTTGAGTTATGATTGATCAAAGAAATGAGATTTCCAGCATAGGTCGTTTTTGAAGTCTATTAAGGGATAGAGCGCTCTCGCGCTTCCCTTGATTATTGACTATAGAGCACTTTAAAATATACTAGACTACCCATGACCTATGATTTTGAAGAACATAACGGTTGAAAACTCTTTAATAATTTGAATTAATTTCAGTTACAATGTATGAAAAGTAAAAAAAGAGAAATATGCAAATTAATTTACCAAGTAAAAACAAAACAAAAATAAACAAAAAAAAACTACATCTTTCATTTTTATGAATTTACTTTTGACCAAACATACTAAAAATACTAATCAGGATGTTTTATTATTATTATTATTTTTTAATAATTATTGAGAAACAAAAAATTGGTTGAAAATATTATCTTTAAAAGAATCTCCTGTCGGTTTTAATAGATGACTTGTCATTCTGAGACAATTGTCTCTTTTTAAAATAATTTTGGGTAAAAATGATTATTCGTATTTTGACTCAATCAACTTTGTCAACTTTGAAATAGCATATTTATTTTTGTAAAGAAATAAACATAAATATGTTATTTTTTAATTTATTTATTTATTATGACTCTTGGGCATCTCTTATGTCCACCTATAATACCATTTCAACTTTTAATTAAAAATATAAATAAATATAAATAAATAAAAATCTCACAAAATATATAGTATCAATATGGGTCCAACACATACGGCATAATCATGTTCAAACGCCGGTCTTCATTATATCACCAAAGTAAAGCTATGTTGAGCCTGGCCAGTACCAAATGGGTGACCATTTGTGGATATCAAATGCTGTATGCGGGTGGACTGCAAAATCTCTCGGCGAAAAGATACAGCCCTGAAGATGCCTTTCGCAAGTACTTCAGTAAACGCACACAGGTGTTGACCTAATGGAGGCAAATCTCTCCGGAGAGAGTATGCTATTCATTTCGTTTCTACCTAATATGTGCCAGACAGACATTAAACTGAATATATATAGATAACATTCTCTTAAATATTTTATGCGGATCATAAGTTACCTCCCTTGAACTACTTCTGGGTATTTAATGTTTGATTTAAACAAAGTAGATCTCTTCACTCGCAAAACAGAAAAACGCCAAACGCATGGACAATTGGTAGCCAATCGAGGCTCAGTTGTAGAATATGTAATAGTGTTTTGTGTTGTACACATGCCCACCAGACAACATCTCTTAGCATTCTGTCAAAAGTTTTCTCCAAATCCACAAAAACAAAATACAGGTTCTTACCAAGATAATTTTCTTGCATTTATCTCAGGAGCATCAGGAGTACTTTGCCCAAGCATAAAACTAAACTGTATTTCATCTATGTTTATCTGATTTTTTTATTTGCTGCTCAGTTATTCTCTGAACCACTTTCAGGACCTGATCCATCAACTTTAAATCTCTGTAATACAGAGCTCCTCGTTTACACTTGTAACAGTTCTTTTAGAACAACTCCTGATCGGTCAAGTCTGTGATCATCTCAATACCTGTTTCATATCAATGCCTGTTCCACCTTATTTCAAACTTATTTTATTATATACTAGCAGGACCCATGTCCGGCGTTGCCCAGGGGAAATATAAAATAATAATTTAATTAAAAATATTAATTAGAGCATTAATTCTGAAAAACAAAGCAGAAAAGAACCTATTTCACTGTAGGTAATTTAGGTGATTAAAATAGGATTTATCCATGTTTTGGCGTTGACCTAGGAAAATATAAAATAATGATTTAATTTAATAAAAAGAAATGTTAGAGGATAAATGAAAAAAAACTCAGAAAAGAACCCATGTCACTGTAAGTAATTTAGGTGATTAAAATAAGATTTGTTGAATAAGTATTGTTTTAAATCAAGCAAAATAGATTTCTCTACGTTTTGGGTGACTGGGCTTTCCCCTATCGTTTTAAGTAGGGTATTGTTCCTAAAAATAAAAATCACGGCACTAAAAAATCGAAAAAATAAATATGACCCAAAAATATTTGTGAAGTTTTGCACGGTCAGTGAAGGAGAACATCCTTCTAGACTATTATTGTTCCCATTGAGTAGACATCTGTTATGAATGCAGAACTCCTAATTTCCCTATTTTATTTTTATTTTTATCTCTATTCTGTCCATGATCAGTGAAGAAGAAATCCTTCTAAACTGAGGCAATTGTTATTTGCTTCAAATCTAGTGGACGTTCTTTTATGAGCACAGAAATTCTAATTTCCCTCCATAAAATTGCAATAAAGAAAACATGATATTTACGTCTTCAATTCCAAGACCATTCCAACGGTTTTAACGTATTGCAGTAACATGTGATCTATTTGCTTAATACTATTTAATCGGCGGCAATTTTTATGGCCGCTGTTGCCCGCTACTGTCTGCCCCAATCAACGATTTATCTCACATGACTCAAATTAACTAATCAATCGCAACCATTTAAAATTAAAGAAAATCGTCTGCCGTGAATATTAAAAAAAATTATAACTGCTGCTTATTTTTACGTCCCCTCTGAATATTGGCAGACTTTACAATATTTTTTACTTTTCAGTTTATTTTTATTTTACTTTTCAAAATAGAATTCACGTTAAAGTGTTGTATCTGTTCTGATACTATACTAAATCTTTTCTCTCAGTCAGTGAAGGAGTAATCCTTCTAGACTGCAGCAATTTAAATTTTTATCCGAAAATCCCCCTGAATAAAGCAGTAAAAAATGGATGATGTTCAGCGAGACGTATTTATGTTCTTACCAGCACTCGGCAGATTATTCCGAAGGTTTTAACGTATTGTCGTAATGTTTTATCTATTGGCATTAATAAGAAGAAAATATTTAACAGTTGACTTCTACCGAAAAAGAATGTATGTTTTTATTATTGAAAAAGCAGCAAAGATTAGTATGTGTTCTGAAAAAAGTATAAATTTATAATAATTCAAGAAGTTGCAATGCGGAAAAGCTGTCCGTTAATTTCTATATTCTGCTCTATTCTAGAATGTGAGGAAATGTATATGGAATAGCATACATGTATTTGACATCCAATCTGATATTCCTTTATTCCTCAAATAAAGTCAGAACGACTGGAAGAATGAAAGTGAAATTGAAGAAACGTTCGTTCTGTATATCAAGGATTGAACATATTTTATATATAAAGATTCAAAAGTAATTGTTAAAAAAATTATTTTTGTAAATAAAAGCAATTAATCTAAATTTTAAGCGTTGTAATAATTGCTATTACTGAATGGAGAAATAGGAAACGCCATGTTTTAATTTCAATGGTTGTTTGTTTCGTGTTTGTCAATCATATCACTGTAAAAGCAGAAAGCGTATGTTGTAGGGAGCGATCCATATTTAGTTAGTAAAAGTATAATGGGTAAAAGACAAGAGCAAAGAACGAAAAAAAAAAAGAAATAATGACGGCTGTAGCAAGGAAAAGTATCTTATGATGATTAATTCATGGTGTAAGATAGTGGTGATTGTAGTGAGTAAAAGTTACTCCGACTTCCTGTACGTAGACTATTTTAAGAGCGTCAGGCGAGCCGGAATTAATGTTGAAAATTCTGAAATTGAACTAAACAAACAATATTTTCTGAAAACACATCAATTATTGGCATAAAGTGTGACCATAGTGGAATTCTATATGTCGCTTGTGTTTACAGAGCTATTATGTCTTAATGCAGAGGAGAAAAATCAACTTTACTTTATTATATATATATATATATATACTATAAGAATACCCGTCATAGGATGAGTAAAATTAATTCTCTGAACAGAAAAGTGTTGTACCACTTTTATGTCCTTTATAAAGATTAAAATCAAGATATAATGAAACTATACCTATGCCTAGAATCTTTATGCCAATTTTAATCAAAATCTATCAAATGATTTTGATTATAGAAAATGTCTTATGGTTAAAAGGGTCTTGAGAACAATTAATGTCTAATGAGTATGAATCAAATTCGATGCAAATATTTGAATTGAAAATGGGAGGTTGTTCCCATATTATGCCCCCTAAAAACTCTTTAAAATGCTCCAAAGAGACTAAAATTTGAGAAATATTTATTAATTGATGCCTAATAATTATTGTTAAAATTTCACAAAATCAGAGGTATCTGAGTTTTCACAAAAGGCTTCCACTCTCTCTCTGTGGCTCCTTTGCATAAAACTAAATTAAACTAAATATAGCAGCTCACATTACGACCTTTATGCCTAACAGTTGTGTTCCAAAATTCATAATGATCAGTTAATTAGTTTAGGAGCGAATTCTGTACATACGAAATATATATACATACCTAACTATCTATACATATATATGTTTTTTTTTGTTTAGTTTTTTCTCTTGAAGAATTGTGGAGCATAGGAATAAAGCCAAATTGGTTTGTTAAAATTCTTTTTGCCCTAGTAATGAAACGCGTATAAGGATGATTTTTTAATGCAAATAAATAAATATACACCAATGGAAAAAAAAAATTCTTTTTTGATGGATCTATAGCAAATAAATGTTTTGGTAACATCAATGAACATATGTATGTATATATATACATATATACATTTTAAATATTATTTTTAACTATATATATATATATATATATATATATATATATATATATATATATACTAATGATAATAGAATTAACGATAAGCGAAATATCGTAGTTATCTATCTCGATAAAATAAAGCTCAATACGTTGAGTAGAGCAATCAATATTAAAGAAAGATGAAGATAAAGAATTGTACATAAATTAATACAAATTTTATTACATCGAAAGTTCAGATGCAAGGAGTTACATTAATCCTTAAACCATGGTTTTTCAAAGATAAAACTCTTCTTGTCAGAGGATAAATCTGGTAATATGGTATTTATATCAATTAAATATTACCTAGTTCCATTTCACTTTGAAAAAATTGAAGAATAAAAACCAAAAGGGATTGGGGATAAAGAAGTTAAAAATAAAATAAAATAAAATAAAAAAATAAAAAATAAAAAATAAAATAAAAGGCCGGGAAGTGAAATTTAGCAGTATTGGGAGGTGATTTTGTAGCTAGTTAATAGCTAAAGTAACTTTTGTAGAATTGAAGAAAGTTTTTTTCACAAATAAAAGGTGGAGGGTTCAAAATATCTCACTTGGTCCGTATGGATTCGTACTCCGTTATAGTATATTTCCGTGGAGTTACAAGTAAAAATTCTGTACTGGTATTTTAAATATCCAATTCGGCAAATCCGAGGTTAAGATTGTCTGTTTAAAGGCGTTATGCGGAAAAGTTCATGTCTGCCTTTAATTGTTTGCTTCCCTGGCAGAGAAATGTTTCAAAAGTTTTTTATATCATCTTGAATATTCTGCTTGGGTGTGGATTTTTGCCGGCTAAGGAGAGTAGAACCTTTCCAACCGATGTCAAAGTGAATAATGCCTGTGGCTGATATTTTAAGGGTAGTGTGAAGGAATGGGCGGGGTTGGGGGGAAGGGGTTTTAGTGAAGTCTATAACTTCAAGTTTGACGGTCAGCTAAGGTGAGTTTGTGGGTGGGGGGATTCAGATGTTTATATTTTGAGGTTAAGGGGTTTCTTAGTGCGGTGAAAACCATCAGATAGGGATATATGCGAGCGGGATTAAACGTAGCCGTAATTGATATTCTTATTGTTGTTGTTGTTATTATTATTATTATTATTATTATTATTATTATTATTATTATTATTATTATTATTATTATTATTATTATTATTATCAAAAAGAGGAATATTATTTTCAGTGCAAATGTATTAAAATTGTGAGTGTTTTATTCTGAATTCAAAGCAAGTTATAATTTTGCGTAGCCTAATATTATATTAAATTAAGTTAGCTGCTTCTAGTAGGGTTAAAAGATGGAATTCATAGTATATTAAAATAAATTAAGTTAGCTGATTCTAGTAGGGTTAAAAGATGGAATTCATTGTATGAATCTAAATTAATATTATATTAACTTATATTACATCATATTGGGTTATCTTGTCGCCAGGGGGTATTATTGAGCTGTTAGTCTTTTAGTATTAGGTCGATATTTGTTGAGAGAGGTGGGTGGGGCATTGGGGTCTATCCGTAGTGGAAGATCGATGCTAAAGGGGTCGCGTGGTTGTTTAATTAACTGTATGTTTTGCTATTGGGTTAAAAATAAATCTGATAGAGGAGTGGGGATGGTCTAGATACCTGATGGGCAAGACTATGTTGGGCTAAGTGCATTTATGTGCTCTGGGGCGGGGGGGTGTCTATTGGGGTTACAAGCTGGGCGTATTTAAATCTCCTCTTATGTTGGCATCTGGAAATTATCTCGTTTCTCGAGTTTATAACGTTTTTCTCTATTGCAGTTGTGAGTATTATTAGTGCTTCTGATGTGCATAGGTGGCAATTCTTTGAGCCCGGTGTGTAGGATTTTGACTTTTTCAGTATAGACCATTTTAGGGAGAATTGTGTGTTATTTGATTTAAAGTCTTTGATTAATTTAGTTAGAGAGGTGCTGTTATTGGTATTGTTATTGAAAGAGTAAGTATGCATGGAGATTCTGGATTTTATAAATTGCGATGTCGATCCTATGTATGTATATATCCTAGGGTTAGCTATCCTGTCAGTTACTGGGTTGCTTCTGGTTGTGGGCATTATGGTGTTGCTAGGCTGGTTCGGGTTTGTGTTTCTAGAGTTAGGTGGGGTTGTGGGATGGGGTGATGCAAGTTCGGTGGTGTTGTTTATGTTAGTGGTGCGTTGGGGTAATTTAGTTACGGTGCATGCATAGACCACATCTTTGTGCATGCAGTTATTATTTAATGGACATGTTGAAGGGTTGTGGCAGTTGCAATTATTAGTTTGTGTGTTTGGGGTAATGTTTGATTGGGCACGTTTGATTTTCTCATTGTTAGTAGTTATTATGGTTTGGGCTATGTTAGGCATTGTGGAGTACGATATCTTGATATTATTTTTATTTAGGAGGGAATTGTATTTGTGTGGGTATCTAAATGAGTTTTCAACTATTTTGAAAAATTCCCTAGGGATATTGGTTTTTACATTGTTATTGTATGGGGGGTTGAACCAGATATTTTTCTTTCGCCTTAATCGTTTGCGTTTATTTTCAGTGTGTTGGTTAATGTGTTCATTATATTTGGTGTTATTTGAGTTATTGGTGTTCGTATTATAATTATTATTTCTATTATTGTTATTATTATGTCTCTGTGTCATGTTGTGTGTGATTATGTTGCGGTGTGGCTTAAGGTGTGTGGGGTGTTCTTGTTTATAGGTTATCTTGTCTGGATAACCTGAATTAAGCAAGGCATTGTTGTAGAAATTAGCATTTTGGTCGAATATTGTTTTGTTAGCTGATAGTTTAGAGATTCTATTTGAGACAGATGGGACTATTGAGTTTATTATCGATTTAGGGTGGTTAGACTGTTTATGCACATAGAATAGCGTTAGGTTGGGTTTGTGGTAGGGGGAGTAAGTGCCGGAGTTTAAGTCTAATGTGATATCGAGGAAATTGGAAGTTGTTTTTCCTTTGTCGATGGTTATTGTGAGGTCGAAGTTTTTGAAGAAGGTATGCAATTGGTTAATAGTTTTATTGTAAATTCTAGGTCTATCTTTAGAGACGAATAGGGCATCATCTCTGTATAACCCCCCGTGCAAGTTCTTAAATCTCTGTCTGAGTTCATGCAAGAGGAAGAGGCCCACTAAGTCAGTGACTTGGGCTGAGTCCGATGCCCCCATAACGATGTCGTAATTATTAGGGGTATCTTTCCTGGTCCAGTATTTGTCGTCAAAGTGGAGTATAGATCTTCTAGCTAGTAGTATTAATTTGATTTCTATGTCGGTGAGGTCAGAGTTATTTTTAGCTAATATTAGTGCTTTATTGAGGAGGATTGGGGATATTGATTGGTAATAGTTATTTATATCAAAGGTTATAAAGTTCAATTTGGATTTATCTTTAAGGTTAAGGAACCAATCTATTACAACGTTAGATGATTGCCATAGTGAGAAGAATATTTTCTTCTTCATGTCTGGGATAATTCTGTCTAAGATTTTTTTGCTAATTATTCCTATGTCTGATTTAGAAGGGCAGATAAGTCTAATTGAGGGGTTATCATTGAAATCTATTTTATGGTCTTTAAGGGAGAATCTAGGGGTGGCCGGGGTGACAATTTCAGCGTGGTTAGTGATGTTCAATGAAGTTAATAGAGATTTAGCCTTTGCGTTTATATTGGTTAAAGTTTTGGGAGGTATAGTTTTGTACGATTTATTTAGTTCTTTATATATTAAATTTCTGTATAACGCCTTTAAACAGACAATCTTAACCTCGGATTTGCCGAATTGGATATTTAAAATACCAGTACAGAATTTTTACTTGTAACTCCACGGAAATATACTATAACGGAGTACGAATCCATACGGACCAAGTGAGATATTTTGAACCCTCCACCTTTTATTTGTGAAAAAAACTTTCTTCAATTCTACAAAAGTTACTTTAGCTATTAACTAGCTACAAAATCACCTCCCAATACTGCTAAATTTCACTTCCCGGCCTTTTATTTTATTTTTTATTTTTTATTTTTTATTTTTTTATTTTATTTTAGTTTATTTTTAACTTCTTTATCCCCAATCCCTTTTGGTTTTTATTCTTCAATTTTTTCAAAGTGAAATGGAACTAGGTAATATTTAATTGATATAAATACCATATTACCAGATTTATCCTCTGACGAGAAGAGTTTTATCTTTGAAAAACCATGGTTTAAGGATTAATGTAACTTCTTGCATCTGAACTTTCGATGTAATAAAATTTGTATTAATTTATGTACAATTCTTTATCTTCATCTTTCTTTAATATATATATATATATATATATATATATAGTTATATATTATATATTGTAAATGTTATTATTTAACTTAATATTTGCTAAAAATGTAGACTCTCACAATATCATAAAACTATTCTATAAAAGTAGTTTGATTGGCGGCTCACCTCCAGTCAAACCAGCATCTTTGACCTTACTTTTAAATCTTGACCTTCAGGATTGACCTATGTCGACTTTCATTATTTCCGTCACTTTCTGGTTCATAAACATATCTTCATACTAAATTTGGCTAAAATCATCACAGTAGTTTCAGGGTCTATAACATAGTGAGGAACAGAGAGTGACACTTCATTCTAGGATGTATTCGGCACTTTTGCAAAATCTGACCAAGACCCTATAATAAATTGGTTTGGACATTGTTTAAGGACAAACGTATGAACGTCCACACATATCGGTGTGTGTGTGGGGGGGGGGGAGAAAACCTTGCAGATTTATGCTGAGTTCAAGTTCAACCCCATATTAGATTTATTGTGGCGAGCTATGCATCAATACTTTTGGGAAAGGTATGAACATACAATTTCTCTCCATCTTGTGTCGAATGATATTGTGCTTTGGCATCATACAGAAAGAGTTGATTTGGCGTGAAATAGATAAACCATGCTATTAATATGGATGGAACTGAAACCATATACTAAAATCCATATACACGCATACACCTAACACTACCAAATATATGTAAATAGTGTGTACAGGCACACCTAAGTGCTAATTCTTTACACGTTGTACCACCAGACAATAAATCCGACTCAACCCATCCCTCTACTCCAGCCTTTTACTGTTATTGGAACAAAATTCTTTTGACAAATAAGACTAAATCTGCTTCATCTGTGAGAATTAAACCTAAACATTTTCACGAATGAAAAGCGTGTATTTTGGAAGTCTGAAGATACAAGAATGGTTTCAGCCGAGGATTATGGGTAATTCAATCTCTAAAATCGTGGCATGGGAAAGACAGAATAAAACGCTGACAAATATGTAACAACCTGTCAATTCTCATCAAACAATTGCAGACTAATGGATTTAGTAGCACTGAATTCTCTGGTAATCTTGGAATCATTTCAAGTGAATTCAATCATTCATTCTTTTGCGGCGCTGACTTCAGTTAGTTTCTATGATACAACAGGCTTTTGCATTGCAATGATTGATTTTATTCAAAAAATGAATAAGTAAATTTATTATTTTATGTTTTAAGTATTTATTGATGCCTCAATAAAGGCATTATGCAAAAAAATTAAAATAAATACACAATCCGATTTCAACATTATTAAAACATTTTTTAAATGTAAAAAATGTAAGTAAATAAAAATGCAATTTGTTTTAATTTTTCTTTTTTTAGCAATATAACTTCTTATAAGTTCAGATTCTTTTTAGATATCTCATCTGAAAGCTCCCAAATACTGTCTGTACAATTAATTCTGAGGAACGAGAGATTGAAGCTCAGTCAAGCATGAGCAAAACTAGCAACGTCTCCTCTGTGAGAAAGTGACTGTAAAGAACAGAAGAACTCATGCCCCACTAGATTGTGAAGTCGATTTTATACTCATTTTTGACATCACGACAAACTAATGCATAAATAAAACAAGATTTCATAAAATGTGCACAAAGAATATATCATGTATACACTGGCACAAACAAGATGCTTGAATGTGAATAATGCAATTTTTTCATTTGCATATCTTGAACAACGTATGTCACATTTTAAAAAGTACAAGAGCTGACCCTCAGCCAAAGTTGGAAATCAAGTAACCTTTACTACCCTATTTTCTCATGTCCAAATCTGAACTCTATTAGAAAACTCATCTATCATTCATAATCCAAATTGGTCACCTGACATGAAAGCTCCACGAATAGAATTTTGTCCTTTTTTGTTCAACTGTCAGAAAATGAGGAGCAAAAATTTGAGATGATACGTCACAACACATTTCTCTCAACTTCAGTCATTATACTCATAAACCAACTCCACCACCACCATCATACACATACAAACCATCTTTAAACATCACATACATACATTCATATTGCCAAACCAGATACAAACCATCTTTAACAATCACACATACATTCATATTGCCACACAAGATACAAACCATCTTAAACCATCACATACAAACCATCTTAAAAATTTACACACATACAAACCATCTTTAACCATCACACACATACATTCATATTGCAACACACAGATACAAACCATCTTTAACTATTACACACATACTTTCATATTGCCACACAAGATACAAACCATCTTTAACCATCCCACACATACAAACCATCTTTAACCATCACACACATACAAATCACCTTTAACTATCACACACATAAAAGTCATCTTAAACCATTACTACATACATTCATATTGCCGCACAAGATTCAAACTATGTTTAACACTCATACACATATAAACAATCTTTAACCATCACACCAATACATTCATAGTACTATGCCAGATACAAATGATCTTTAACCATTACACACATACAATCATAATGCCACACAAGATACACACCATCTTTAATTGTCACACACCGACATTCAAATTGCCACATCAGATACAAACCATCTTTAACCATCATGCAAATATATTTATATTGTCACACCATATACAATCTTTAACCATCACACACATACATTCACATTGTGACATCAGATACACACCATATTTCACTATAACACATACATTCATAGTGCCACACCAGGTACAACTCAGCTTGTACCATCACACACATATAAATCATCTTTAACTATCACACACATTCATTCATATTGCCACACCAAATGCAAAACATCTTTAACCATTACTCACATACATTCATGTTGCCAAACTAGACACAAACTATCTTTAATCATCACACACAGTCAAATTGCCACACCAGATACATACCATCTTTAATCATCACACACAGTCAAATTGCCAAACCAGATACACACCATATTAACCATCACACACACATTCATATTGTTACACACAATACTATCTTGAACAATCACACACATACAAACCATATTTAACTATCACACACATAAAATAATATTGTCACACCAGATACAAACGATCTTTAACAATCACACGCACATTCATATTGCCACATTAGATACAAACAATATTTAACAATCACACACATACATTCATATTGCCACACCAGCTGCAAACCATCTTTAACCATCACACACACTAATATTGCACGAGATACAAATCATATTTAACTATCACACACATACAAACCATATTTACTTATATCACACATACATTCATATTGTCACACCAGATACAAACCATCTTTAACCATTACACACATGCAAACAATTTTTAACCATCACACACATTCATATTGCAACACTAGATACAAACCATCTTTAACCATTACACACATCTATATTGCCACACTAGATACAAACTGTCTTTAACCATCACACACATACAAACGATCTTTAACCATTACACACATACAATGAAAATGCCACACGAGATACAAACCATATTTAACCATCACATACATACAAACGATCTTTAACCATCACACACATACGTTCATATTGCCACACAAGATACAAACCATCTTTAATTATCACATACAAACGATCTTTAACCATTACACACATACAATCATAATGCCACACGAGATACAATCCATCTTTAACCATCACACATATACATTCATATTGCCACACCAAATAATACTATCTTTAACTCATTATTTTGAAGAAGTTGTTGCAAGAGTAATTTTTCCCTTTTTTCTTTATGTATAAATAATTGTTATTACAATGTTTAACTGATTTTCAAAAATTGAGTTAAATGCTTCACTGTGACTTAGTTCAACTGATATATGGCTTGACTACTATGAGAAAGAAGTTAAATAAATAAGTTTTTTCTCTTTTTAATGACTTCTTTATTCGTTTTAATATTTTATTTTTGTTTGTGTAAATATTAAAAATAAATAATATTTTATTTAATCAAATAAAAAATTATATTTAAAATTATTTAAAATGTAATACATTTTGAATAATTTTAAGTATAATTTTTTTAACTTATGTAAAACAGGAAATGTGTGACGGAATAATAGGATTCTTCGAGTCTACGCAGATGTTCCATTTACTCCTATTTCATTGTACAATATAATTGATTTAACTATTTAACAAACCAGATAATTACATTACATTTATTTCTTTACTTTGTTATGGCTTTCTATCAAGATTTATCCAAAATATTAGTTTTAATATGTATTAAAATAAAATCAAACAATTAGAAATCAATAATACTTAGAAAATAATTCTTAAAATGAATTCTTAAACACTAGTAATATGTAAATTACCTATCCTATTCACTATGAATCACATTTTTGCTTTGGATTGGATATTAAAATATGATATTTCTTGATGACTGAAATAAAAAAATTAATTTATAGTTAATAAAATGTTAAAAACGTAGGAGTAATTGTAACCTGGTAGTGGCATAGTTTCAGTTACAGACAGACCCATAATATAGATATTTTGTACACATAGCTTTTTAGCATTAGCATAATAATAATAATAATAATAATAATAATAATAATAATAATAATAATAATCAGTTTAATGTTCGTTTTACATGCTGGGATGTGTTATACAGCTTTTAGAAATTGAATTTCAAACTAACCTATCTCTGGACAGGTCTTTGTTTATCTCTCTTTCAAGTCCATCCTTATCATGGATGAACGTGCTTGGGTTAGTAGATGTAAAACCCTTGAGGTAGCAGGGTCAATTGGTAGGGGAAGACATTGGAATAAGTGATAAGAATGAATTTTAGAGAAAGAGGGATAAATAAAGATATGCCCAGAGATAGGTTACTTTAGGAGTCAATTTCCAGCATTTGAAACAGAGGTTAAACTAAATATAATGATAATGATGATGGTGACTTCTCTTCCCATTCACAGTTTTTTTGTTGTGAAAAATGTTAGCTCTCGGTATTTTTGCATTTCTCTTCAACTATTAACAAATATAAATACAACCATGACTGAAAACAACGACTCCAGCAAGGGTCAAAGGTAACAAGTAAAACACGTATAGTCATGTGCCGTTTTCATTCACTTTGACAGGTTTTCAAGTTCACAAGACTTATTAAGATTAACCTCTGTCCTGAAACCTAAGCAAAAGCTTGACATTGTTCTTGGTTAAGACAGTTAAACACTCAAATTGGTTGAAGTTAAATTACAAGTGTTATATAGATCAGAGTCTGGTTCATGGCTAATAATATAACAATGTAGTTCAAGATAGAATAACATGTTAGTAATATCGTCTGGTTAGTCTCCTCTCTGTTATTAGCAAGGTTTTTTGAAAGGTTAGTAAATGGCAAGCTTGTTCATTTTCTGGAAAGTCTGGGCCTCTTCAGTATGGCTTTAGTGGTTTTCGTTCAACTGCTGATCTTTTAACTGTTGTAACTGAGTAGATCTGTCAGTTTATGAATAATTCAGGAGAGGGTAGAGCCATTGTGCTTGACATTTCGAAGGCGTTTGACAGAGTGTGGCATTCTGGTCTCCTACACAAACTTCATGGTCATGGTATTGGTGGTGAGGTTCTTGACATTATTAGGTCTTTTCTTTCTAATTGAAGCTTGCAAATAACTTTGGAAGTGTCTCTTATTTCTCTTTTCCTATCAATGCTGATGTCCCTCAAGGCTCTATTCTAGGCCCAACACTGTTTCTTCTCAATATAAATGATCTTCCAGAGAATATTGTTCAGAAAATTAACATCTATGCTGACAATACTACTCTCTATTCTGATGTTGCTTATTGCCCATCTCCCTCGGATCAGTCGAAATATGCAGCTGATCTAGAAGTTGACCTGGGTTCAGTTGTGGATTGGGGTACGAAATGGCTTGTTTCATTTAATCCAGTTAAGACTCAGCTCGTGTCTTTCAATCGTAGGTGTGCCTCTTTTCTTCCTGAGATTCTCATGGATGGCTCTGCTCTTGAGGAGAAATTGACTATGAAACTTCTTGGTCTTTCTCTCTCATCAAATCTTTCTTGGAGTTCATACATTAGATCCATTGCTCTTTCTGCTTCTCATAAAGTCGGTTGACTCTATTGCTCCAAACACTTCTCACATCTGAGTCTATTCTCTATCTCTACAAATCCACAATCAGACCATGTATGGAGTACTGTTGTCATATTTGGGCTGGTGAATATCAGTCCTCTTTGACGGTTCTTAATAAGGTGCAGAAACGTATCTGTAATTTGATTGGCCTTACCCTTCTCTACACCCCCCTCTCTCACAGACGTGATGTTGCTAGTCTCAGTCTTTTCTATAAATACTATTATGTCATGTGTTCTTCAGAAATATTTGATCTATTCCCTGCTTCATTTGTTCCAGTTCGTTTGACTCGTTGTCCTAGTGGTTTCCGTCAATTCACTGTTTTGATACCTCATTGTAATTCAGCTTCCTATTCAAGTAGCTTCTTTCCAAAAACTGCAGGCTTGTGGAACTCTCTTCCTTCTGACTGTTTTCCTCCAACTTATAATCTTGGTATGAACAGGTACCCCACACGATCCTTCTTTGGTGACGGCATCAAATGTAAACATAGGTCGCAGTGCCGAGTAGAACAGATACCTCACTCTGATCCGGCGTCACTGAACCACTTGTAACTTAAGTGGTCCACTCGCGCCTCTATCTCGGTACTCACACGTCTGGTCCTCGGCGCAGGAATCCTTCTAGACTGTGAACACCCTCCTTGGGCTCGTGATGTCGTAGTGGCAGAAAAAGAAAGATGGCTCGAAACTCCTCTCGGTCGGATGACGATGATAGCTTGATTGGTCCGCCGTGAAGGCAAGGCTACTCAAACAACAAACTGACAACAATAAGAATAATTTAACAACATCGGTCAGGTCTTTTCGTAAGCAATAATTATTTAGCAAGATACACAATTGGTTTCAAACTTTAAATCAAAGTCTGTTTTTCGATAATGGCTTTGTTTACTAACTATCTCGTCTCTCTGTGCATGAACCTCTATTTACGATTTCCAAGTTGTTAATTAAGTTGTAACCGGTCTACTGAAAACGGTGTGGGGGGACACTATCGTTAACACCACCCAGACAAGAAGAACTTGTTCGCGCAAGTCCCTCGTCCGGCAAATGTTCGTCCCCGAGCCCGGGCGGAGACGTCTGTTCAAAGCGAACCCCAATTTCTAACTGCCCGTAACGTCTTCTCGTTTCAACAACAAAGGTCCTCTCGTTCCCAGAAAGGCATATCATTACACCCTTTCTTTCTCCAGCCCATTTCTCCATTCCTTCCCTCTCTCTCGGGGCCAGGGTGGGGCATACTGACCTACTCTCCCTCTCCCTCTCCTCTCTCTCTCTGGTTGGGTTGTTTTCTTTCCTGTTACCGCAAAAGATCTATTCTCTCTCTCTCTCTCTACCATGGGGGGAGGGGAGTGACCAAAAGACTCTTGACCAAAATTGTACAGCCGTTATCAACATACCAGCTCCTTTTGGCTTTGTTCTCCCATTGTATCTGGATAATTATATCTGACGGCTTACACACTTTTTCCAGCCGGTCCGGCGCCAGCTCTGGCCAATGTTTGGACAGTCGAAATCTGTACTAGTTCTTAGATCTCCACTTGTTTCTACGTAGGGCCTGATTTTCCTGATGTATATTAGTGCGCCCTAAAGGGGCAGATTGCGTCGGCTACAATCACTGTTTCACATTGGTCTTTTTAGGCATCTCCTGTCTTTGCGATAATCATATTTCGTTCTTGTTAGCTTATTACATCAAGTGGCTTCATTCTTTGTCTGGAGCGATTTCCATAAAAAACATGAATAAATTTAGCTTTCTATTTTTATGCTGGTCAGAGTTATATATAAATAGTTTAAATTTAAAATGTGATGGGCGCCATGTTCAAAATTGTTAAGTTACTGTTACCAAGGTTTTGCATTTAACCACTTGTTTAGCTACCACACCCCAAAATCACTTTTCATATAATGCTATAAGAGAGATTTGAAGATTGAAATTCAATTCAGTTGCTGTAATAATTTTAACCACATATCATGTAAAGTCCTGAGCTATAACTGTTGGATAATGGCCCTATGGGAATGGACGTATCTATTGGAAATCGTTGGTTTGACTTGCGCGAATTAACGCGGGGTGGACCGGCAGTCGAGTGCAGAATGGAGCCTGTTCTCACAGTCAGAAATCACAGACGTGACAAGGTCACCGTGTGACGAGACCCTGGATAAAGGGTCGGTGTACACCTGCGAGAGGCTCTGTGACGTCACAGGCCTTGCGTGGGAAATAGAGGGATCCATGACGTCACTCGTTCTTCGTGAGAAGCGAGTTTCGTCAGTCTGGGTTTTGGAAGCAAACCAATGAGACATGATTGTTAAAATGTAATTTACAACAGATAAGGGAAATATTTCCCTGAGAAAATACAAGCGAGAGATATCCTTTCCCCCTCTCTATGTATGGTTAAGAAAATAATTGTTAACTAACTACGATAAAGTAGTGATTGCTCTCTCTCCCTCTCTCTCGACATAGTGAATATCTCCCATTTGATTTGATAACTAACGCTTGAAATAAAAACTGAAGTTGAAAGTTAAAGGGATTGTTTGTATTCAGAGTCCGACTCGATCATGGAGTTTTGTTGCAGCGGCGAGGAACCACGGCAGTGCGGAAGAGAAGAAAGAATTCAACCACTAGACGACATGACCCTCTACACGGCGAGGGAGAAAACTAAAGGTATGCAAACAATATATGAAGTATGTGATTTATGATGTTTAAAAAAATGACGAGTATTAAATGTGAACTGTCACGGTCCTTTCGGGGACGAGTATACGAAATGAGTAAAGCCACGACCTGTATCGGGAAGAGTATAACAAACGAGAAAAGCCACGGCCCGTAGCGGGTGTGAGTATACGAAATGAGAACCGGCGCAGCCCAAAAGTGGGGCTATGCAATATAGCTATGTACTCCCATTGTTACCCCCAAATCACTTTTTATAATGTGATTTCTGACTAATTTTTTTTGCTTTCAATTGAAATAAACTTTTACAATCAAATTCTAGATTTTAAATGTTATGTTTTTATAGTTTAATTTTTCAATTTGATAAAATTTGATTTATTGCGTTTTGAATTCAAACTCTTAATATGTACATATCATATTTGTACAATTTATGTAAATACAATTTATGTCTAAGGTGGACACATAGTTGAAAAAGTTGCATGTGATCATTGATGCTATATGTTGATGTGATATAAATAAGAGCCAGATAAAAAACATAGTTTGATATTGAATTGTGATTAGCAAGAGTTGGATTGATAAGTAAAAATCCCTATTTATTATTTCCAACTTTATATTCCTTGTGGACCCCCTGAAAGATATTTTATCATCTGTGGACCCATAATTTAAAAAAATTAAATATTTGTTTCTTGTTGGTAAAAACTAACAAGGAATCAATTTCGTTATATTCATAATATAAAATCAAAATACAAATCTTGAAAATATCAATAAACACACGTATATATCCAAGTAAACAAAACAAAATAAATAGGATTTTGTTTTGTGGGTCCCTTGAAGCTTCTATGGATCCCCTGGGATCTATGTGGACCTCAGTTGGGAATCTCTAATTTAGAGGTAAATGATAATTAAATCAATCAAACATTATACAGAGAAAATTTCAGATCTAAAAATAGCGAATAAATTATTCTGTAATTTATAATTGCAGCAGTGTGCATTAATAACATTAGGTGGAATGCTGGCTTACAGCATCTGGTATACACAAATGGTTGCCCATCTGAGTATCACCAGGCTCAACGTTACTTAACTTTGATGATCTGATTGAAAGCAGTGTTTCAACGTGATTTTAGCTGAAAAATATGAAAGAAAAAAGTCCCAGTACATAAAGGTTTACTTACATCTTAATTTGTCCATTAACTTTCCTGTACAGAGATGAGACAAGGCCACCTTAAGGGAGAACACCAGTATTCGTCCTTTATGTTCCCTACAGAAGATAAAAGTACAGTAGGTTATTCAACAGAAGATCAGAGTACAGAAAGTTATTCAACAGAAGATCAGAGTACAGAAAGTTATACAAAACAGGAACAGACAGAAAGACAGAAAAGAACAAAAACAAACATATACTAGTTGTCGTTCCCATAAAAATTCCACATAATTAAGATATTATAATTTTCTTCTTCTATATAATAAAGTGAAGCTAGCCTATATCTCAACTTTTGTCTCTCATACAAAATCAATATTTCATTTTGAATAGCCATCTTCTTTTCTTTAATGTTGGTTGATATTAAGAAGAATAAAATTCAATTAGATTTAATGCCTTTCAGAAAATACTTTATCTGACTAGGAATATTTTATCTTGTTTGTCATATTTAATAAAATATGTAGTAGTAGAGAAGTAACTGTCTGATATACGGAAACACTAGATCACAGATGGAGCTTTCGAACAAGTGGAAGTTCCAAAATAATTTAAAGTCAACATCGATAGATTTCTGAAACGAGATAGGAACTTGTTTGTTAAGGAGTATTGAAATCTCGGTAGGATTGGCACCATTTAATTTAATGCTATGCCTTTTGCTCTGTCCAAGTGTATTCTAGGAATTAATGATTATTAAATAGATGGGTAGACGGATAATGTAGCCTAAACTACTGATGAAGTCTAAAAAGTAGAGTAGAATGAACCTACAAAGAAACGATTGTATTGAAACATCGGAAATTAGTGGACCGAGTGATCAATCAGATGATCAAAGTGGGAATTATTGAATAATCTAAAAGCCTCTGGGGAATTTCAGTAATGCTGATAGCATAAAATGGATGGAAGTAAAAAATGTGCATTGATTTAAGGGCACTCAACAAAATCACAAACATCAATGGTCACACACTTCCTATCATTGATGATGTGTTTTTAGCCCTTGGTTAGGTAAGATATTTTGTGAAGCTTCATTTTAAAAATGAATATTGGCAAGTCCGACTACACGAGGAAGACAAAGAGAATGTAACCTTTATGACCTTATTGACCTATTGCAATTTAATGCTATGCCTTTTGCTCTGTCCAAGTGTATTCTAAGAATTAATGTTTATTAAATAGATGGGTAGACGGATAATGTAGCCTAAACTACTGATGAAGTCTAAAAAGAAAAAGTTGAAAGAAATTATTAAAAAATAATCTGTTTACGAAATTGAGACAATACAACTTTGTGTTAGGATTTTGTTTATGACGTCAAGTCAACAGGCAATGGACAGCTAAAAAGAATTAGGTTTTCAGATCAGATATAAACACTTGATATTAGCCAAAAAGTATCTGATCAAAATTAAGAAGAAGGTGTTTCACATAATTGTGACACGGGCGATATGTTACATTAGATAGACAGAAAGGGGAAGAAGACAGCATTTGAAGCAGAGTGGTTATTTATCTACCTCCCACAAAGTAAAATGTGACACAAGGTCGGAAAGTGGGATTTGATAAGTGAAAGGGGGGAATGTTGTGGGGTACAAGTGCAGTAAGTTTGTTAGCCAGAAAAGAGGGAGACTGAGAAGTCATCATACTTCCTATCTCACAGTGTTATTTATTATGCTCTCCAGAAACTCAATCATCCTCTACAAAGATTACTGCATATGAAGTTAGATGTGGAACAAGAGGTGTCAATTGATAATAGAGTTGCCCCCTCCTGGTTGTTTATTAGATGTTACGAAGTATAAAACAGCAGCAGCACGGCCTAAGGCGAACTCAGCAATGAGACATAAAGGACAGCATTTTAAACTGCTGACAATAATCCAAATGAAAAATATCTCCATTACGTTTTGGCAGTATATCCCATAGAAGCACACAGAACTGCTATTTTCCCTTTTTTCAACACCCCAACCTTCTTAATATCTAAGAACATAAATGGAATATAATATGTAATTTTGAGGATTAATGTCATTTAAATATGACAGGTAGAAAAGAAATGTCAAAGTTTTGTACTACACTGCGTTAGTGTGCAAAGGCAAGCAATGTAGAAATCCTTATAAGACAAAAGAAGAATTTCTTTTCGCTTTGCAGATTGTACTCATTGGATGAGAGTGAAATTTGAATATGGATGTCATGGATATAAAAAGAAATCAGCTGCAAAACACGTTTCCATTTCAAATTATCAAACAGACCGTTATATTTTTTTCACGTTTGTTCCCTTTAACAAGGAAGATTATTTCTATAAGCTCATAATGCATTTTCATTGTAAACTAACAAATTGTTTAACTCCACAGATTTCAGTACAACAAAAGTATGGATTTCTTTTTGTACTTTTGCTTCTAGTTTCAAGTATCATTATCTAGGTTTGGTTTGGTTTGGTTGTTTTGTTTTACAGCATATCAACCCTTTTCGTGTTATTAAATGCCGAATCCGGTCATTTTGGTAAAAAATGTTATGTTTCAAGTTCTTTATATCTTCAAATAATTTGTTCATGGTGTTTGGTTTGGTTTGGTTTGGTTTGGTTTACAGCATATCAACCCTTTTCGGGTTATTTAATGCCGAATCCGGTCATTTTAGTAAAAAAATTTATGTTTCAAGTTCTTTATATCTTCAAATAATTTGTTCATGGTGTTTGGTTTGGTTTGGTTTGATTTACAGCATATCAACCCTTTTCGGGTTATTTAATGCCGAATCCGGTCATTTTAGAAAAAAAATTTATGTTTCAAGTTCTTTATATCTTCAAATAATTTGTTCATGGTGTTTGGTTTGGTTTGGTTTGATTTACAGCATATCAACCCTTTTCGGGTTATTTAATGCCGAATCCGGTCATTTTAGTAAAAAAATTTATGTTTCAAGTTCTTTATATCTTCAAATAATTTATTCATGGTGTTTGGTTTGGTTTGGTTTGGTTTACAGCATATCAACCCTTTCCGGGTTATTTAATGCCGAATCCGGTCATTTTAATAAAAAAATTTATGTTTCAAGTTCTTTATATCTTCAAATAATTTATTCATGGTGTTTGGTTTGGTTTGGTTTGATTTACAGCATATCAACCCTTTCCGGGTTATTTAATGCCGAATCCGGTCATTTTAGTAAAAAAAATTATGTTTCAAGTTCTTTATATCTTCAAATAATTTATTCATGGTGTTTGGTTTGGTTTGGTTTGATTTACAGCATATCAACCCTTTCCGGGTTATTTAATGCCGAATCCGGTCATTTTAGTAAAAAAATTTATGTTTCAAGTTCTTTATATCTTCAAATAATTTATTCATGGTGTTTGGTTTGGTTTGGTTTGATTTACAGCATATCAACCCTTTCCGGGTTATTTAATGCCGAATCCGGTCATTTTAGTAAAAAAATTTATGTTTCAAGTTCTTTATATCTTCAAATAATTTATTCATGGTGTTTGGTTTGGTTTGGTTTGATTTACAGCATATCAACCCTTTCCGGGTTATTTAATGCCGAATCCGGTCATTTTAGTAAAAAAATTTATGTTTCAAGTTCTTTATATCTTCAAATAATTTATTCATGGTGTTTGGTTTGGTTTGGTTTGATTTACAACATATCAACCCTTTCCGGGTTATTTAATGCCGAATCCGGTCATTTTAGTAAAAAAATTTATGTTTCAAGTTCTTTATATCTTCAAATAATTTATTCATGGTGTTTGGTTTGGTTTGGTTTGATTTACAGCATATCAACCCTTTCCGGGTTATTTAATGCCGAATCCGGTCATTTTAGTAAAAAAATTTATGTTTCAAGTTCTTTATATCTTCAAATAATTTATTCATGGTGTTTGGTTTGGTTTGGTTTGATTTACAGAATATCAACCCTTTTTGTGTTATTTAATGCCGAATCCGGTCATTTTAGTAAAAAAATTTATGTTTCAAGTTCTTTATATCTTCAAATAATTTATTCATGGTGTTTGGTTTGGTTTGGTTTGATTTACAGCATATCAACCCTTTCCGGGTTATTTAATGCCGAATCCGGTCATTTTGGTAAAAAAATTTATGTTTCAAGTTCTTTATATCTTCAAATAATTTATTCATGGTGTTTGGTTTGGTTTGGTTTGATTTACAGCATATCAACCCTTTCCGGGTTATTTAATGCCGAATCCGGTCATTTTAGTAAAAAAATTTATGTTTCAAGTTCTTTATATCTTCAAATAATTTATTCATGGTGTTTGGTTTGGTTTGGTTTGATTTACAGCATATCAACCCTTTCCGGGTTATTTAATGCCGAATCCGGTCATTTTAGTAAAAAAATTTATGTTTCAAGTTCTTTATATCTTCAAATAATTTATTCATGGTGTTTGGTTTGGTTTGGTTTGATTTACAGAATATCAACCCTTTTTGTGTTATTTAATGCCGAATCCGGTCATTTTAGTAAAAAAATTTATGTTTCAAGTTCTTTATATCTTCAAATAATTTATTCATGGTGTTTGGTTTGGTTTGGTTTGATTTACAGCATATCAACCCTTTCCGGGTTATTTAATGCCGAATCCGGTCATTTTGGTAAAAAAATTTATGTTTCAAGTTCTTTATATCTTCAAATAATTTATTCATGGTGTTTGGTTTGGTTTGGTTTGATTTACAGCATATCAACCCTTTCCGGGTTATTTAATGCCGAATCCGGTCATTTTAGTAAAAAAATTTATGTTTCAAGTTCTTTATATCTTCAAATAATTTATTCATGGTGTTTGGTTTGGTTTGGTTTGATTTACAGCATATCAACCCTTTCCGGGTAATTTAATGCCGAATCCGGTCATTTTAGTAAAAAAATGTATGTTTCAAGTTCTTTATATCTTCAAATAATTTATTCATGGTGTTTGGTTTGGTTTGGTTTGATTTACAGCATATCAACCCTTTCCGGGTTATTTAATGCCGAATCCGGTCATTTTAGTAAAAAAATTTATGTTTCAAGTTCTTTATATCTTCAAATAATTTATTCATGGTGTTTGGTTTGGTTTGGTTTGATTTACAGCATATCAAACCTTTCCGGGTTATTTAATGCCGAATCCGGTCATTTTAGTAAAAAAATTTATGTTTCAAGTTCTTTATATCTTCAAATAATTTATTCATGGTGTTTGGTTTGGTTTGATTTACAGCATATCAACCCTTTCCGGGTTATTTAATGCCGAATCCGGTCATTTTGGTACAAAAATTTATGTTTCAAGTTCTTTATATCTTCAAATAATTTATTCATGGTGTTTGGTTTGGTTTGGTTTGATTTACAGCATATCAACCCTTTCCGGGTTATTTAATGCCGAATCCGGTCATTTTGGTAAAAAAAATTATCTTTCAAGTTCTTTATATCTTCAAATAATTTATTCATGGTGTTTGGTTTGGTTTGGTTTGATTTACAGCATATCAACCCTTTCCGGGTTATTTAATGCCGAATCCGGTCATTTTAGTAAAAAAATTTATGTTTCAAGTTCTTTATATCTTCAAATAATTTATTCATGGTGTTTGGTTTGGTTTGGTTTGATTTACAGCATATCAACCCTTTCCGGGTTATTTAATGCCGAATCCGGTCATTTTAGTAAAAAAAATTTATGTTTCAAGTTCTTTATATCTTCAAATAATTTATTCATGGTGTTTGGTTTGGTTTGGTTTGATTTACAGCATATCAACCCTTTCCGGGTTATTTAATGCCGAATCCGGTCATTTTAGTAAAAAAAATTATGTTTCAAGTTCTTTATATCTTCAAATAATTTATTCATGGTGTTTGGTTTGGTTTGGTTTGATTTACAGCATATCAACCCTTTCCGGGTTATTTAATGCCGAATCCGGTCATTTTAGTAAAAAAAATTTATGTTTCAAGTTCTTTATATCTTCAAATAATTTATTCATGGTGTTTGGTTTGGTTTGGTTTGATTTACAGCATATCAACCCTTTCCGGGTTATTTAATGCCGAATCCGGTCATTTTAGTAAAAAAAATTATGTTTCAAGTTCTTTATATCTTCAAATAATTTATTCATGGTGTTTGGTTTGGTTTGGTTTGATTTACAGCATATCAACCCTTTCCGGGTTATTTAATGCCGAATCCGGTCATTTTAGTAAAAAAATTTATGTTTCAAGTTCTTTATATCTTCAAATAATTTATTCATGGTGTTTGGTTTGGTTTAGAGCATATCAACCCTTTTCGGGTTATTTGATGCCGAATCCGGTCATTTTAGTAAAAAAATTTATGTTTCAAGTTCTTTATATCTTCAAATAATTTATTCATGGTGTTTGGTTTGGTTTGGTTTGATTTACAGCATATCAACCCTTTCCGGGTAATTTAATGCCGAATCCGGTCATTTTAGTAAAAAAAATTATGTTTCAAGTTCTTTATATCTTCAAATAATTTATTCATGGTGTTTGGTTTGGTTTGGTTTGATTTACAGCATATCAACCCTTTCCGGGTTATTTAATGCCGAATCCGGTCATTTTAGTAAAAAAATTTATGTTTCAAGTTCTTTATATCTTCAAATAATTTATTCATGGTGTTTGGTTTGGTTTGGTTTGGTTTACAGCATATCAACCCTTTCCGGGTTATTTAATGCCGAATCCGGTCATTTTAATAAAAAAATTTATGTTTCAAGTTCTTTATATCTTCAAATAATTTATTCATGGTGTTTGGTTTGGTTTGGTTTGATTTACAGCATATCAACCCTTTCCGGGTTATTTAATGCCGAATCCGGTCATTTTAGTAAAAAAAATTTATGTTTCAAGTTCTTTATATCTTCAAATAATTTATTCATGGTGTTTGGTTTGGTTTGGTTTGATTTACAGCATATCAACCCTTTCCGGGTTATTTAATGCCGAATCCGGTCATTTTAGTAAAAAAATTTATGTTTCAAGTTCTTTATATCTTCAAATAATTTATTCATGGTGTTTGGTTTGGTTTGGTTTGATTTACAGCATATCAACCCTTTCCGGGTTATTTAATGCCGAATCCGGTCATTTTAGTAAAAAAAATTTATGTTTCAAGTTCTTTATATCTTCAAATAATTTATTTATGGTGTTTGGTTTGGTTTGGTTTGATTTACAGCATATCAACCCTTTCCGGGTTATTTAATGCCGAATCCGGTCATTTTAGTAAAAAAATTTATGTTTCAAGTTCTTTATATCTTCAAATAATTTATTCATGGTGTTTGGTTTGGTTTACAGCATATCAACCCTTTTCGGGTTATTTGATGCCGAATCCGGTCATTTTAGTAAAAAAAATTATGTTTCAAGTTCTTTATATCTTCAAATAATTTATTCATGGTGTTTGGTTTGGTTTGGTTTGATTTACAGCATATCAACCCTTTCCGGGTAATTTAATGCCGAATCCGGTCATTTTAGTAAAAAAAATTATGTTTCAAGTTCTTTATATCTTCAAATAATTTATTCATGGTGTTTGGTTTGGTTTGGTTTGATTTACAGCATATCAACCCTTTCCGGGTTATTTAATGCCGAATCCGGTCATTTTAGTAAAAAAATTTATGTTTCAAGTTCTTTATATCTTCAAATAATTTATTCATGGTGTTTGGTTTGGTTTGGTTTGGTTTACAGCATATCAACCCTTTCCGGGTTATTTAATGCCGAATCCGGTCATTTTAATAAAAAAAATTATGTTTCAAGTTCTTTATATCTTCAAATAATTTATTCATGGTGTTTGGTTTGGTTTGGTTTGATTTTCAGCATATCAACCCTTTCCGGGTTATTTAATGCCGAATCCGGTCATTTTAGTAAAAAAAATTTATGTTTCAAGTTCTTTATATCTTCAAATAATTTATTCATGGTGTTTGGTTTGGTTTGGTTTGATTTACAGCATATCAACCCTTTCCGGGTTATTTAATGCCGAATCCGGTCATTTTAGTAAAAAAAATTATGTTTCAAGTTCTTTATATCTTCAAATAATTTATTCATGGTGTTTGGTTTGGTTTGGTTTGATTTACAGCATATCAACCCTTTCCGGGTTATTTAATGCCGAATCCGGTCATTTTAGTAAAAAAATTTATGTTTCAAGTTCTTTATATCTTCAAATAATTTATTCATGGTGTTTGGTTTGGTTTGGTTTGATTTACAGCATATCAACCCTTTCCGGGTTATTTAATGCCGAATCCGGTCATTTTAGTAAAAAAATTTATGTTTCAAGTTCTTTATATCTTCAAATAATTTATTCATGGTGTTTGGTTTGGTTTGGTTTGATTTACAGCATATCAACCCTTTCCGGGTTATTTAATGCCGAATCCGGTCATTTTGGTAAAAAAATTTATGTTTCAAGTTCTTTATATCTTCAAATAATTTATTCATGGTGTTTGGTTTGGTTTGATTTACAGCATATCAACCCTTTCCGGGTTATTTAATGCCGAATCCGGTCATTTTAGTAAAAAAAATTTATGTTTCAAGTTCTTTATATCTTCAAATAATTTATTCGTGGTGTTTGGTTTGGTTTGGTTTGATTTACAGCATATCAACCCTTTCCGGGTTATTTAATGCCGAATCCGGTCATTTTAGTAAAAAAATTTATTTTTCAAGTTATTTATATCTTCAAATAATTTATTCATGGTGTTTGGTTTGGTTTGGTTTGATTTACAGCATATCAACCCTTTCCGGGTTATTTAATGCCGAATCCGGTCATTTTAGTAAAAAAATTTATGTTTCAAGTTCTTTATATCTTCAAATAATTTATTCATGGTGTTTGGTTTGGTTTGGTTTGATTTACAGCATATCAACCCTTTCCGGGTTATTTAATGCCGAATCCGGTCATTTTAGTAAAAAAAATTATGTTTCAAGTTCTTTATATCTTCAAATAATTTATTCATGGTGTTTGGTTTGGTTTGGTTTGATTTACAGAATATCAACCCTTTCCGGGTTATTTAATGCCGAATCCGGTCATTTTAGTAAAAAAATTTATGTTTCAAGTTCTTTATATCTTCAAATAATTTATTCATGGTGTTTGGTTTGGTTTGGTTTGATTTACAGCATATCAACCCTTTCCGGGTTATTTAATGCCGAATCCGTTCATTTCAGTAAAAAAAATTTATGTTTCAAGTTCTTTATATCTTCAAATAATTTATTCAGGTGTTTGGTTTGGTTTGGTTTGATTTACAGCATATCAACCCTTTCCGGGTTATTTAATGCCGAATCCGGTCATTTTAGTAAAAAAATTTATGTTTCAAGTTCTTTATATCTTCAAATAATTTATTCATGGTGTTTGGTTTGGTTTACAGCATATCAACCCTTTTCGAGTTATTTGATGCCGAATCCGGTCATTTTAGTAAAAAAATTTATGTTTCAAGTTCTTTATATCTTCAAATAATTTATTCATGGTGTTTGGTTTGGTTTGATTTGATTTACAGCATATCAACCCTTTTCGGGTAATTTAATGCCGAATCCGGTCATTTTAGTAAAAAAAATTATGTTTCAAGTTCTTTATATCTTCAAATAATTTATTCATGGTGTTTGGTTTGGTTTGGTTTGATTTACAGCATATCAACTCTTTCCGGGTTATTTAATGCCGAATCCGGTCATTTTGGTAAAAAAATTTATCTTTCAAGTTCTTTATATCTTCAAATAATTTATTCATGGTGTTTGGTTTGGTTTGGTTTGATTTACAGCATATCAACCCTTTCCGGGTTATTTAATGCCGAATCCGGTCATTTTAGTAAAAAAATTTATGTTTCAAGTTCTTTATATCTTCAAATAATTTATTCATGGTGTTTGGTTTGGTTTGGTTTGATTTACAGCATATCAACCCTTTCCGGGTTATTTAATGCCGAATCCGGTCATTTTAGTAAAAAAAATTATGTTTCAAGTTCTTTATATCTTCAAATAATTTATTCATGGTGTTGTGTTTGGTTTGGTTTGATTTACAGCATATCAACCCTTTCCGGGTTATTTAATGCCGAATCCGGTCATTTTAGTAAAAAAATTTATGTTTCAAGTTCTTTATATCTTCAAATAATTTATTCATGGTGTTTGGTTTGGTTTGGTTTGATTTACAGCATATCAACCCTTTCCGGGTTATTTAATGCCGAATCCGGTCATTTTAGTAAAAAAAAATAATGTTTCTAGTTCTTTATATCTTCAAATAATTTATTCATGGTGTTTGGTTTGGTTTGGTTTGATTTACAGCATATCAACCCTTTCCGGGTTATTTAATGCCGAATCCGGTCATTTTAGTAAAAAAATTTATGTTTCAAGTTCTTTATATCTTCAAATAATTTATTCATGGTTTTTGGTTTGGTTTACAGCATATCAACCCTTTTCGGGTTATTTGATTGCGAATCCGGTCATTTTAGTAAAAAAATTTATGTTTCAAGTTCTTTATATCTTCAAATAATTTATTCATGGTGTTTGGTTTGGTTTGGTTTGATTTACAGCATATCAACCCTTTCCGGGTTATTTAATGCCGAATCCGGTCATTTTAGTAAAAAAAATTATGTTTCAAGTTCTTTATATCTTCAAATAATTTATTCATGGTGTTGTGTTTGGTTTGGTTTGATTTACAGCATATCAACCCTTTCCGGGTTATTTAATGCCGAATCCGGTCATTTTAGTAAAAAAATTTATGTTTCAAGTTCTTTATATCTTCAAATAATTTATTCATGGTGTTTGGTTTGGTTTGGTTTGATTTACAGCATATCAACCCTTTCCGGGTTATTTAATGCCGAATCCGGTCATTTTAGTAAAAAAAATTATGTTTCAAGTTCTTTATATCTTCAAATAATTTATTCATGGTGTTTGGTTTGGTTTGGTTTGATTTACAGCATATCAACCCTTTCCGGATTATTTAATGCCGAATCCGGTGATTTTAGTAAAAAAATTTATGTTTCAAGTTCTTTATATCTTCAAATAATTTATTCATGGTGTTTGGTTTGGTTTACAGCATATCAACCCTTTTCGTGTTATTTAATGCCGAATCCGGTCATTTTAGTAAAAAAATTTATGTTTCAAGTTCTTTATATCTTCAAATAATTTATTCATGGTGTTTGGTTTGGTTTGGTTTGATTTACAGCATATCAACCCTTTCCGGGTTATTTAATGCCGAATCCGGTCATTTTAGTAAAAAAAATTTATGTTTCAAGTTCTTTATATCTTCAAATAATTTATTCATGGTGTTTGGTTTGGTTTACAGCATATCAACCCTTTTCGGGTTATTTGATGCCGAATCCGGTCATTTTAGTAAAAAAATTTATGTTTCAAGTTCTTTATATCTTCAAATAATTTATTCATGGTGTTTGGTTTGGTTTGGTTTGATTTACAGCATATCAACCCTTTCCGGGTTATTTAATGCCGAATCCGGTCATTTTAGTAAAAAAATTTATGTTTCAAGTTCTTTATATCTTCAAATAATTTATTCATGGTGTTTGGTTTGGTTTGGTTTGATTTACAGCATATCAACCCTTTCCGGGTTATTTAATGCCGAATCCGGTCATTTTGGTAAAAAAATTTATCTTTCAAGTTCTTTATATCTTCAAATAATTTATTCATGGTGTTTGGTTTGGTTTGGTTTGATTTACAGCATATCAACCCTTTCCGGGTTATTTAATGCCGAATCCGGTCATTTTAGTAAAAAAATTTATGTTTCAAGTTCTTTATATCTTCAAATAATTTATTCATGGTGTTTGGTTTGGTTTGATTTACAGCATATAAACCTTTTCCGGGTTATTTAATGCCGAATCCGGTCATTTTAGTAAAAAAATTTATGTTTCAAGTTCTTTATATCTTCAAATAATTTATTCATGGTGTTTGGTTTGGTTTGATTTACAGCATATCAACCCTTTCCGGGTTATTTAATGCCGAATCCGGTCATTTTAGTAAAAAAATTTATGTTTCAAGTTCTTTATATCTTCAAATAATTTATTCATGGTGTTTGGTTTGGTTTGGTTTGATTTACAGCATATCAACCCTTTCCGGGTTATTTAATGCCGAATCCGGTCATTTTAGTAAAAAAAATTTATGTTTCAAGTTCTTTATATCTTCAAATAATTTATTCATGGTGTTTGGTTTGGTTTGGTTTGATTTACAGCATATCAACCCTTTCCGGGTTATTTAATGCCGAATCCGGTCATTTTAGTAAAAAAATTTATGTTTCAAGTTCTTTATATCTTCAAATAATTTATTCATGGTGTTTGGTTTGGTTTACAGCATATCAACCCTTTTCGGGTTATTTGATGCCGAATCCGGTCATTTTAGTAAAAAAATTTATGTTTCAAGTTCTTTATATCTTCAAATAATTTATTCATGGTGTTTGGTTTGGTTTGGTTTGATTTACAGCATATCAACCCTTTCCGGGTTATTTAATGCCGAATCCGGTCATTGTAGTAAAAAAATTTATGTTTCAAGTTCTTTATATCTTCAAATAATTTATTCATGGTGTTTGGTTTGGTTTACAGCATATCAACCCTTTTCGGGTTATTTGATGCCGAATCCGGTCATTTTAGTAAAAAAATTTATGTTTCAAGTTCTTTATATCTTCAAATAATTTATTCATGGTGTTTGGTTTGGTTTGGTTTGATTTACAGCATATCAACCCTTTCCGGGTAATTTAATGCCGAATCCGGTCATTTTAGTAAAAAAAATTATGTTTCAAGTTCTTTATATCTTCAAATAATTTATTCATGGTGTTTGGTTTGGTTTGGTTTGATTTTCAGAATATCAACCCTTTTTGTGTTATTTAATGCCGAATCCGGTCATTTTAGTAAAAAAATTTATGTTTCAAGTTCTTTATATCTTAAAATAATTTATTCATGGTGTTTGGTTTGGTTTGGTTTGATTTACAGCATATCAACCCTTTCCGGGTTATTTAATGCCGAATCCGGTCATTTTAGTAAAAAAATTTATGTTTCAAGTTCTTTATATCTTCAAATAATTTATTCATGGTGTTTGGTTTGGTTTGGTTTGATTTACAGCATATCAACCCTTTCCGGGTTATTTAATGCCGAATCCGGTCATTTTAGTAAAAAAATTTATGTTTCAAGTTCTTTATATCTTCAAATAATTTATTCATGGTGTTTGGTTTGGTTTGGTTTGATTTACAGCATATCAACCCTTTCCGGGTTATTTAATGCCGAATCCGGTCATTTTAGTAAAAAAATTTATGTTTCAAGTTCTTTATATCTTCAAATAATTTATTCATGGTGTTTGGTTTGGTTTGGTTTGATTTACAGCATATCAACCCTTTCCGGGTTATTTAATGCCGAATCCGGTCATTTTAGTAAAAAAAATTTATGTTTCAAGTTCTTTATATCTTCAAATAATTTATTCATGGTGTTTGGTTTGGTTTGGTTTGATTTACAGCATATCAACCCTTTCCGGGTTATTTAATGCCGAATCCGGTCATTTTGGTAAAAAAATTTATGTTTCAAGTTCTTTATATCTTAAAATAATTTATTCATGGTGTTTGGTTTGGTTTGGTTTGATTTACAGCATATCAACCCTTTCCGGGTTATTTAATGCCGAATCCGGTCATTTTAGTAAAAAAATTTATGTTTCAAGTTCTTTATATCTTCAAATAATTTATTCATGGTGTTTGGTTTGGTTTGGTTTGATTTACAGCATATCAACCCTTTCCGGGTTATTTAATGCCGAATCCGGTCATTTTAGTAAAAAAATTTATGTTTCAAGTTCTTTATATCTTCAAATAATTTATTCATGGTGTTTGGTTTTGTTTGGTTTGATTTACAGCATATCAACCCTTTCCGGGTTATTTAATGCCGAATCCGGTCATTTTAGTAAAAAAATTTATGTTTCAAGTTCTTTATATCTTCAAATAATTTATTCATGGTGTTTGGTTTGGTTTGGTTTGATTTACAGCATATCAACCCTTTCCGGGTTATTTAATGCCGAATCCGGTCATTTTAGTAAAAAACATTTATGTTTCAAGTTCTTTATATCTTCAAATAATTTATTCATGGTGTTTGGTTTGGTTTGGTTTGATTTACAGCATATCAACCCTTTCCGGGTTATTTAATGCCGAATCCGGTCATTTTAGTAAAAAAATGTATGTTTCAAGTTCTTTATATCTTCAAATAATTTATTCATGGTGTTTGGTTTGGTTTGATTTACAGCATATAAACCTTTTCCGGGTTATTTAATGCCGAATCCGGTCATTTTAGTAAAAAAATTTATGTTTCAAGTTCTTTATATCTTCAAATAATTTATTCATGGTGTTTGGTTTGGTTTGGTTTGATTTACAGCATATCAACCCTTTCCGGGTTATTTAATGCCGAATCCGGTCATTTTAGTAAAAAAAATTATGTTTCAAGTTCTTTATATCTTCAAATAATTTATTCATGGTGTTTGGTTTGGTTTGGTTTGATTTACAGCATATCAACCCTTTCCGGGTTATTTAATGCCGAATCCGGTCATTTTAGTAAAAAAATTTATGTTTCAAGTTCTTTATATCTTCAAATAATTTATTCATGGTGTTTGGTTTGGTTTGGTTTACAGCATATCAACCCTTTCCGGGTTATTTAATGCCGAATCCGGTCATTTTAGTAAAAAAATTTATGTTTCAAGTTCTTTATATCTTCAAATAATTTATTCATGGTGTTTGGTTTGGTTTGGTTTGATTTACAGCATATCAACCCTTTCCGGGTTATTTAATGCCGAATCCGGTCATTTTAGTAAAAAAATTTATGTTTCAAGTTCTTTATATCTTCAAATAATTTATTCATGGTGTTTGGTTTGGTTTGATTTACAGCATATCAACCCTTTCCGGGTTATTTAATGCCGAATCCGGTCATTTTAGTAAAAAAATTTATGTTTCAAGTTCTTTATATCTTCAAATAATTTATTCATGGTGTTTGGTTTGGTTTGGTTTGATTTACAGCATATCAACCCTTTCCGGGTTATTTAATGCCGAATCCGGTCATTTTAGTAAAAAAAATTTATGTTTCAAGTTCTTTATATCTTCAAATAATTTATTCATGGTGTTTGGTTTGGTTTGGTTTGATTTACAGCATATCAACCCTTTCCGGGTTATTTAATGCCGAATCCGGTCATTTTAGTAAAAAAAATTATGTTTCAAGTTCTTTATATCTTCAAATAATTTATTCATGGTGTTTGGTTTGGTTTACAGCATATCAACCCTTTTCGGGTTATTTGATGCCGAATCCGGTCATTTTAGTAAAAAAATTTATGTTTCAAGTTCTTTATATCTTCAAATAATTTATTCATGGTGTTTGGTTTGGTTTGGTTTGATTTACAGCATATCAACCCTTTCCGGGTTATTTAATGCCGAATCCGGTCATTGTAGTAAAAAAATTTATGTTTCAAGTTCTTTATATCTTCAAATAATTTATTCATGGTGTTTGGTTTGGTTTACAGCATATCAACCCTTTTCGGGTTATTTGATGCCGAATCCGGTCATTTTAGTAAAAAAATTTATGTTTCAAGTTCTTTATATCTTCAAATAATTTATTCATGGTGTTTGGTTTGGTTTGGTTTGATTTACAGCATATCAACCCTTTCCGGGTAATTTAATGCCGAATCCGGTCATTTTAGTAAAACAAATTATGTTTCAAGTTCTTTATATCTTCAAATAATTTATTCATGGTGTTTGGTTTGGTTTGGTTTGATTTACAGAATATCAACCCTTTTTGTGTTATTTAATGCCGAATCCGGTCATTTTAGTAAAAAAATTTATGTTTCAAGTTCTTTATATCTTCAAATAATTTATTCATGGTGTTTGGTTTGGTTTGGTTTGATTTACAGCATATCAACCCTTTCCGGGTTATTTAATGCCGAATCCGGTCATTTTGGTAAAAAAATTTATGTTTCAAGTTCTTTATATCTTAAAATAATTTATTCATGGTGTTTGGTTTGGTTTGGTTTGATTTACAGCATATCAACCCTTTCCGGGTTATTTAATGCCGAATCCGGTCATTTTAGTAAAAAAATTTATGTTTCAAGTTCTTTATATCTTCAAATAATTTATTCATGGTGTTTGGTTTGGTTTGGTTTGATTTACAGCATATCAACCCTTTCCGGGTTATTTAATGCCGAATCCGGTCATTTTAGTAAAAAAAATTTATGTTTCAAGTTCTTTATATCTTCAAATAATTTATTCATGGTGTTTGGTTTGGTTTGGTTTGATTTACAGCATATCAACCCTTTCCGGGTTATTTAATGCCGAATCCGGTCATTTTGGTAAAAAAATTTATCTTTCAAGTTCTTTATATCTTAAAATAATTTATTCATGGTGTTTGGTTTGGTTTGGTTTGATTTACAGCATATCAACCCTTTCCGGGTTATTTAATGCCGAATCCGGTCATTTTAGTAAAAAAAATTATGTTTCAAGTTCTTTATATCTTCAAATAATTTATTCATGGTGTTTGGTTTTGTTTGGTTTGATTTACAGCATATCAACCCTTTCCGGGTTATTTAATGCCGAATCCGGTCATTTTAGTAAAAAAATTTATGTTTCAAGTTCTTTATATCTTCAAATAATTTATTCATGGTGTTTGGTTTGGTTTGGTTTGATTTACAGCATATCAACCCTTTCCGGGTTATTTAATGCCGAATCCGGTCATTTTAGTAAAAAACATTTATGTTTCAAGTTCTTTATATCTTCAAATAATTTATTCATGGTGTTTGGTTTGGTTTGGTTTGATTTACAGCATATCAACCCTTTCCGGGTTATTTAATGCCGAATCCGGTCATTTTAGTAAAAAAATGTATGTTTCAAGTTCTTTATATCTTCAAATAATTTATTCATGGTGTTTGGTTTGGTTTGATTTACAGCATATCAACCCTTTCCGGGTTATTTAATGCCGAATCCGGTCATTTTAGTAAAAAAATTTATGTTTCAAGTTCTTTATATCTTCAAATAATTTATTCATGGTGTTTGGTTTGGTTTGGTTTGATTTACAGCATATCAACCCTTTCCGGGTTATTTAATGCCGAATCCGGTCATTTTAGTAAAAAAATTTATGTTTCAAGTTCTTTATATCTTCAAATAATTTATTCATGGTGTTTGGTTTGGTTTGGTTTGATTTACAGCATATCAACCCTTTCCGGGTTATTTAATGCCGAATCCGGTCATTTTAGTAAAAAAATTTATGTTTCAAGTTCTTTATATCTTCAAATAATTTATTCATGGTGTTTGGTTTGGTTTGGTTTACAGCATATCAACCCTTTTCGGGTTATTTGATGCCGAATCCGGTCATTTTAGTAAAAAAATTTATGTTTCAAGTTCTTTATATCTTCAAATAATTTATTCATGGTGTTTGGTTTGGTTTGGTTTGATTTACAGCATATCAACCCTTTTCGGGTTATTCGATGCCGAATCCGGTCATTTTAGTAAAAAAATTTATGTTTCAAGTTCTTTATATCTTCAAATAATTTATTCATGGTGTTTGGTTTGGTTTGGTTTGATTTACAGCATATTAACACTTTTCGGGTTATTTAATGCCGAATCCGGTCATTTTAGTAAAAAAAATTATGTTTCAAGTTCTCTATATCTTCAAATAATTTATTCATGGTGTTTGGTTTGGTTTGTTTTCAGAGGAAAAGTGTTTTTTTTGTTATTAGCTATGCAGAACATGATTGATTTTTGAAAAGGGGAAGGAAAAAACAATAACATCAATCGTTGGTGCATTTTAAGTCCGGAAGTCGGTATCTTCGAACAGCCAGATCTGGTAGCACCAGCTCATAATCTAAGGAAGTTTTATTTGTTGAGAATAACTGTTCTATCTTCCTCTCCCCAACTTTGTTGTGGTAAAAATTGCCACAAAAAGTAAAAACATGCAGAGTCTTTAAATCGGTGCAAAAAAAGTGTCCGCCTTTTTACAGTAAAACAAATAATCTTTGCGTTTGAATTATATTGTAGATGAGCAAATTAAACTTGTTTTAATAGATTCAGCTTAATTTTAAATGGTCAGAATTTGTTAAAATTTTCAGAATCAACAAAAATCTTGTGTTACGGTTTGAATCTCATTAAAATCAGAGGTAAAAAAAATTAGTGTGGAGTTGCATGCTCAAAATTTTAGTGTTGAGTTCTATGCAACCATGAATTTAAAAGATGTAAGAGAAAAATAGAAATAAACACAATTAACATCTATATATAATGTTGAATAAATCTATTGTGATAGCCTCTAACACACACACACACACACATATATATGTATATATATATATATATATATATATATACATAGCATGTATCATAAGTTAGTTTAAAAAAACCCAATAAAGTGCTCGATTGTAGGTTCTAGAAGAACTAATATAAAAGCATTACCTCCCTAGCAACTATTATATGGAACCTCAAAACTCAAACACACTATATAAAATCAAATGGAGGATTATTGGGCGCTCTTGTATAAGCAGTAACCGATCTGAGGGAGATAACTCTATTTTTCTTAGCCGCCGCTATTCCGAATTTGCTTATACTTTGGCAAGGGAGATAACTTTGTTTATTAATAAAAAAACATGTTACGCTTTTGAAATGCGTTAAAAACCCTAACCCTAAACCCTAACCCTAACCCGTTAAAAATAACTTTTAAGCACTTTTATTTACATGCCACAAATTGTATACACTTTATATAAACATAAAAAGAAAAGTTATTTTCTTTCATGCTGCGATAAACAAAGTTATCTTCCTTTCCAAAGTATAAGCGAATTCGGAATAGCGGCGGCTAAGAAAAATAGAGTTATCTCCCTCAGATCTGTTACTGCTTATACAAGAGCGCCAATTATTGAACAACAAAAACCCTACAATCTCATATCCAAAAGGTGCATACTATACACCACAGAGAAACCCAGCATACTACAAGCTATCAACAACCCATCTATTAGCTGTATTAATGTTAAATAGGAAGTTTTCAAAATGTTTCTCCTGGCTAAATGGCCCAACAATAGAAACATCAGACCCTCTCTTCCTCACACTACCATCAACTGAACTATGACACACCTTGAAGTATGGAAAATGTAAGACCTATCCATACGTCCTAGACCTCAAGATTTTAATAATTTAAATACCCTTTTCACACACCTATCTCCCTAAATCAATTATCACAAATACAACCCCAATACCGCCATACATCTCAACTTACCAATTCAAAAAAAAACACACTAAACTCCAACACACCCCCAAACTAAAAAACACATATATATAAAATATATAAATTATAAAAACAAAATATAAATAATATACATATAAAAAATAAAATTAAATTCAATAACATTACATGGATAAAAAAAGAAAACTTTATATAAAAACAAAGAAGATAATATCTCAAATGTACATAGAAAACCCACTGCATCAAATTACAAAACCAAATGCTTACATAAAAGACAACCACATACAACCCCCACATTCCCTCTCGAAAATGGACAACCCCACAATCACGATGGAATCAACTATTTGAGCACATTATTATTTATCTTCTTCTTTATATAAAATACTCAATTTCTGGATTTACCAACTAAATAAACATAAGGGTCACCGTTTGATCTATTTCCCATAATTAAACTTTTGACCCAGATCGATATTTTTGGAAGGGACCTATTGTCAGAACACACTGTTTTTGGGGCAGTCCACGCTCGAGCCAGTCCACACATATCGGAAATCGTGAGAGAAAGAAAAACAATGTATATAAAATTCTCTTCTAAGCATACACACCTAAACAAACAATAAACACTAATAAAAAACACCTGGCTCAAATAAGATTTCTATAGTTATGGATGACTCAAATAGCCATAATTTGTTTTCATCTTTCCTAAACACTTATCATCATATTCATCATCATATTAGGTTTAACGTCTGTTTTACATGCTGGCATGTCTTGTACAACTTTTAAAAATAGACTTCTGAACTAACCTATCTCTGACAAAGTCTTTATCTCTCTTTCTGTCAAATCCATTCTTATCACTTCTTCCCATGTTTCCCTTGGCCTACTACCAACTGACCATGTGTTCTATGCCTACTAACCAAAGAACTCTCACCCATTCTTTCAACATGACCATACCATCAAAGTCTCCTGTTTTGCACATATCTCCCTATACTGTTTAGATTTAATCTCCCCCTGAGGTCATCAGATTTGAGCCTGTCTTTAAGACTTACATTACACATCTACTGTATCATTCTCATATCATTTTTCTCCATGCAACGCATGTCCTCAACCCTCACTGGCTACGTTTCACTTCCATAAATCATCACACTACATACACATGCAGTCTAATAATAATCCTTAGAAGCAGTTATTTATTAAAATCAGACTTTTATTGTTATGGATGGCCTGGATAACTTATAGTTTGTCTTCATCTCTCCTGAACACTAGCCTAGTCTCATAATACTAAATCAGCGGTGACAATTGGGGTAAGTGCATAGAATATAAAATATAGATTCAAAATAAATGATACTAAGACATGTCTCAATAAATGTACCAGACAGATAAACAAGAAACTAGTAATGTCTTCTTGGATACAAAGTTCCATGCTGTGTTTGTGAGCCACTTCAGTTTTGGGAAAAATTAATGCTTCTCCAGATACAAGATTCCCTGTGCAGTGAGTTTTTTTTATGTCCATAGATTTTGTTTTGTTTTACAGCATATCAACTCTTTTGGGTTATTTAATGCAGACTCCATTTATATTGGTAAAAGGATGTTATGCTTGCCGTTCATAATAGTTTTAAATGTTTAACAGATTTGGATGAATTTTTTTATATGTGTATATTTCTTGAGTAAACAGTCTGCAATTGATAAATTCTTTCCTAGGGAAGTTTGGTTTATTGAACTTATAGATATTAGATTTTTGGGTATAAACCCACCATTTTCAGAAAGGGCATCATGATTTCCACTCTGATGTCTTTAACTAGTTCCTTCATAGTACCAACATTGTCGTATTTTCGTCGCATGGGAGCAAAATCAACACATTCTAACATAAAGTGTTTCATTATGTATGGCACTTGACAAGTCGCACATCATGGTGGCTACTTCTGCTCAAGCAGAAATGAATGCATGGCTTTTGTGTAGCCAATACGGAGTCGAGAGACTGTCTACAGTCCTGCCTTAGGTAATGTGGCTCATGATTTTCAAGTAGGTGACTGTGTGGTCTACTATAAATGATACCAATATCTATGTACATTCCAGAAGGATGGGCAAGGGGGATCAGTTTGGTTTCTCTGGGTCTCAGAGACAGATGCACCTTTGGTTGGTGTTCGATTGGACTTGTGTTTTGATTTGATCAGGCTTAGAGTTTCGATTGCAGATCTGTCGCTCAGTTGAAAAATTAAGTATCAGTGTAACCTCTTAAAATAAAACATTGTTACTTGTTTAAACTTGAGTTGTGATTTTGTTTGGAAGGAAAATCCTTTTGTTACAGAAGAAGTTGCGCCGTAATGACAGGGCAATGGTCAGATGGATCTGTTTGGTGAGGCCTGAACAGTACGACTTGAAAAGACTTGCGGACATCATGCGGAAGAACAGACTGCGTTGGTTGGGTCACATTGAGCATAGCGATGGCTGGATTGCTAAAGTCCGACAGTTGAATGTGCCAGCAGAGAACATCACCACTGGCAGACCCAAGTTGACTTGGGAGGACGTAGTCAAACGTGATAGGAAGGCCATGGGTATGGATTCCATCAAGCCTTGCCAAAGACAGGAGTGGAGAGGAAGACTTAGATCAAGACTAGACAATCAGGCCCCACCCTCATCAGAGGATTAATTGTGGCCTGATTCAACAAATAAACCGGTTGATGATGATGATGATGATGATGATGACAGAAGCGACCGAGACCACATGATTGAGACTGCAACCAACGTTTTTAGATGAGCACAATGAGCAGACGATCATGGTCTGTGCAGTGAACGCGTGTTCACGCTGTCTTTGTATGCTGTGTAAGTAAAATGAAATTAATTTCTTCTTTTTTCCTTTCCAAAAACTTAAATTGTTGAAAATGTTTACCTATTTAGTGATAACAAATTAATTTATAATTTGGATTATTCAGACTACTGTTATTCTCAGCTTGTATGTTGTACTCACAACATTTCGGTCGATGTAACCTCCGACCTTCTTCAGGTGCATCTTTTCGAATTTATAAATCTTTATGTCAAACTCAGAAATCTATATGGAATTTTGAACTGAATGCTTTGTTTAATCCACGGAGGTAGATTGTTCTCATTCCGTCAACCATGACTTGGTAGAAGTATTAAATAAGTAATTTTTATTTATTCTTAGTTAGTATCGCAGCTAGTGAGAATTTACCCCCCCCCCCCTTCCCGAATATTGTCATTTAGAACAGATTGTTAATCAATTACCTTCATCCATTGCACCACAGATACATGGGGACAATTCGAGTACGAATTTTGGGAGCTTTAAAGCAAATCTAATTTTAGATATATAGTATTACTAATTATTACAATAGATATATACATCTCTCTCTCTCTCTTTATATATATATATATATATATATATATAATGTATATAAAATAATTTAAATAAAAAAAAAAATTAAAAAAAAAAAATTTAATATTTACTTAAATTTTTTATAGAGGTCCGAGGAAGCTTTCTCTCAAAATATATATATATATATATATATATATATTAGTAACTAGCAAAAACTACCCACCCTCCGGGCGGCAATTACTGGCACTGTAGTCTTCTTTACAGAAACCAAAGGAGTAATTTTCATTTGACATTTTGATAATTTAGAGGAAATTTAAAAAAAATGATGATTGTCGTAGGTTATTTGATATATTCCAATATGGGGAAAATATACTGTGCATGAACATCGTCAAATGTTGTTTTTCAGGAAAAAACAACAAAAAGCTCAATTGATATGGTCTTTAAGATATTCAACGTCAATAAATTTTATTTTGTTTCAGCATAAAAATTAAAATAAATTCCCCATTAAAACTGGTTATATAATGAAATGAATAAACATAAAGGTGGAACGTCGATTGGGCGAATACTCCACTTTTATAATACTGAGTAATTTGAAATGGGTACTTTGTAATTTTAACCTTTATCATAAAAGAAAAATATGTAAAAATATTAAAGAAAAATACTTTTATTTTTGTAATTTAGAAAGATTAGAGGAGGTTTATTTCTTTTCTATGACAAATCATCATCATCATCATCATCATCATCATCATCATCATCATCATCATCATCACTACCAACATGTTAACTCCTTGGCTTTTTGGCTAGGAGCAAAATGTAGTATCTGTACTGAATCTGAACTTAGTTTTTATGTTCTCTTTCAGTGAAGGATAACTCCTTCTAGACCGAGGCATGAGAAATTTTTGTTCCAATTCAGAGTGCCCATTTTGGGGGAGCTGGATTCTCTCGTGGGAGGAAGTAAATAGGAATAGGAACAACAACAACAACAACAAATTTATTAAAAAAATAATAAACGTGTGTATTTAACTATTAACAGATTAGAAAATATTAATTCAATAGAAACTTAAAAATAAATAAATATGCAAATGAGAAACTGAGAGGATGATATCATTATGTACCTAATTACATACACTGCCCCCCCCCCCCAAAAAAAAAGGGTTAATGCCTGGGAGGATGATATCATAACAACAGAATAGATAGTACACTAACTGCCCCCACACACAAAACTGGTAATCCTGAGGAAATCGTATCATGAGGAACGAATGTATACTGTACGGCCTTTCCCCCAAAGAGGGGGTAATACCTGGGAGGAATGTATCATGACGAATGAAAATATACTACAGAGAATTAAATAAGCATAAACCGTTTTAATGTCAATATAGTTAGAAGAGGTGGAAAAAAACTTTTGCATTTATTTATTTATATAACATTAAAAACCATGGCAAGTTTCATTGTCCACGTGAAACGCCTAAATGAAAAATGGCTGGAAAAATATAGTCGCCATCTTTATAAACAAAGATGAATATGCTGGCTAAGGAAGAACGATAACTTTCATAATTTTCTAGTTAAAAAAGACATGTTTATTATAAACTTTAGTTACCGTTCTTCCTTAGCTAGTATTATGGTGAACGAACATATACTACAACTCCCCCCCTCCCCCGACAGACGATAATATCATGATGAACGAACACTTCTTCCCTCCACCCAAAAAGGAGCAAGTCATTTTTGCGTGGACGATCTTATGAGAACAGAACCGATACTACACTACCCCCCCCCCCCCTAAAAGATATTTTGACTAAATCGAGTCTTTTTCATTCTGGGAGAATTCCCCCCTACACACCCTTAAAAACGGAGGAAGTAATTCCTGAGAGGACAGTCTTATGACAACAGAACCGATACTACACTACACCGCCCATTAAAAAACATTTCAATTTAATCAATTTTTTTTTTTTTTTAATTTTAAAATGCCTAGTAACAAAAAAATATTTTTATGATTCCGTGACTTTTTGTCTAAGATCAATATGTAGTATCTGTTCTCGACATGTACACCGATATTTGACACTTTACTAAAGCCGGAAGTAAATTATGTCCTTTGAGTATCTCAATATATTCTTATATCATTAGAATTAAATAATCGCAACGTGTTTTGATGTTAATATAATTAGGATAGATGGAAAAAATTTTTTTGTATTTATTCATTTGGATAGCTAAGTAGTAATACGATATATCTAAAACAAGATTAGGTTTAAAATAGATAATATATATATATATATATATATATATATATATATATATATATATATATATATATATATAATGTGTGTGTGTACTTATATACTCATTAAAAAATATATATGTATATACAAATAATTTATTTAAAAAATGATACGTTACATATTTCAGAGTCTATATATAGCGTATAGTTTTAAAAAATAAATTATTTGTATTTGCTCTCACTTTTTTGCGATTGAGCACTTTATTGATTTCTTTTCAACATAACATGACAGTCCTGACACACTATATATATGTATAGGTATTAATAATTTAATATTTATTTATAAATATTATACTAACCCCCTTTAAGAAATTAAAGTTAAGCACTCTCTGTCAAAAAGCTCTAATGCAAAGTTCCGAATAAGTTCGTCGAACACTCTCGACTAGTCTTCTATCTATACTCGCTTCTAGGTACATATAGATCTTAATTTCCCTTAATTACGTGACAGTTTCTCTGGTATCTGAGGATTTCCACATTGAATTGATGGGATTTAGCTGATTGTCGAGTTGGTCTAGTGTATGTACGTCGAGGGGGCACTAGAGCAGCAAGTTCATCGGAGCACATTCCATTGAAGTACTTGTAAAACAGGCATAAGGATGCAACATTGCTGCAATGGGATAGTGACTGGAGCTTGGTAGATAGTGAGGGACCTATTAGGTTGGCGACTCTTTTTTGGACCTTGTCTAAGAGGAAGAGATTAGTGGATGATGCACCAGCTCAGATGTGGCAACAATATTCCATGCATGGTCGGATGGTGGCCTTGTAGAGATATAGGATAATATCAGGTATGAGAAGTTTATTAGCACGGTAGAGGGAGCCCACCTTCTTTGCAGCAGCCTATGCAATGTCTTCAATGTATTTGTTCCAATTCATGTTACATGTGAATATTAGGCTGAGAGGTTTTAATATTGAACTCTCAGGTAGGGTGTTATTAGCCATGGCAATCGGTAGTTGAAGAGGTTTATTGTAGTTGTTGAAGGAAAGGAGCTTGTCTTTGCAGCATTAAAAGTTTCCATCCATTTATGACCCTATTCCACTGCAGCCTGCAGGTAATTTTCTAAGGATTCAGCCATTGCTTCAGATATGTACGCATCTGTTTTGTCCACATGATGAGAGTAGAGTGTGGTGTCGTTAGCAAATATACCTATCTCAGACCCAATGTCATCAGTGAGGTAGTTTATGAAAATCAGGAACAGTAGAGGTTCAATGATGGATCCCTGGGGTACACCAGCATTTATGTCATGTTGCTTAGATGAACGGTCATGGATCTTTCTTTTGGTTAGGAAGGATCTAATTATATTAAATATTTGTCCAGTAATACCATATGAGTGAATTTTTAATAGAAGCCCTTTGTGCCAGACCTTGTCAAATGCTTTGGATATATCAAGCACTACCGCCCTAGCTTCACATGCCTTGTCCAGTGTATGATATATGCATTCAGAGATGACCATTAGGATATTCGCAGTAGATCGTGCTTGTCTAAATCCATACTGATGGTCAGAAAGAAGTTTAGCATTAACTAGGTGCCAGACTATCACTAGATTGATTAAGGATTCAAAGATTTTAGCAAAGATCGGGAGTAGACTGATTGGGCGGTAGTTATGGGGATCAGTTCTATCACCAGAATCCCTGAAGACTGATACTACAGAGGCAATTTTCCAGCTATCAGGGAAGCAAGATTCAGCAAGGCATTTGTTGTTTGGAGAGGACAGGGGCCAGTTCAGCAGAGCATTTCTGTATTACTATTACCAGTATAAGATCAGGCCCACAAGCTTTAGAGGTGTCAAGGTTTTTTATGATATCCCTGACCTGAGATGGGGTGATGACCAGATTTTCAAGTGTGGCTTCAGTCCGCAATGGGAATTTAGGGAGAGGGTGGTTTGCAGAGTCCAAAGTGGAGTTTAAGGCAAAACGCTTGGCAAGTAGTTCAGTCTTATCAGTGGCCATGCAAACTACATCATTGTGGTTTGATAGAGGGGGAAATGTTATTGTCCATTGTTCACCACCCTATTGTAGATTTTCCAGAAATCGCGAGTACCTAGTTTCTGTGACTGAATACGTTTTTTAGTTAACTCTGTATACTTTCTCTTTGCTTTACCTATCACTAGTTTACAATTATTTCTTGACTTCATAAATTTCTGTCTATTCACAGTTTACTTATGGCGGCCGAATTGTCGGAATGCTTGCTACCTCTTAGCAATAGCAGTTGCACATTTCAAGGTGAACCATTGAGGAGAGTGGGGTTTGCTGAAGAATTTTCGCATGGGGACATATTCTTCAATGCCAATTTGCCCCATTCGGTTAACTCATGTGCACACTGATCATCAGGGAGTGAGAAGGTTTTCCTCCATCCATGGGGAATCGCTGATATGATCTCTGATGGACTCAAAATCTGCCTGCCTGTAGTATCTCGTCGTTTTGAGCAACGGCTCATCAACTTTTGGACGAGTTTCTAGGATAAAATCAATCATTACCACAACGTGATCAGCGTTCCCAAACGGGCTATGAGCATTCGTCACACAATTCTATTTTGTGTTTTTATGACCCCGAGCAACGCCGGGTAACCCCGCTAGTACCTATATATATATATATATATATATATATATAATTTTTTTAATGGTGTTCTAATCTATCATTTATAATTATCGGTTTGTATATTGTATTCAATTCTATACTAGTTAGAAAGAAGATCGGAGGTTAGATTAGCTAAACATTCCGAAACATAATTTATAATTATTTATTCTAATAAAACGTTTACTGTAAAAAAAGAGTAATTTTTTATTGTTTTTGTCAGAATTTAAAGTAAAACTACATTTTTTTTCTAGTTGAGTTGAAGCTCACGGTGTGAAATGTTGAGAAACCTTGTGTAGACTGGTACTTCGGCTTGTTATATATATTAGAATTGATGCAACGAATAATGACAAGTCAATTCATTTTCTACCGTCTACAAGAATGCCAATAACCAATCACTTAGAACCAATCAATAAACGATACTCGATTATTGATTTTCATTTATTGATTATTTATTCCTGTCGTTTTGGCCCAAATTGAATTGACAGTTTGCAAAAGTGAAACACGAGTTGGCTGACATTTAATCTCAACAAATGTAACTGAATTTCGATAATGGAATTCTTCTTCTCAAGCTTGATGGCAACAACGTCGCACATCTGTACATGGCGCTAAGTAGGGAAACAAAGGGTTAGGGTTAAGGTTAGAAATGGCTTGCCAGTAGCATAATGGTTACTGGTATAGACTATGGAATCGGAAAACCAACTTCGAATTGGATCTATTTTGTTCACTTCCGCACTCAAATTTCCATTCATAAAATTGGAACTTAAAAAAGAATTCTCCAATAATCATAAACGGATGTGTGTGTATATATATATATATATATATATATATATATATATATATATATATATAATAATTAAATATTTATTGTTAAATAATTATTTGTAGTCCTCTTTCTGCCGGGCCCTTTAATGATAAATAATATAAACCATCTAATCTAAGCTATAAATGCAAGTTCCTTTCTGTTGAACACTGTTATGACGGCTGACTATGGTTGTTCGCCTGCTTGACATAAATAGGATTTATTTCTCATCACGTCATGTAACGGTTGTAATTGGCCTCATTGGGTGAAGCGTTCATAATTGATTTAAAGGTGACTCTTGTTCCGGGGTTTGCATCATGCGACCGGTTTGAACAGTTATCTCTACACTGATTATTCCACAAGGATAAAACGTATACATATGTAGATAATAATTATATATATATATATATATATATATATATATATATATATATATATATAAACAAGTAAAGGATGAGAATAAAAATTATATGAAATAGAATATCTATTAAGTCATCAGTTGTTCAAAACAAGAGGTTGTTTATATAATTGCCTTATCTTGTATATCGAGTATCAATTCTTTCATGATAGTTTCTACTTTAAACAGACCATACACCGTTAGTAACTTGTTAGAAGTTATAATAACAAAAATAACCAGAGGGTAAGGCCTTTAAAAGAGGATAGCTTATTACAACGTATATCTTGTACAAAACAATAGCACTACCGGTAATCCAATAGGATTAATCTAATACACTTGAATACAGTTGAATACCGTTGAATACAGTCCACCATACATACTACACTTATCAGCCTTGAGGGAAGTCAGGTATCCCATCACAACACCTCCCCCTAATATTTCTTCCTTTTAGGATTGGGGTTGAAGCACTCCACTGGTTTTCTTTCATGTGTGCTCTTTCTTTTATTCCAAACTAATGAAATTGGATCATTTTCCGTTTAGGGTGAACACAAATTTTGTTCAGCTCGTAAGGCTGGTCTAGTAGATGTATACATAGGTTCGTGTACAATATTGGGTAGTGGCATGTCAAAAGCATCACATAGAATCTCCATTGGGACTTCTTTCTCGATTTTTTCATCATTTTCAGCATATCGTGGTCTAATTTGGTTAATGTGTCTTTTACACACAAATTTTTTACTTTTTACGGTGTAGACCATTTTGCCAATCATTTTCTGAATGATACCATCCATCCAATAACTTTTTCCACCTTGGAAATTTTTAAAATATACTTTATCTCCTGGGAGTATCTTATTATGTTTACATATTCTTCCTTTTAAGCAACTTTTTTCTTCAGATAGGATATCAATCTATCGTAAATCGATCGTATTTTCCTTGCGAACATAAGTTCTGCAGGGGACAACTTTTAATCGTTGTTTCCATTAGGAGTCACCCTATAAATTGCTAAAAATTTCTGGAGTTTTATCTTCCGTGTCCATATATTTATTTTTTTGTAAGGCACGTTAAACATCAACAAATTTTTCATCTTGATTGTTCGATCTAGGATGATATACTGGTGTAGTAATGTGTTCAATGTCCAAGGAAGTACAAAAATCCTTAAATTCCTTTCCTGTGAACGCCGTACCATTGTCGCTGACCAGTGTCCGGGGGACCCCAAAACGACTAATGCACTGATGGTGTTCCTGGATGTAGGATGCTTGCACTTGAATACCTCAGACCATTTCAAGAAAGCGTCCACCAAGGTCAAGTAATAATATCCATTAATCAGTCCAGCATAGTCTATATGTAGACGTGCCCACGGCAAATCCGTTTTTGGCCAAGGATTTGTTTTGACCAGAGGCGCCCTTGCAGCCAATTGACAACCTCGGCATAGTTTTACAAAAATTTCTATTTCCTTGTTCATTCCTGGTCAGTATACGTAGCATCGCTTGAGTGATTTCATCCGGGTCATGCCAGGATGCCCGGTATGAAATTCTTTCAGCATAACTTTACGTGGAGATTGAGGTATTACAATTCTATCTGCGTACATAAAAGTGTTGTTGCATATTGAGAAAGGTGAAATCTGGGTTCCCTTCTTCTTTCTTTCATTCAATCTCGTCTGATCCTTTATTTTCAATATAAATCTTTTCGGCTTCCTTTTTTATTTGTTCCAATGTTACAGGTAATTCTATGATAATGTTTTACAACAAGATTTCTTTTTCCTCTTTTAGTGCTGCTATAACTAAAATTTCTTCATTTTTTGGGGATTAATCTTGACAGTCCATCCACATGCCCAAGTTTTTTGGATGCTATGTATTCCATTCTAAAATGATAGTTCAGTAGGGTTACACCCCATCGCTGTAAATGGTTAGCAGTGTGGGTAGGAATGCCTTTTTTTGATCCAAATATAGTTATTAACGGTTTATGGTCTGTTTGAAGTATAACTGATCTACCATGTAAAAAGCGATTGTATTTTTAATTCCAAACACAATCGATAATGCTTCTTTCTCGATCTGACTATAATTTTTCTCAGCCGGTAGAAGAGTCCTTGAAGTGTGCGCGATCGGTTTAGTAGTACCATCGTTCGTAGTATATATATACTACAGACTAGTACATTTATCAGCCTTGAGGGGAGTGGGAGTCAGGTATCCCATCACAACAGATCATATCTTTATTCTCCTGTTCCTTATATATATATATATATATATATATATATATATATATATATATATAATGAAGAAGAATGGAAAGGAATTAGAGAAGCAAAAGTCAAATCATAATTCAATTCAATTGCTCAGAGCAAGGTATATTCCGCAAAAAAGGCAATTTATTCAAGTTAAATTTTCCTTAAGCCAGGCTTTTCAAAGATCAAAATCTTATCATCAGAGGAAGTCGCTGGTATAGATAAGTTGGCAAAGGCCAAGATTTAAAATTTGAAAAAATAAAATAAAAGTTGTAGGGGGAAGAAACACAGGACAAAATTCTGCCCGAATGCAAGCAAATGTCCGATTGCTAAAAATTCTACCTGCTCTATCCTGGATATTGAGCTATATACTCTTCACAATAGGTTTCACTTTTCCTAAAAGTTCGCTTTTAGTACACCACTTTATATATATATATATATATATATATATATATATATACATATATATATATATATATATATATATATATATATATATATATATATATATATATAGGGTTTCATAGAGTCATCCAAAAAGAAGTGCACTCTTTTTTATATTCAGTCATGTAATTTCTATCTTTCACAGTTTTCACCATCGTAGTATGTTCTTGCTTGCTTTAAAGTATTTTAAGCTTCGACTTCTTCAAATTATTAAAAATGTCAAGGGTCACTCGATATTATGAACCAATTCTAGAATGGTTATTCGTCCACTATAATAAAGACCAATGTCTATTTATTTGTATATAAATAAATATAAATCCATCTTGTCACACCAAAGTTAGCGAGTAAAAAGTGCTGTTTTTTAGCTGCCAGACGAAACTATTTCAAGTGGTGAGGGGAAGCAAGAAAGCAAATAGCAAGTCAGATAACTCCCGTTACATGAAATAAATTCAGAAAGAAATCCTCGATTTGAAATAAAAAGTCAACGGTGGGTATTGGGGTATTTGTTTCTTTAAATGATAATAATAATTTATATGTGAAAAATTAAATTACTGGCATAATTCTGTAATTTTATATGCGAATACTGGCGAAGCATAACTTTTTTCTCATCATTTTCGAAAAGTGTAGCCGTATTTACTTGTCTTGATCGCAGTCGACTTTCTGGCCAAGAGGTTAATGATGTTGGGTTACTAAATCCAGGGTTGTTGGTTCGAGCCTGTTATGAGGTAGGCCGATTATTTAAATCTATACTGATGAATCTTGAAAAGACGAAACAGGGCTCTCTGTAGATAAATAATATCTAATTATATATATATATATATATATATATTATTATTATTATTATTATACTAATTTGAGTTGCCCAATGTTTGTTTCTTATATATTTTCATAACATAAAATGCATGCTAAAATATAACTTAGTTCTTGGATTGAATTATATTTGAACACAATTCTGTTTTAATTGTCCTAATTAGCTGTAATTTGTAATCAACTGAATGCATCATCCATCTTTCTCTGAGCTATCTATTTATTTCTCTCATCCTCTCTCACTAAGTTGATTCAACCACTCTCAAATATTTCTTAATGTCTTTGTGAGCATTTAGAGAAAGAGTGACTATCTTTTTAGCCTCATCTAATAAACATATTTGTGTCTGTACACACTACAAACATATGTAAATTAGATGGAAAAATAATAAGTCTCTTTACTTCTATATAATAATAATAATAATATTGATGATAATAATAATCTATTACTAATGGAGATTTGGTATCTGTCTGTCTGAAACCGAAAATATACTTTTATTCATATACTATTGTACTATCCTTTAATGCTCAATTCAGTTTACTATTTCAGACTAATGTACTATCTTTAAATGCTCAATTCAAGATGTGTAGTTTAGTATCTGTTCTATTATCATGAGACTATCCTCCAAGGGATTACCTTCTCCTTTTGGGGGTGTAGGCTAGTGTAGTATCTGTTTCATTGTCATGAGAGCATTCTCCCAGGCATTATCTCCTCCTTTGTGGGTGTGGTAGAACATGTCAACAAGAAATTGTCACAATCAGCTGTTTATTAGCAAACTCAACACTTACATACTAGCAAAATTATGCTAGAAAGATTATGTCACTGGAGGGAGCATGTTATTGCTAATAATAATAATAATAATAATAATGATGATAATAATGATAATAATAATAATAATAATAATAATGATAAGGCTGGACAAAAGAACTTAGTTATCTTGACCAGAAGACTAGGAAACTAATGACCATGCACAATGCACTACACCCGAAGAATGATAAGAAACGACTCTATGTGAAAAATAATAGAAAGGGGAAGAGGACTGGTAAGTATAGAAGACTGTGGAAGACACAATAAAAAGAATTGGAAAAATAAATAACTCAGAAAAGATGAGACACCATCCAAATGAACAATACGGGGAGTAGCAAAACCAGACGAGAAAAGAAAAGTGGGAATAGAAACAACTGCATGGACGATTCATAAGAATGACAAGAGAAGAGAATCACGAAAACACCTGAATTTGACTACGAAAAGGACACTTGAACAGAGAAACAGAATCGCTACTAACAACTACATAGAACAATGCAATTAGAACTAACTAAATCAAAGCTAAAATAGATAAAACCCAAGAAAACAGTAAATGTAGACTGTGTGGACAAAGAGACGAAATGGTAAATCACATAAGTGAATGCAGAAAACAAGCCCTAAAAGAATACAAAAACATGCAACTGAGCGGGGAAAGCAGTACACTGGGAACTATGCAAATGACTGCAATTTGAGCATGCAGACAAATAGTACAGATACAAACCGGAGACAGTACTGGAAAACGAAAACCACAAAATCCTTTGGGACACGGAGGTAAAACAGATAAACTCATCCAAGCAAAGAGACCGGATGCCATAATTAACAAGAAAGAAAAAAAACTGTTAAAACTGTAGATTTTGCCGTCCCAGCAGTGCACAGGGGAAAGATCAAAGAGACGGAAAAACAAAGCAAAAATACGAAACTTGCCAGAAAATTGAAAGGAATATGGAACAAGAAAAAATTCAATATAATACCAATAATCGTAGGAGCACTAGAAACAGTAAAAAAAAAAAAGATTAGGAAAAATTGGAATCAAAGGGAAAGCCGAAACTATACAACGGCCTGCAATGATGAAAACAGCTGAAATCTTAAGAAAAAAATCCTCAAATGCGTAAACCAACCGACATAAACTATGAACACTAAACAGCCACATGGAAACCGAAACAGAAATAAAACAAAAACATGGAAGGAACAATATTTGAACCCAAGGGAACTCAAAATGAAAAAAATCTCATAAACTGCCTCCCCCTCTCCAAAAAAAACACAACATGATGGCATCAGCTTCGGCTCAAAATAGTCGTGAATTATCAAGGAGGATGGAAAGACCAAGGAGGGAGAGTACTAACCAGATTTCCACTGGAAGAATGTGGAGAGTACTGGGACTTTGGGGAGGCTTATTGCCACTCAAATTCCAAAGAAGACCAATGGTCGTTGGCAGTGAGAAATCAATGGTAAGCAGCCGTTGCGATAACGTAAACTCATTTGAAATGATTATCGAAAGAGGTAGAGAGTACTTAAAATTTAGGGAGACTTGCCACTCAGTCTCCAGGGAACATCATGGGTTATTATCAGTGAGCAATCACTGATGATGACCATGTTTGAGAACTCCTAGTGAGTACACAAGTAATAATGATAATATAGAAGTAAAGAGACTTATTAATTATTTTTAGTTATGGAAGAAGAGTGTCTTAAAAGATATGTCACAGTTTATGAATTTTCAAATGAAATTAAAGTAGAATTACAGGGCTCAAAGGTACGTATATATATATATATATATATATATATATATATATATATATATATATAAATAAATATTATTTTCAAAATAGACCTATATATACATGTGTTTCATGCCAAACCTGCAATCGTCAGTATGGGAGGAGAGAATCCCTGCTGGTCACACAGTTCAAACCCCGATACGAAAGGAAGTCATGTTTTACTTAGTATATATATATATATATATATATATATATATATATATATATATATATATATATATATAATGCAATTTCAATATGTATGTGTGTTTAAACGCACATACATATTTAAATTGCATAAAATTCACACAAAAACTGGGGTAATAGCTCAATAGTGTGTACATTACTAGAACTCAAAATATAATAATTTAATAAATGTTTTGAATTTGTTTTAAAAAACATTTTTATTCATACAATTGTTTCTACTAATGAGTAAGAATGTTCAAAACATACAATTTTTCTTGATAATAAAATAAAATTTTTCTTGATAGCTGTAGGCAGAGAAACGTGCATGCATCCGTGGATAATTATTTTTAAAATAAAATAAATATATATATATATATATATACAGGGCTTTACGGAGCCCTCCAAAAAGGAGTGCGCTCCAGGAGCACGTTCCTTTTTGCTGGAGCGAAGGACTCATTTTATATTCAGCGGGAGTTGAGCGGGAGCAACTCCATTTGGGACTAAAGAGCGGTGGTTTTATCGCTCCGCGCTCCAAAATTATTTGATTTTTTTTTAAACATTAGTTTTTTATTTAGCAATATAAAGGAAAAGTAAAGAAAGTCTCAGAGTTTACTCTGAATTATTTTTAAAAATTATATCTCTGGTAGAGAGAGGGAGGTGGCTCAGGCGGAAGACGATTTAATTGTAATGTTTTTAACAATCTTTTTTTATTGTTTTATTCGTTACCCCCCCCCCCCCCCTCCCCATCAACCCCGTCGACTTGCTATCAAGCGATGAAACAGATCAAAGGCGTCATTAAAGTTTTTATTGCAGTCAGTGACTTGAGCGTTCTCTTTCTTTGGAAAGATTAAAGAAAGTTGAAATACATTTGAGTTAGAGGTACGAACGATTTTGATACCATCTGAGTGCAGGTTGGGAGGGGGGCGAGAGAGAGAATTCAAAATGTTTACTAGCTGACTTGAGATAATTACTAAGGCCCTTTTAAATAGTACACTGCTATCTTTCTGTTGAATAAAAACTCTGAAAATTAGCACTCTAGATAGGGGAGGTAAGTTGCCCAATCAAGGTTTCAGAGTACAGTCTACCCTACTATTTAATTCATATAACTTTGGGGAGGATATATGTGGATTCATACCGTTCCTAAGTGTATTAGTGAAAGTTATGTCGTTTTTCTTCTCTTAGACTAGATAGTCTGCTTGACTGGATAGAAGTATGTATGTATAATACACAATTTAGGAAAACTCGTCAACGGAAAATTCGTCAATGGAAAATTCGGCAACGGAAAACTCGGCAATTTTGGCCAAGTAGGAAAATTCGGCAATTATCGAATAAATATCGATTGAAAATAGATTTTAGAACCGTTTTTACAGGTGATATACTTGTAAATACGGGGCTACCCCCTCCCAAGTGAAGAATATTTTCTTTTCTATATTATTTTTTTGGTACTTGTGCAGTTTACGAACCGGGCTATTTTTTAGATAAAATTTTCAAGTTAAATTAAATTTTTACGATATCTTTTGTTTATTAAATTGTTAGGTGAAAGTACAGAATAGTTAACAAAGCCCCCCTCACTCCATGTTAAGAATGGCTTTCTAAATAATGTTATTTCAATCCGGTTCGTAATTACGTTACGAAATTAAAGGTTTGGACCGGGTTATTTTTTACATAAAATTTTCAAGTTAAATTCAATTTTTACGATATCTTCTGTTTATTAAATTGTTACGTGAAAGTACAGAATAGTTAACAAAGCACCCCCCACCCATTCTCCCCATGTAAAAAATCGTTGTCTAAATAATGTTATTATTTCAAGCCGGTTCGTAATCAAGTTACAAGATTAAATCCATCATAATTCATTTAGATTTCTTCGTAAACAAGTCAGCCATTTTAATTTACAAAACATCAATTACTTCGTGTGTGTGCAAAACTTTAAAGGAATTTATAAACTATCGAGTAGAAAGTCATTTAAACTGGCTTTAAATTCTTAGAAAATTTCCATGTATTTAAAAAAGCAAAATTGTTTTTTGTTCTCAGGAAAATTCTCAGTTCTCAGGAAAATTTACATATAATCCTATACTTTGTCCGACATGTTCTCCTATAACTCTCAAAATATTAGCGAGATTTTGTCAAATATTATTGTACGGTCTTACACTTAAAGTGACATCTCAACCCATATTGACGAGATCCTTTGATGCCCACCCCTATTCTTCGACCACTCATTGGTAGAATAGAACGTTTATGAAAGAAGGTATATTTTTATTATGGAGCGTTGAAAAAGAGCCGCTCCTTTTTTATAGGAGTTGGAGCAGGAGTGGCTCCTTTTTGAAAATGGGGAGTGTGAGAGGAGCCAGCTCCAATTTTGGGCGTTGGAGCAGGAGCGAGAGCAGCTCCAAAAGTAGTGGAGCGCATAAAGCCCTGTATATATATTATGTAATTTGGCAGCATTCGTTCTTTCAAGCATATTTCATTAAATAAGATAGACATTTTGTGTCGATTGGATCTGTCGTTTTAATAGTAGTAGTAGTAGTAGTAGTAAAGTAGTATTAACATTTTTACTTCACTATGACACACCCGGCAGCTGAAGGCTACTTCATACCAAGTTTGGTGCGATTCTGTCAAGTAGTTTTAAAACTTATACGTGACAGAGGGACAAATAAAAGAAGCTCAATGACAGTGTAGATTGTTGTCAGAAACCAGTGGTTAAATTTGACAAAACAAAAAAAACGTATTCTTACCGGTCATAGGCACTTATTAACCAGTTGAGCAACAAGTTGACTGATTGGTCAATTTCAATGTGTTGGGAGCTGGGGAGCCTTTTGTTGAGCTGATGGAAGATGCTGGATAAAATACCTTCCAGGCGTGATACATTCAGCTCGGAATCAGGCTCCAGGGTGTTCAGTCCATTCTCCCGGAATGCTTCGATGATATTCCAAATGTCCACTAAAAGTACTGAAAAGAATACAAATAAAAAAATTCATTCAACTCTGAGAGAAATAATAATTATAATAATAATAATAATAATAATAATAATAATAATAATGGAGGTACAAACAAACTCATCCAAGCAAGGAAACTAGATGTGATAATAGTCAACAAGAAGGAAAGAAAAACTACCAAATCGTAGATTTTGCTGTCCCAACAGTTTGCAGCGTGAAGATCAAGGAGGCAGAGAAACCAACCACCATAACCAGTGAACGTTAACCTACCACAGATAATTTTAAATAGAAAAAGAACAAAACATATAGAAAGAGCATCACATGAGCCTTAAGGAAGTGAAAACTGTCAGAAATCCAATAAACTGACCCTCCCCCCCCCCCTGCACTCTCAAATAAAATCTAAAAAATACAAAATTCAGTCATACACATATGCATGTGGTGACACCAGCCTTAGCTGGTACCACACCAAAACTGTTGCAAAGGATAAAAAAGGATGAAAGGCTAAGGAGGGAGAGCATCCACCAGACCTCTACTAGAAGGGTTTGCAAAATGATTCGCAATGATTATCAAAAGATGTGGAGAGTGCTGGAAATTTGAAGAGACTTGTTGTCACTCAGACTTCAAGGGAACCACTGGTTATTGTCAGTGAGCAATCATTGATAACGATGCGTGAAAACTCCTCGTGAGTAAATAATAATACTATTGTTTCACCCTCTCCCTCCAAAAAAACAACATGGTGGCACCAACATAGATAATAGTTCTGGAAGGTCTGAGAGGATGAAAAGACCGAGGAGGGATAGCACTCTTTAGATCTCAGTTGGAAGTGTACAGAGAGTATAGTAATCCTGGGAAAGCATATTATCACTCAAATTCCAGAGAAAGCCTAAGCCTAACCCTAACAAGGACATGATAGTAAACCGCTGGTGCGAGAAAACCAAGTAAATTACAATGGTGATGGAAAGAAGTGAAGACTAGTTGTCACTCGGACTAACCCGAAACGTTGTTAGAATAACATCCAAGATGAAAACAATGGTCCAAATAATACAGAAAAAAAATCTGTTTATTATGGGAAAAGCAACAAATTCGAATTTGTGATTATGACTCCTCTGCTTCCGCCCAACACACGCACATATTGAGAAAAAGTGAACTTAAACAGAAGACACCCCTCACCACCGACAATCGTTCAAATATCCAAACAAAACCTTTTCAGATTACCTATCTTTCTTTATGTTCCTTTCAAAATTGACACTAACAGTTCTGTTTATATAAGATTTATATTTTTAAAAACATCTAAATCCGATTTTTGTTTATCTGACAATGAAAAAAAAATGAAAATACCAATCAAACATGAACGGCTTTATTCATAAATCATCATCAGATTCGATTTAACGTTTGTTTTACATGTGTCGGACGGATTTTACAAACTAACTTCTAAACTAACCTATCTCTGGCTAGGGGTTTATTTATCCCTCTTTCTCTCAAGTCCATCCTTATCACTTCCTCCCATGTTTTCCTTGGCCTACACTTGACAACTGACCCTGCTACCTCAACTGTTCTAAATCTACTAACTCAAGAACTCTCATCCATTCTTTTAATGTGACCAAACCAAAAAGTGTCTCCTGTTCTGCACACATCTCCCTATATTGTACACATTTAATCTTATTCTAAGGCCATCAGATCTAAGCCTGTCTTTAAGACTCACATTACACATCCATCGTATCATTCTCATACCATTTCTCTTCATGCAACACATGTCCTCAATCCTCACATGAACAGCTTTATTTAGTAATCAAATCTTGTATCTTGTTCAGTTCAAAATTGTTCAAATAACTTGACAGTACAAAAAGATAAAGAATGATTTTATTGGCGTCGCCAAAACAATTTAATTTTTCGGACAATGATTTTATGGTTTTACGAGTGTGACTTACAAGGACAAACAACACTGGATACACAAAGCCAAAGGTGGCTGCAATTCTTCAATAAATTAATCAAACAAAGCAAATACAAGTGCCATTATTATGTGAACACACAAGATTATAATGATAAAAAAGCCCACACAAAAGAGTCATTATTTGCTTTCTGTCCCAAGAGATGATGATGATGATGATGATGGGAATAATAATAATAATAATAATAATAATAATAATAATAATAATAATAATAATAATAATAATAATAATAATAATAATAATAATAATAATACAAAGCTGAAGTGTTAGAACATAACTGGTTGGAATGCCGGTTGCAAAACTTGTTCATAATGATGAGAGACACACTTCAAACCTTTAGGAACTGCAAGAGACCAGACACCAAAATGGTATCAATTTCTGGTTCTTCCTCGTAATGTTACAGTACTGTAGGGCCCCATTATGCAAGGCACAGTAGGTTAACTAGTATCAAATAGCTAATTTTGTTATTGAAAAATAGGTTTTGTTTCTGGACTCAGAAGTGAGTTCAGAGAAGTGTTTGATCCAAGAATAGTCATAATAAATTTAGACACCTGACGTGACCTTTGAGTCAGAGATCAGAGTGAGTCGTTTTTCTCCCCATCTCGTGCGTGGGAATGATGATTACGTCACCACGGAGAACAAGAACTTAGCTTTTTAGAATCAGTTCGCCATGGGCGCTCGAAACGACAACGTCGTTTCGGAAAAGCGAGCGAAGTTTTCCCAAGAATGTAATCGCTCGCGATAAGGGCTGTATCTAAAAGAGTTCACCATGGAAGCTTGTGGCGAGCGCATGAGGTAGCTCTCGAATGCAAGAGTTCGGGTGTGAATCGAAGAGATATGGGCCAAAGCCACTAAGAAAAACTAACAGCGTCTAACGTCCCACACAGTACGAACTTAGGAAGATGTGAATGAAGAACCAATAATGGAAACCCCTCCACTCGAATGAAAGCATGAAATAAAAAGAACAAAAGAAATCTCTCAGAAAATCCGACTTCGAGTGTCTTTATCCTCTGCTTAAAGATAGAGTTTGCCCACAAAAACAGGTGCCGCGCGGCGATCACAGCCAGTAACAAGATGAGGGCCAGCACGGACGAGAACTACAAAGGTAACTTTCTTATAATGTAAAATATCTGGAAACTGTGTTTCAAAGTGACTTTTGGACTCTTGAAAAATGTGTTTAGAAATCTGTTTAAATGACTCTTAAGAAAAGTGTGTTTAAGGTCCCTGTTGAAAAATGACTCTCCAAAATGTGTTAAAATTATTGAGAAACATGTTTGCTTAAAGAATGACTATGAAAATGTCTATGAAAATTGTATCATCAGAAGTATTAAGAAAAAAGATTGAAATCACTATTAATCCTCTCGTGAACATTTCGCGTTATTTTCGGCCGGAGAGGATGTAATAGCGAACTGTGAGGTGATTTTGGAGAAATGCCTCAGTCGGAAGGATTTCTGCCTGTAGTAATAAATAAGCTCTCTCCCCCCCTTTGCTTCTCGTGGCGTTTAATTTCGGTGGTTATCCAACAGTAAGACATTCCTTAAGAACTCGCTTTACTACCGCAACTGCAAACAAATAACTTTATTTTCTTCCTTAATGTACCTAACATCAAATAGAAATTTCCATGAACAGAGTTTCTTTCCGAGAACTTACCATTTTTGAAACACATTACGATGGGACTGCTTTCCTGCAGACTATGCACACCATGGTTGCCTTCAGATCCAATGTCAACAAATACTTGTCATAAACCGTCATCATAAGTAATCCGATATATGAATTATTTTTTATTTATACAGACATCTACATAATCTGTGACACTGGCATGTCGGTTATCGATCAACAGCTATTAGAAACTGAGATCTCATCAGGCGGAAAGAAAGTCTGATCCGTCTCTCAGATCATATTTGGAAAGAAAAATAATTTAATATTGAGCACTCTTTATAAGCCCGGTTAGAATTATTTTGGCTTTTTATCTTGTGGATGTTTACTTTACCTGGATTACTATATATATATATATATATATATATATATATATATATATATATATATATATATTAATTAATTAATTAATTAAACAAGTTAAAATAAATAAATTAACTTAAAACCAATATCTTTTTCAAAACTGCTCAATATAAGGTAGCGCTTTATAAATATACACTATATAAACATTTAAAATGGCCTACATAGATACAATTAGTTCCAGTACTACCTGTATTACGTCAAGACCAAAAGATAGTAATAAAAAAATAATTTATCCAAATTCTCCAATCAGCAGCAACCCAGACGACTCAATCGCCCAGCTTAAATCGATGATTAGAAGGGGGTAAGGTGTCAAAACCTGTCACCTTCTTTTCTACCTTCAACTTGCATAATCAACTTCCTCCTCCCCTTTTATTTATTTACTTACTTCTTTTAAAACCTCCATCCTGAAAACTTACACATTAATATCACTCTTATCAATGTATGCAAATATATACACACACATACAACAGAGCGAACACACAGATGCATAATTCACCTGCTTGGGCAGTCTGTCATCCGTAAGACGAATAAGATGACCAAGCCCAATGAAGTCTGCGTTTACTTATACGAGACTCAATGCTTGGAACAGCAGCTCGCTCCAACACTTCGGTGGCAGGGGTAAAGCTATCCCAATGGATGTTAAGCAAGTGCCTAAGGCAATTCTGCTGGAAACGCTCTAGCAGGCGAATATGAGTTCTGTAAGTGGTCCATGTCTCACAAGCATATAATAAAGTTGATACCACATGGGCCTCATACACAGAGATCTTAGTTTCCAGCCTGATATCACGTGGTGGCCACACCCGCTGTTCAATACGTCTAATCTCAGCATCTAACAACCCGTTCTTCAAAATAACACTACCCAGATACATAAAACGATCCACCACAGACAGTCTGTGGTCTTCAACAAATATATCCGGTTCTTGATACAGGTTGCCAGGGGTTGGGGTAAACATAGCCTTTGTCTTGTCCAGGCTTATTGTGAGACTCATGCTTCTACACACCCATGCAATGTGATCCATGATATCCTTCTACGAGTGAGCCACGAGATCCACATCATCAGCATAGAGAAAATTTCGAACAACAGTGGAGAATGTCCTTGACAAAGTCTTAAAACGCTATAAGTTATACAGCCGACCTGATGTGAGAAATCGAACATACACACCATTGTCACAGTTAGTGAAAGCCAATGACAGAGTTACAGCAAAATAGATGGAAATCACCCTGTTTAACACAATTGTTAACTGCAACCGATTCTGAGTTGACACATGCTTTCATGTTGTGCAGCTCATGAAGTTAAGAGAACATCCAAACTTACGTTCCCCAGCACATCTCGATTAACTCTATTGAACGCTTTCGTCAGATCAACAAAGACCTGATATAGGTCTAGATGATGTTCAATACACTTTTCTGCATTTGACATGCCTTAAAGATCATATCAGTGGTACACCTATTTATTCTAAAGCCACACTGACTTTCAGGAAGCATAAACGGACAGATGTAGGCATTCAGGCTATTCAACAGGATTGTGGTAAATACCTTTCTTGTCCCATTCAAAAGAGAGATGCCTCAATAATTGCCGCACTCATCTTTCCTCTCTTTGCTCTTGTATAAAGAGACCATAATGGAGTCACACCAATCTTGGTAAGCGTGCCCGTCAAACCAGATGTTGTCAATCAACCCTTTAATTTGCACTGCCAATGGTCTTCCACCAAAGTGAAGGACTAATACATGTATATCATCTCCACCAGGTGCTCCACATCTCAACTGCCACTTCCTTGAAGGAAGGAACAAAATCCATTTCAGCAATAATAGCCCTCTGAGGCAAGCTATCTATCACATCAGTACTGACTATCGACGGATTAGTGAACAGATCAGTATAATGCTCTGTCCATATATCAAGTAGCTTGCTTGGATCCCTAATCCACTCTGTGCCATCCTTGGATTTTAATGGGGTTACACTAGAATGGCTAGGACAATAGACTGTCTTCATCAAGTCATACATTGTTTTATTGTCCCTAACATCAGTGGCATGCTGAATATCACAAGCCTTCTGTCACCACAATTCATCCTTCAGTCATCTAAGTTCTTTCTGCAACTCTGATTTAATAGTGTAGTATGACTCTTTCACAGACTTCAGATCTGCGTTTGATGAAGCAGTTGAGCATTATTGTCATGAAACCAGTCTTGATACTTTCTCTGTTAGCCCAAGAACATTTACTGCTTTTCCATAAACACACTTCTTAAAACACTCCAATGTACAATAAAACGATATCTGCTGAAGTCTATTCTGTAAGTCTAGAGCAGTTTTCTCACTCTTCAGCTTTGCAACACTTGACGTTGTCAAATTGCCTCTTTGGCCTAATTACGAACCTCATGTCAGCACACACCAGACGATGATCTGTCTAGCACGCAACATTCTCGAACCTTGCAAACGTCCTATAGATTGCGTCTACAGGTGATTACGTAATCGATCAAATGCCATTGTTTGGATTGTGGATGAATCCATGTGTTGTTATACTTTGATTTCAGGTGGAAACACGTGTTAGTTATCACTAAATCCAGCTCCGAACACATTTGCAATAAACGCAACCCGCTCTTATTCATACTCCAACTCTATAACCTCCGAGCGGACGCCATATTTGATATTCCCTGTTTCCCAGCAAGACAATTTTATCATCCTGCAGAGCAGTCAGGATAACTCTTTTAAGATCTTTATAAAAAGATCCTACTAGCTCAGGTGGGCTGTCCAATGTAGGAGCATAAACAGAAATAAGAGTTGCGTATCGCTGACCAGATAGAGGCAAACGTAAGGTCATAATGCGCTCATTTAGACCATAAAAAAGATTATATACATACATATATATATATATATATATATATATATATATATATATATATATATATATATATATATATATTAAGCACTGTTGAAGTAAAATACAGAAACGAAATTATCTTTTTCTTCTTATATACTTATGGCAAGTAAGCTACAAAGAAACGTTTGTGTTACATTATACAATGAATTTGTCAAACAAAATTTACTCTGAACGTTTCTGTGTAGCTTACTGGCCATAAGTATGTATAATTTGAATTATTCGGACTACTGTTCTCATCTTGAGTGTTATCATCACAACGTTTCGGCCGCTGTAACCTTCGGCCTTCTTCAGGTGTCTCTTTTCGAACTCAGAAATATTTCTGTCGAACTCAGGAATCTGGAGGGAATTTCGAACGGAACTCTTGGTGCAGTGGATATAATACTAAGTAAAATTCAGTTCTAAGTGATAGTCATCTGAAGGTTGAAGGTTCAATCCTTGGTGCGGGCGATACGAATAATTGCAAATTACTGAAGACTTCTCCCAGTCATGGCTGACGGAACGAGAGCATGCTACCCCCATGGATTAAATAAAGGGTTCGTTTGAAATTCCATTTAGATTCCCAAGTTCGACAGAAATATACCCGAGTTTGAAAAGATATACCTGAAGAAGGCCGGATGTTACAGCAGTCGAAACGTTGTGATGATAACACTCAAGGTGAGAACAGTAGTCCGAATAATCCAAATTATACAAATTATCAATCCTCATCTAAAAAATTCAGAAACATAATCGCGATAAGTATATGTTTATACTACTATATTCATATCTCTCAGTGAAAATAATGTTAGTTTGTAAAACAAATAAAAAGAGAACCAAAATATAATTTTAATCTTCTTAAATATATTTTCTGCCTTTGTTCAAGAAAAGATCCATTGAATTTGTCCACGACCTTGGCTGGAGGGCTGACAAAATTGAATCATTTACAAAACCTGATATTGAAAATCTTCAAACAAGAGGATTCTTCACCTATCTCTATGCAACCAGTTTAACATACATACGTCCATTTCGCATTGCATTTCATATCCTTCAGATGTCATTTTTTTTTTTTCCTATCGATTGCATCACATCTTCCTTGTTTTCGAGAAATTCCCATTTTCGCTTCACTGAATTCTTTCGCCTGTCAACTTCTTTGAAAGCATTCAGAATTCGGTTCCTTCTTCAAGAATCGCTTTCATCATCGCTCAATCAAATACTCATTCAGATTCAATTCTAATTCATCTTCACGTTAATCCTAATCTTGCCAGAAATCCTTTGTCTTCACTGTTTTCCTGCATATCACTGTCCCTCCACACCCAACAATATTTTCAATCTAATCCTAATCTAATCCTAATCCATTGTATATAACGCTTGTTTTCTTTGAAAACAGCACAACCGATAGTTGTTGCTAATCTTTATTTAAAAAAAAAAAGAAGAAATCTTAACGCATTTAGAATTATTTTTTCTAAAATTTATAAACTTGTATTTTAATCTTGGTAAAAAAAAATGTTTTAAACTGCCTACAAACAGGAATCCAATATCCCGTTGGGAACCTAGTCAATGATGATCATCTCATACAGGTTTAAGAGTGTATCATCCACAGGTGCCGGTGTGGTCAGTCGGTTTATATTTATGGACACCATATGCTATCATGTAGAAGTGTCAACATTCCCTATACATAGTGCTGTCAATGATATTGTATGATACATCCTCAACACCACTGGCTTCCAATCGATCTTTACATCAGATGGCCTTGACAAAAGAAAAGGGCAAATAGTCTGATGTGAACATGTATGCTTGCGTTCACTGCACGGGCAGTGATCGTCTCCACTCGTTGTGCTGGTCCAAAGATGTGCGATCTCAGTCAGTGCTGCAACGAAGAATTTTCATCCCAAGTAAAACCATCAGTCCAGTTTATAAACAAATAACAGGTTTATTTGTTGGAGGTTATAAAAGATACTCATATTCTTAGGTTGAATGGCAGACTTGCAAAATGAGATTCTTTATCCCAGCAAAATAAAGTATAAGTCCAATCAATACAGCCCTTCAGCTAAGACCCCCAAATGGGTCCCTCTTGCCTGAAGAGGCACCAGCTGTAACTGAATGCCAGCTCCCTGAAAACAAAACTTCCTGTCATGCCCAGAGGACCAGGTCTCCCTCCCCCCCCCATCTCTTGGGGTTCTTTGTCCCTGACCGGAAATCTTGGATTCCAGTCTTTCTCACTGGTCACCATTCGACCACTCAGGGACTGACCGATGGAGATATCCACTAGAGATAACTATTAAACAGTCTACTCAGGGGGAGGGGCTTATCATGGAGACAATCTAAGAACATTGTTATCTTATCTCAACATGATTCTCTGTTTATTTTATTTTTAAGAGAAACAAGATTCTGTGTGGCCCCAAAATAGAAAATCAGGGATATTCTCAAATTCCACTGTGCACCCCCCTTTCCTTTGACCGAGCATCTAACACCTATAATGTCTGCCATTTGCATGCACCACTGAAACCTGCAGCAGATTTACACTGACAGCGTTTTCCTTCTCAAACAGAAACTTGTTAATATGGGATGTGATCTGTGTCAACACTTTTGCATTCTCATCAATAACAGATTGGCAACAAACTCTGGAAATGTAGCAGCATCAGTGGAGGACCACACATGATCAAAATACACTGGTTTTCTTGACAGATTTGTATTCTAACCGTGGATCGGTGGAATGATGCGTAAAATGAAGAATTGAACTTAGTTTCTGAAATTAATTTCTAGTGTGGGGAGAGTTATTAAAAGAACTGTGTTCTATATTTAGAAATCCCATTACTTATTTGAAAAGGTTTCAATTAAATCCTGCATTATTTTTCTCTCTAGTAGTTAAACCTGAAGGTTCTGTCGATAGCGTTCTCTACCACAGGCCACTTCATGGTGCAGCTGAGAAATATCTCAGGAGGCCTATTGACAAATATTTGATTTTCAGAGATCTTTTAAGGAAATTAAGTGAACTATATTTGAAAATGCATAGAATAACATTCTGACTCATACCTGTGTATCATAAAGAAATAAGCATTTTCTTCATCTTCTGTAAAACAAATTGTATATGTAACAAACATAAAAAAATTTGTAAAAGTTATCAAAATTGTTTCTTCAAATATTTTGTTCATAAAGTATTTGATTTTCTAAAATGTTGAATTTGCTTTCTGATTGTATTATGTCATTATATGTTCTGTAATCAAGTAGTCAATATAAACAAATTGACTCATGATTTTTTAAATATCAAAAATGTGTTTAATTCATGGTGAATAAAGTGATTTTTTTGTGAATTTGGTTTTTATATTTTTATACTTTTTACATTTGATTTGATGGAAATAAATCAATTATTGTAAGCTGCTTCCTAATAATATTTATAGTTGCTAATTACTGGACATTACTAAGAAATTTCTTACTAAAACTTTTCTCTGTAATTATTATTTAGTAGTAATTTTGGTCTTCACATATCCGACCCCAGTTGTGGACCCCAGTTGCATGTTTGCCAGGCCTGTATCATGGATCGCCTTGATTGAACCCCTTATCTTCAAACACATGTATGTTAAAGAAAATCTGATCTAATTAAAACAAAATAAATTTAATGCTATTATATTTAAAATTCAAAGCAGCAGAATTTTTTATATGAAAGAAAAAAAAAAATTGTTTTAAGAATTGCTGTTTAACTCTTCATAGTATATCCCCAAAATATTTTTTTGTTTAACTATCTTTAATTCAATAAGAATAGTGTTATTGGTTTAGAAAACATTGTTTATATTGGAAATTTGAATTATTAAAAATAATAATAAGCTGTTAGAAAGCCATACAATGCAATTTTTTAATTAATTTCTTTTTAAAAATTTAATGGCGAAGATATACTCCTTCATCAGAATCTAAAATAAAGATACAGTAAAATATCTTTAAAAAAAGAGATGAAAAAAAGATATTTTACTGCATCTTTATTTGAGATTCTGATGAAGAGTACATCTTTGAAAATTAAATTGAAAAAATATTTAATAAAACTAAATTATCTTTAATTCAATTTTAGATGCAATTAAGGAATTTTTAATTGATTTAAACAGTTTCAGTTATATTTCATCTCTAATTTCTGCACGTTTTTATTTGGGTTACAGAAAATATTGATATAGAAAAAAAAAAATGAGCAATTTCAAATATTTTCCAATTTTCAGAAGCTCAGCCAGTGTAGTTTTTAAGATATTTTGATTCATATAAAATGCACAAAAATAAAAACTTAAGCAGGATGACATAATAGCGATCATATTTTTTTTTTTCAATAACGTCACCATTTTTGGGATAGTGCTGACCCTAAATTTAAGCACCTATTATTCAAGTCGAGTTGGTATTTACCTCCCTTCAACTATAGGAAGATATGACACAAGATCAGAAGATGGGGATGGAAAAGTCAGCACACAAGAGACATGTGTACTTGCCCACAAAAAATGCCTGAGCAGCTCTGTCAGCATTCCACAGTTGGGGCGCTTCGGCCAATTAGCAATAAACTAATTCTTCAAAGTGTGAGAAGGTAAACCTCCTAGAACTGCACATAACCATACGTCAGCCTCGCAGAAGCAACTCAGAAATGGGCCAGACTCTGTTAGACTGATTGCGGAGGATATACAACACCAACTCATGTTGATCCCCTGGGTATTCAAGTCTAGTGTTACAATCAGCACACCAATTTCACGGTAGGTGGGTGTGTCTTGTGCTGCACTCTTGGTCTTACAAAGAACCTGGAACCAAATCTTTTTTAAGAACAGAATGTGTGCATGTGTGTGTATGTGTGTGTATGTGTGTGTATGCCTTAATCAGTTGTAATGGCATATTAAGTCTCCGGGTTACAATCCCGGGAAAAGTGATCCGCCCCTTTGCAGTCATAGTATTGATCCCTATTGTTGCTAACCAGAGTGCTCACCTCTCGAGCGCTGGCTTTTCAAACCCCACTTTCTCGACCCGATCTTGGGTCACATCTTACTTGTGGGAGTAAGATAAAACTGGCCTTGTGCCTAACTCCTGGGGAGGAGTAAATAAAACATATGTTACAATTTTTGTCACTCTCCAAACAGTTTCTTGAAATGTGGCCAGTTTTGCCATAATTATAACACTTCCAGTTGTCTAGCCGATCGTCTGAAGATTCTCAAGCTATATGTCTGGTTTCGCCATAATGATAGCAAAACTTTGAGCTCACTTATGGGCATCCACATTGAATATGTTGTACAAGCTGTAGCATGCACTTGACAGTCTTACTGTTGTCAGTTTCATCCCATGCCACGTGAATGTGGTCTTTCATTATGAATGTTTCTGTCATATTCTTTGGCAATGTGGCCTAAGCATTGCATTTATAGCGCTGATTAATTCCAACTCCATATTCCAGGGAAAAATGTCTAAAGTGGTTACACGTGTAATGTTTTTCAGCACTCTTGTGGGAACGTCCTTCTTCAACCTTCCACTGCGCAGAGTTCCACAATCACAAACAAAACGAACTGGTTTACCACATTTGTAAGACTTATCATTACTTATTATATTGGTATAGACTTCAACTTTTGACCCCAAAGAAACCCTTGAGAACACGCTTTTTCTCTCTCTCTTGTTGAAAAAGTTTTCTTGTACATTTTGAAAATGTAATAACATTTAGATTCGGAATAATATGGTAAATTTCCATGCGAGGTTAAAAATTGGAACAGAGTGAAATTTTCCAAGTAGAAGTTGTTAGAATTACACATCCCGACAGTGATGATAGAAAGACAGGAAGTCGCTAGTCTTACATGGTGAGTGAGCAGGGAAGATCTTGCTCTTTCCACTGAACCAACAAGGAAGGGGAGAGTAGTTGGGTTTAGATAGCTGTAACTCATCCCCCCCCACAGCCCCTGCATGGGGGAAAGGGTTGTCTTATGCATAAACATGTGTGCTTAAAAAAAGAACAAAACTCCAAAGAGATTTTTAAAACCCAATTGTGATGTTTCTTTATTAATAAGGTTTAGCACATAGATCTTCTTTTCCAATTCTGTTTGCTGTGTCTGACCAGAGAATTATCTATTTTTTTGACATGGCTTTCATCTACTGTTACTGACGGTGGCAAGGCATAATGCCCTGATTCAGTTGAAATCAATGTCTGTTCTCCTCTAAAAATGATTGTTTTGTCCTGATTAAAATCCAAGCCCGTGTCAACTTTCTTTAGTGATTTCGATTTTCAGAAGTTGATTTTCATGTTATAATAGGTAGGTCACGGGCTCTTTAGTCTTGGTGAGCAATCACCTAGAGATGGTGTCTCGGTAAAAACACTGGCCCTTCATAATCTCACTGGGTTGGCATCAGGAAGAGCAACTGGCCTATAAAAATCTTGTCTCAATTCAGGAAATTATTTCCAAAGAAGATTGGTCGCATTTCAGGCTATGCTGTTTATAAAGACCTGGACAGAGATGAGTTGGTTTGGAAGTCAGTTTCTGGGGCTGCCCAGCACATGCCAGCATGTGGAACGGACATTATGATGATAATGATATATATATATATATATATATATATATATACTAGAAAATGTGACCAGTTGGTTCACCCATTGAGCTCGCGTTATTGTTTATGGGGTGGGTTAGATTGTTTGAATAAGATAAAAATGAGTTTGCAAACCCAGTTAAAATAAAATAAATAAAAAGACAAAATTCAAAATCATTCACGTTTTGCTCACTTTATTCCCCCTTCACTTTCTCTCTCTCTCTCTCTCCAACTACGGGTTAAATAATATTACTATTTGTGATAATATTTTCCTTTTGTTTATAATGAACTATTACAATTTTAAGTTTTATAGTTAGTTTAATAAATAAAGAGAGAGAGAGAGAGAAAGAGAGAGGCCATATAAAATAGAGAAGGGGGAATGTTAAACACATACAGTGGGAGACGGTGATAGTGATAGATTGACACTTTGTAAGAGATGGTTCACTTGGTGAGTTAATTGCAAATTACAGCTAATTAGAACAATGAAAATGGAACATAACTCAATCCTAAAATTAAAGAATATTTTAGAATGTATTTTGTGTGATTAAAATATAAAGAAAAAAGCCAGTGTATATATATATATATATATATATATATATATATATATATATATATATATATATATATATATATATATCACATTATCTTAAATTAGAATTAAATACTATTACGACCTTGACGGAGGAGTTTATTCACATAGGAAGTTACACTCGAAATTTTTTTAAATAAATAAACAATCGTAGTAAATCGAAAATGATACACAAAAGTTCCTATTTTCCTTATAAGATAAAAAGATTGTGAATTTAGTATATATAAAAAAAATTGCATTCATATAATTTTTTAATACAATTAAAAAAGCATCGAGGAATATCCAAGTGATAGACACTTTAATTACCTACGACGAAAATAAAAATATGTAATGAAAGGAGTCAGTGCTAATATTATACCTAATTTTATTAACTATAGAAAAAGTGTTTATAATTAAATATAAAAATATTTTCTAAAAATATTTTAAATACTACCGATAATCTTCAAAATATTATTGCTGTAAGTAGTTATTAATGGGCTAGAAAATAGATAAGTCTGCATACTTCCTGTGAACTGGGCAAAACGAAAATCACCTAAATTTACAGAGATAAAAGTATAATGTAAGAAAGCAAAAGAAAATAAGGAATAAGATGACTAAAAACCCGAAGAAAAAAGGAAATAACTGAGTGAAACAAAAATAGGACGGTCAGTGAAAATATATTTTTTAATTCGGGGATATTTAGATTAATAATTATAGCTGATGAATGATTAGAAATACAAATAGATAAAAGGATAGGATACATATGGTATCATCTTAATATAACGAGACCTATATATATATATATATATATATATATATATATATATATATATATATATATATATATATATAAAGTCCTTGAAAAATCTCCTCGGGCTTAATGTTGTCTCTATTTGATTGAACTTTTTTTTTCTTTTTTTTTTTACCCCCTTCCCTCACTAATTCTCATAGCATCTTTTTTATATTTTTTATGCGATACCTCGATATTTGGTTCTGTTGAGTGAGGTATGAAACCGGTCAGTTGCCCTTTGATCTTTTTAATTTCTTAATTCATCATGAGTAATAAATATTGTCTCTTCAATGCCATTTTAAAGTTTTGTACGACAAAGAAAAAAAATATATATACAGGGTGGGCCAAAATAAGGGTCCTATCTTTAAATTTGAATAACTTGAATTTGAATAACTTCCACAAAATAAAAGTTAAACTCACCAAACTTTATGTGTGTGTAGACTGACCCTTCCGAGATTTTTTGAAATAAACAAAACAAATTTTAGCCGAAAAACACTTCTTAAAACTTACAAAAACTAAAGTATTGTTTTTTACACGGTTTTGAGTTTTTTAAGCAAAAATAATGTTTTCTAAATGAGGGTACGTTCCTTAGGGCTAATACGACTCATGCTTGCTTCGGAAGGGGTCCTTTACTTATTCTAAAAAAAAAAAAATCAATAAATAAAAAAGTTATGAATTTTTAAAAATAGGACCCTTATTTTTGCCCACCCTGTATATATATATATATATATATATATGTTGATAATGAGTACTGATTGTAATTTAGGCTATGCTCACCTAGTTTTTCATGTGTTTTTTTTTTTCGCTTTTGCTTTGTTTTGTACAATTAGCACTGAAGATCACCACACCAAGAAATAAATGCACAGGAGCATTTTACAAATATCTTGGTGTTAGCCGAGATAATTGTATACTGAATAAAAAATAACTTTTAAGAAATGATGTGAATCTGTCCTTTATAACATTTGATATGATATAAAATGACATAAAATGTATTGAATATAGCATAGCTATTACACATAGCCTTACACTATTGAGCTATTATAATTATGTTATATTATAAAATTTATATTTGAATATATATAAAAAATTATAACTATAAATAAAAAAATATACACACACACACACATACATATATATATATATATATATATATATATATATATATATATATATATATAGCAAAGTATAAAGGTATACTCAAAAAAGAATAAAAGGGAAATACCAGTAGAGTGCTCAATTAAATTAAATTAAGAGCGTAATATTTTTATTTTCAAATACAAATTTTACTATTTCAGACTATGCTGAAGAAGACGGAATCGGGAATTAAACCCGTTTCTTGTCAGAAACCACTGGTCCATGTCTGATTAAAATCTGTATTTAAAAATAAAAATATATATATATATATATTAATTTTAAATCATGTAAAATGTTAGGAAGGACAGATTCGCATCATTTCACAAAAAAACATTTTATTTTCAGCATAAAATTGTTTCGGCTTACCACCAAGATATTTGTAAAATGCTCCTGTATCCTATGCATTTATTTCCTGGTATGGTTATCCTCAGTGCTCATATGTATAACAAAGAAAGACAAAGAAAAACAAGGCAATTAAGCCTGAATTACAATCCATACTCGTTGTCATTATCATTTACTTTCTTTTTTTTGTATGCTGAAAATAAAACAGTTTTTTGTGAAATGATGTGAATCTGTCTTTCCTAACATTTGACATGGTTTAAAATTAAATAAAAACATTACATAACATAGCTCTAGTCTCACACTATTGAGCTATTACAATTGCTTTATGTTATGAAATTTATATTTGAATATAAAAAAACTTTAAATATATATATATATATATATATATATATATATATATATATATATATATATACAATAAAAGTCGCTTAGATTCTCTAGGTTAGACCACTATAGCATTGCATCAGACAAATCGATATTTGATTCTGAGTAGTAATTTCTTCCTTTTTATTCTTGTACCATATTATTTATACTAAAAAAATGGAGTACGTTTTAGTTTCTTTTAAAAAATATTTATTCTAGCTAGGAAGATTTTTGTAATTGAGCCATTTTTTTGTTTATGACCTAAACATTTCCAGCCACTTATAAAATTTATGAAAAGAAATTTCAACATTGCTCTACCTGTGTCATATCTCACATAAACACTTATATTTTTCTGTATACTGGATCCTCCTTATGGTAAGTCCAAAGAAAGCACTTATTGCTCCTTTACAAAAAACACATTCCTTTATTTTTCAAACTTTCAAAATGTGAAATCAAAATACCCAGTGATAAAAAAAAAAAAAAAATCGTTCACATACAGATATTTCACAAATATACAAAACAATAACATTTTCAAGTAAGTAAACAGAAAAGTTTTACAAATAATTTTTTTTTTTTAAATATATATTTTATAACTCTTGCGATTTAAACTAAAAAAATACTATTTCTTTGGTCAGAGTTGGGTTACTTTCAAAGTAAGAGAAAATGAAAATTGTCTGACTAAAATATTTAACACGTCCATTACTGACAAAGAGACATACAATAAAAACAGAAATTAAGTTGTTTTAATGTTTCCCATTTCGCCTTCAAAGAAAAACTATCACAGACACATATGCTAAAGGCAAAGGAAATAAATACATTTTTTTCTAAAAATGTGTTTTAATTACACGGAAGTCTGAACTCATTGCCACGTTTCGAATTAAAAAGGAAGGAGAAAGGAAAAATAAATTTCTATGTGAATGTAATTGCCTGAAAAAATTTTTAAAATCCAAATTCGGATGAAAACCGGAAATGTGGTAAAAAAGAGAGAAAGAAATAATATCTATTAGTTTATTTATTTATGAATGTATTTGTTTATATTTCTGAATTTTTGAGATGATGATTGATAATTTGTATAATTTTGGTTATTCTGGTTACATTTTTCATCTTGAAATTCGGGAATATTTCTCTCAAATTCGGGAATCTGGACAAAATTTCGAATGGAACCCTTTATAAATAAATCCACGGGGGTAGCATGCTCTTGTTCCGTCAGCCATGACTGGGAGAAGTCTTCAGTAATTCGTAATTCTTCATATTGCCCGCACTGAGGATTGAACCTTCAACCTTCAGATGACTATCACCTAGAACTGAATTTAACTTATTACTATGTCCACTGCACCATGCGTCCTTGTGGATAGTTCTAGTATGAATTTTGGGAGCCTTAAACCTATTGTTTTTTCTATGTGTAGTTTTACTACTTATCACTATATATCAGTACTTTTATTACTAGAACTGTCTGCAAGGACCTGTGGCGCAGTGGATATAGTACTAAGTTAAATTTAGTTCTAAGTGATATGTATTTATTTATTCCTATTAATTTAATTATTTGTGTATCATTAATTAATCAATAAATATTAAATTATTTATGAGCATATAAGTATATGCATACGCAATATGTATATATATGTGTATAAGAGAGAGATGGAAATAATATCTACTAGTTTATTTATTATGTGTGAATGTATTTTTAATTTGAAACGTGGCAATGAGTTCAGCCCCCCCCCCCCCATCTACCACAGGCCCCTACTTCTGTTATAACACGATGACTCAGACAATATCTTTCTTCAAGGCTATAGATAATAAACTCATATTCAACTAACTCATCCCTTCCTCCTCCTAAAAACTCCATTGAACTGCTGCTGCTGAAATTTTGATTCTTTCACTCATAGTCCGGCCGAGGCTCACCGCTCTCGGGCAGATCAAAATTGATGATTGTATGATTATTTTTTCTGCATTTTTCTTTCATCCTGAAAAGTCTCACAATAAAGACGAAACGTTGATAAATACATAAATAATATAGTTTTTGGCTTTTCTATTTCATTTTCCATTACGTTGGATCATTTTATCCCTATCTTTATTTATATATATATATAATGTCAACTCATTCTTCTGAAATTTGAATTCAGAACAGAGATTATATGAATAACAGTGCGTATATATGTATATATATGTGTGTGTGTAAGAAAAAAGGATGTATGTAAATCTGCTGTAGCCGTAATGAGGTTACAATGACAGCCCAAACTTCAGAAGGAACTCCGTAATAACACTGACAAATTTCCAACAGCAACGCTTTCTTTCAGCTATCCAAAATTCAACTTACCGTCTGCTTTTAATCCATCTTTTTTGAAGCTGGCCTTTACACATGCAAAGTATTTCTAACTATAAAAATCTGCCATTCTTTTTTCTCTGGAAAACGGCTGTCTAACATGCAAAACATCTAATACGCTTTGAAGTTGGTAAGTCTTAATTATATTTTATTTTTTTGCTACACTCTCCTGCCTGATCGTATGATCTCTATTGCTACCCCAAGTAATATGTAACAGTTTATATTCATTTTATTTGCAAATGCCACGATTTAGCAAAGATGATTAAATGTCGATATGGAGGCTCTGATAAAAATTAAGGACAAACGAGATTCGCTAGTAAGAACAGACATAATCCAAGCGGATTCTGATGCTATGAGATTTCAACATTTGAGTTCCACTTAGAATCTGTTAAAGACGCTGTCAATAGAATCGCATCAATATCTTGGTGAAAGACTATTTCTGGCATCAAACTGACTGTGGGTGTTTGTGCAATTGGAACTCAACAGAAAAAGAAAAGCCAAACTGCCAACATTGCTGACTCATGTCTGAATACGAAACTCAAAATGATTTGAGCAAATATAGAAGAGGATTTAAAATTAGATTTGATTTAGTACATTCTCATTCAAACTACGTTTGATGAAATAAAATCCACAGCGTTTCTCTATTGATCCATTCATTCAATTTTTCAATTTTTAAAAAAATATGTTTTTGTTTTAAGCTTATTCACGAAAAAATCAAACTTATTTACATGCCCAATATTTTCATTTCTGCCAAAAATCATATGAAGGATAACTAACTTAAAATGAATGAAAAACCTATCATAAGAAATACACAATTAAATAAAACAATCAATAAGCAAAAATTGTCTGTCTTGATTAGTCAAACTTGAGAACCGTATTCATAGTATTAGGAAAAACTATGTGCTGCATGTAATAAATAAATATATATATATATATATATATATATATATATATATATATATATAATTAGTTAAGTTCAAATATATTGATAACATAAACTTAAAACCAATATTTTTTCAAAAGTGCTCAATACGTGAGTAGAGCTTTCATAAATCAAATTATATAAACATTAGAAACAGTCTACATAGATCAAACAACGTTTTGACATAAACATCTCTCCTCGAGACTCTAAAGTCTCTCTCTCTCTCTCTCTCTCTCTCTCTCTCTCTCTATATATATATATATATATATATATATATATATATATATATGTTAGAAGCACCTTTCAAGTAAAATTGAAAATAAAGCACTGTCGGAAAGATTTAAAATAAACATTCGCCTAAAAGCCTCAGTGCAATACCCCGACTCTGTCGTTGAGTTCTATCGAATGTTTAGATATTTATACTCAAAGCTTTCAGTGTAAATATCACTTAATTTCTCCGTTATCATGCGACAATTTCTCGTTGCTTCTTGGGACAAAGTGAACGCTTACAGATTCAATGTACATAGGTAAAATATTAAAAATATAATTTTATATATATATATATATATATATATATAATAATAAATGAGGCTAAAAGCCCTGAAAGCATGTTTAGATGCGAAATTTATTAATAAAAATAAAATCAGAACAGATGTTTTTAAAATGTTTACTTTGGTCCTTTGACGAATCATTTCACTAGAATACCTAGCTTCATCAGAGTATATGATTGTAACAATTCCGTTGCTGTTGGTAGTTATCCGTCAGAATGGAAAATCAATGGATTTTTCACTTTTTTTAAATATGAAGTGACGCACATGCTCGCTGTTGTATATTAAATTGGGAGAGTTCATATTTTGAAACATCATTTTAAGAATTTAATAATAATAAATGAAGCTAAAAGCCTTGAAAGCATGTAAAAAATATAGTCATCATTCCTTAATAGTTATCTCCCTTGAATTGCTGATCAGTGTAGCAACATGCATTGTTGTACTATCGCAAAGTAACCTGGTGTTGCCCACGATGAATAACTTCAAACTTAAATTGGGGGGGGGGGGCATTTTGTATCATATATTTCTTACTTTTTTTGTTTCCTTTTTTCTTATTCTTTGTTTCAAGGTCATGTTATGAAGTTAATTTCTTACTTCATAAGTGTCCCTTCCTATGGCAAATAAATAAACAACATTTATGTTTGATAATCAAGGGAGGCCAGTGTATACCAAAGTCGCATATTAGGTGCAAGAGACATTTTAAAATAGACTTAAGTCAGTCAGCAAGAGACACAGAGTAGACCAGTGTTTGTGAGAGAAACCCCCCCCCCCCCCAACTCCACCATGGGAATTCTGGAAAGGGGGAATAAACAGTCAGAGGAATTATTTGACACAACCTGAAGCCTAGCCGGAGATTGTGAATTTGTGTTTGATAAATGAATAACTTGGGCTTTTTTAGTCATCAATTTATTCTAAGCCAGCTTCCAGCTAATCAACGAGAAAAACGAAGATGGTGACCCAAACCCAGTCATACGTGATGTCCACACAACGTCACTAGATGATCATGAACGATTATCCAATAAAGCCATTCTACATGTTTTAATCTTATCAAAAATCTTTGATTGGCAGCATACTTCCATAAGAAATGTCGGTTCTTGTTCACTGTTTCGGCCAGACGGAAAAATTATTTTTGTGTGAAAACAATATTATGTACTTACTCACTGGTATTTTATTGTTCAATGTTGAACAAATTAGGAAAAATTATCCAGTAGAACTTTAATTACAAATATTTTTACATTTTTCTTTATCATACAAGTCACTTCGATGACTATGCCTCCATTTGCTACCGTTGGACAGAAGGGCAGATAATCAACAAGCTAGGCGGTCTCTTCCACGAAATTGCGGAAAGATACCCAGTTTCAATTTAATTACTTTAATTTTATTTACTTTCACATTAAATATACTCATTACAATAAATAATGTTTTTTTATCAATGTACTTGTTTTTTATTTTTTGTTTTTTAAATGAGTATTACCTGCCCTTGCAAATTATCTGCCCTTCTGTCCAACGGTAGCAAATGGAGGCATGGTCATCGAAGTGACTTGTACGATACGGAAAATGTAAATATATTTGTAATTAAAGTTCTACTGGATAATTTTTCCTAATTTTTTCAACATTGAACAATAAAATATCAGTGAGTAAGTACATAAAATTGTTTTCACACAAAAATAATTTTTCCGTCTGGCCGAAACAGTGAACAAGCACCGAAATGTCTTATCTTACCTTATTTATAACCTTTCACGTCCTTCAAGATTGACCTGCATCAACTTTACATATCTTATGCCTGTCTGTATAGAAAGTTTACTTGTAATCCAGCAGTACTTTTTTCTATGGCTTATAAACAGACATACGTTTTATATTATTCATATTAGATTTTAGCTATACCTCTCCCTCTCTGACTTACTTGAAAATATCAAAATTCTTTATTGAAAGGTTTTCATTAACCTCTACAATAGTAGAAATAGGGCATCCTTCTGAAAATGGTAAACCTATTCCAAAACGCACTTGGCTTCACCTTTATTCACAAACGTTCATAGGATCAATCTTATAATAATCTATTTATAGCTACACTAATAATCAATGCAACAGCAACCAGTTATGGCTACGTCATGTTGAAACACAAGTTCTTGCCAGATCACCAAAGTTAAGCAATACTGAGACTTGTCAGTACTTAGATGGGGAATGATTTGGGGATAACAGATTCTGTAAGTTTTGAAGCGGCTGTGAAGTCACTTTCTTTAATACTCTTAGGAAAGGTATGAACCCATTCCCCATCTCACCCTCCTCCTGACTATGAGTGAAGTACTAGAGTATTTATTTACCTCCTCTCCAGGAGGTTAGGCACAAGGCCAGTTTTATCTTACTCCCACAAGTAAGATGTGACCCAAGGTCGGGTCGGGAAAGTGGGACTTGAAAAATCAGCGCCCGAGAAAGTGAGCAGTCTGGCCATTAAAAATTGCCTGGGCAGCCCCGTCGGCATTCCCCGGTAGGGGCGCCTCAGGTAGTAGGCAATAACTTACTCCTCCCCAAAGAGGGGAGGCAAAACCTGGGAGGGTGGACCTCCTAGAACTGCACAGGACCGAACCATAGACCGGCGTAAATCAAGCCCCGAAGGCCAAGACAATACCAGTTTATGGGGTGTAGTATCCATCGGAACAGATACTACACTTTGATCTTGGCCAAGAGTGAAGTACTAGAGTATTGATTTACTCCTCTCCAGGAGTTAGGCACAAGGCCAGTTTTTATCTTACTCCCACAAGTAAGATGTGACCCAAGGTCGGGTCGGGAAAGTGGGGTTTAAAAACTGCCTGGGCAGCCCTGTCGGCATTCCCCGGTAGGGGCGCCTCAGGCAGTAAGCAATAAACCTACTCCTCCCCAAAGAGGGGAGGCGAAGCCTGGGAGGGTGGCCATCCTAGAACTGCACAGGACAAGACCCATAGACCGGCATAAATCAAGCCCCGAAGGTCAAGACAATACCAGTCTATGGGGTGCAGTATCCATCAGAACAGATACTACACTTTGATCTTAGCCAAAAGGCCAAGAACCTGATGAGAGTAGACTAGACACTGAATCCTAAGTAGAACAACCAGTCCAAAGGAAGAAAACCCTGAATGAACATCAGCTTTTATTCGCTTATCCCAGCATTATTTCTGGTCCACTTGGATCTATCCCTGTCACTCAACTTAAGCAGTGACGGATCAGGAGAAGAGAGATGCAGTTGGAGACTTTTGTTTCACTATAATGTTCCCATCGTGCAGGCACCTTTTACAGCATATCTTTTCTGGGTATGACATTAAACGATATATGGTGATAAGATCTCAATTTGGGAGATTTGAAGAATGTGAGTTTTCCATTACTTCCAAGTCCACTCTGACCCGAAGTGGTAGTAAATGTCAGACTCCCATCTATGGGTTAAATAAAATTTGTTCTGGGAATGACCTTAAAGTGTACCGCATGGTGAGGCCCCAATTTGGGAGCTTTAGAGAGTGTGGAGTGGCACCCTTTGTTATCACTACTCCCAGGTCCATTCTGACCTGGAGTAGTAGTACCTGTTAGGGTCCTATCTATGGATTAAATAGAGTGTGTACTTGGTAGGACATGAAACTACATCTAATGGTGTCCACACATGCATACATTTACATCATACGTGTCTCGTTCTGGAGTGGCTATTTCATCGAAAGTTGGGCCCATTTCTCGCACTAGCAGTAAAGTCAAAACGCCCTGTTTCACTTTAATTCAACTTTACACAATAGATACACCATCTTTCTTATATACTGCTTATGTATATACAATATCAGTCGCAAGGTTAACTAATTTGCATATTGGTTTTGAAAAAGGACAATTTATTAATGAACTATTATTTGTTATTATTTTTTTAATTCAATAATTGTTTTGGTTTTAATATAATAGTTCTGTTTCAAAATATTGTTTTATTTCCTGGACTAATATTTAGCATTTGTGTTCAAATATTCCTTTCTTTAGAGGGACCGACTTGGTTTTCAACAAGTTGCAATCTAAGTAAATTAAAACGGAAAATTGATTTCTTCTTTCTTTTCCTTTCCTTACGGTCACATTTAAAGGATTAATAAATTTGTATCGTATTACCCAAATGTTAATGTTTATTTATCTATATGTTTGTTTTGTTTTACGGCATATCAACCTTTTCCAGGTTATGTAATGCCGAATCAAGTAGTATTTTTTAAAAATACTTTGCAAAGTAAACAAAATTCTTTAGACAAAAAAAAAAATAGTATTTTGAAAACATTCGTTAAACGTTTTTCCTTTTTTAACGGCATATCATCCTTTTTCAGTTCATTTAATGCCAAATCAAGCTGGATTTATATGTCTCTAGGTAATTATATCTTTTTATATAGATCAACAGCTTTTAAGAAGTTCAGTATTGTCTCTACTTTATTTTTCTTAAACAGTTCCTTCATTGTACCTGCTCTGTAGAAAGTTTCTCTTTTAGGGGCCAGATCAATGCATTCAATAAGAATATGCTTGATGGTGTAGGTAGTTTGGCATGCAAAGCATATTGGTTGCTCTTTGTCTTCAAGTAAGTAGGACTGTGTAATCCTTGTGTGACCTATGCGAAGTCTGGATAACACTACTTCTTCCTTTCGGCTTTTTCCTGAGCTTTTTTTCCATTCTCCTATTGTAGCTTTGTTTTGTGTTTGCAACAAAGTTATGAATGAAATGTTTATTAATTTAAGTCAATGATTCAAGTATTTCACATAGCAGACTTTGCAAAGCAATAGCGAGTCCACAAAGTCACACAAATGCAGATGGTATCCATTGTCTTTTGATGAAGAAGGATGCCAATAACCAACAGCAACATGAAACAAAACGTTCATTTTAGCCACAATTTTTATCACCTATCTTTCTTGCCTCTGCGAATACTATCGAATTCCAAACGACCTATGGACGTCTTTGTCGCTTTCAGCTCATTAGGCAAGCAAATAGACAATCACCCAAGAACATAGTAATTACTAATTAATATTGATTATGTCTGATAACTATTGATTTAGCCAATGTCTGTTAGCCATAATTGCTGCAGAAATCTCATAATTACATAAATTCAGACCTTTTCATTTCTCTGGACTATAATCGTTGCATTACTTGAGAGAAAAAAGATTTGAAAAATGTGTCGTATTTCGACATGATTGGTTGAATTTAATGAAATAATTTGCCAACGGGGTTTCCTCTTTGAGCAATTCAACAAGAAAATTCGATCTCTGAAGAAAGCAAAAATACTAAAATTGTAGTAAGGTGGACTGTCACATCACCACATGTGATCGGATGATTGTCATCATAGCATCAGATGAGGTCCATGATCGTCTCGGTGATGTGTGTATCCTTTCTGGAATCGATAGGTGTTCGATTTCAGTGCGTGGACATGAGGAAGCATCTGACATGTTTGAACAAAAAGGCTTTTATCCGGCACTTGTGCATAAAAAGGCACCTGTGAAATATGGCCCATGCACACTGGATGACGTCATCGTTTTGTGTCATCACTAAATGTTGACGTCCCTAAAGGATGACATCATCCATTAAAACATAGATGTACGATAATTGGACACAGTGGATGATGTCACAAAATGATGACGTCAACACATAAGGGAGGGGAGAGAAAAGGCGAGAAACAAGAATGACAAGTTTTTTAGCTGTTTTGTTTTATGACATATCAACCCATTTCCGATTATGTAATGCTAAATCCATTGTTCTTCCTTAGCTAGCATATTTCTCTTTCTTTTATAAAGATGGCGACTATATTTTTCTGGCCAATTTTCATTTAGGCATTTCACGTGGACAATAAAGCTTGCCATTGTTTTTAATGTTATCGAAAAGAATAAATGCGAGTTTCTTTCCACCTATCCTAACTATATTAACATTAAAACATCTTATGCTTATTCAATTCTGTGTAGTATATTTTAATTCGTCATGATACATTCCTCCCAGGCATTACCTCCTCTTTTGGGGATGGAGGCAGTATAGTATAATTTTGTTCCTCACAATATCATCCTCTCAGGATTATCTTCTCCTTTTTTGTGGAGGGTAGTGTACTATCTATTCTGTTTTTCATGCTATCATGCTCCCAGGCATTAACTCCTACTTTTTTGAGGAGGAGGGGATTGTTTGTTCTTCATGATACTATCCTCTTCGTCAATACCTCATCTTTTATGGTCAGTGTATGTAGTTTGTACTTAATTCTTAGCGAATATTACTCATAATATTTGCTGTATCATACTAATTTTCTATCATGAACACGAACAACTTCAGGTCAGCCATATTTGTGAATTGCATGAATATCCAAATAACAATGCTTCTCATTTCAAACAATTCTCTGCAGCTGTACTTCCACAATGCACACTTATTATTACATCTTTTCTACATCTTTTCGATGATACTACCAAATTTTCACACTAACTACTTGCGGAACCCGTCGCCCGGCGTTGCGTGTTTAATGTGTATGTTTTTGAAAATGTAAATGTATCCGCGTCTACCAGTATCTTAGTGCGTAATGAATTAAATAGGAAGTCGATTCGATCAAGAAATGTTATCCGCCATGTTGAATCATTAAATGTTGCAGGAACTGTGTTCGTTAATTTCATTCGCTTAATTCCGGAATGAATTTAAATGTAGAAGGTAGAATTAGATAGAACGTAATCTGATATTCGCGAATAATCATCGGAGTGTAAGGGAGCGGTTGTTAATTTTTTGCGTATTGCTTAATATTATGTAGTAAAATAATGTCAGACAAATACGAAATAACAATGGGTGCTTTATGAAAATTATACTGTGTTTATTAGTTCCCGGTGTCGATGAGTGTAGTCACAGTACAGAATTGTTAGGGAGAAAAGTTTTTACTACCACCTATATGGAGTTGGTATTTCGGAGAGTTGTGGCGGCCGGGCCGAATGTAATATTCAGTGTTAGTTTGGAAAGAAGAATAACAGATATACTAAAACACGTCCTCGACAATCAGTCAGACAGTAGACATGCTTCTGTTGAGCTGAGGTCACCCTCCCAGCTTTACCTTCTCTCTTTGAGAAGGGGTTAGTTTATTGCTCAGCCATTTTTTGTAGGTCAGAGTACACTTCTACAAGTTCACTGGCTTTTCAAAACCTCACCTGACTTTGTATCTAATCTCCTAGAGGAGGTAAATCTATATAATAGTATGCTGAGGCAATTTCATATTCATATGTATGTTATTCCCCGTCACCCCTTTTTTTAAAGGTGGGATCGCTCAATTGCCTAAGAGGCAATACAAAAAAGTAGGCTAGGATCAAAGTGTACTATCTGTTCTGTCCAAAGAGGGTACGATAATATTGTTAGGTCTGCATTCCGGCTAGACGTTCATAGAATGGAAATATATCACAAACTCCTACGAAGGTTTTGGAGACAGAGTCCCACAACCAGATATATTCTGAAATTACATTAACCAGAGTACGTATATTTCAGTTTGAACAAAGGTCATAAAATAATATCGTGGGGTGTGCGTTTGCGTCGGATGTCCATAAAATAGAAATATTTTTAAGCACAGCAGCATTGTACAACTGTGGAATTTCCTCAGGTTCTGCTAGTAAATACTAAATCTCCATTGAATATCACACCATTTTCTACTGTTAATTTATATCTACTTTCATTGTATCGCCTTTTAAGTAAATTTTTCACCTTTTTTTAAATGTAGACACAATCTTTATCAATATTAAATCATGTACTGTATCGGAGTCGAAATTTTTCACTTGATAGAAACTGATGTTCTATCAGTTTCTATCAAGTGAAAAAATTTCATTTTCTATATTTACTAATCTGTTGTCTGTTTGCCCCTTTTAAAATCTAATCTAGATAATACATCTTCATGACGTATTCCTTTTTCCATATGTGAGATCAAATTTCTTTTTCCATATGTGAGATCTAAATTTTTTTTTCCATACGTGATATCAAAATCAAAAGCCATTAGCTTTACGGCCCCTCTTAATATTCTGGAAGACGTAACTCAGATTAAAAATGAACTTATGCGGCTTATGTTCGGGTTTCAACAATATGTTTTGCTGCAACTTGCCAATGCTCAACATGATAGCTAGTACTTCCTTTTTTCATGTTTTATCAATTAGATTTGGCCGTTTTAAAAAGAGGTATAACTGAGTGTCTTCTTCCTGCTATAAGATTACTGACATAGAATATTTACTAGCATCCGGGGGTTAATGTAATATCAATGTGAGGGTTCAAAAATCGTGGTAACAGGTTTTTTTTGCAAGAGCATTTTTGTTAAATGATGAAATGCTGTCTGTTGTATATTAACCAAAGCGATCCATAATACAGGCCTGGCAAACATGCGACTGGTGTCCAAGACTGTGGGCAGACATATGAAGACCAAAATTACTACTAAATAATAATTACAGACAAAAGTTTTAGTAAGACATTTCTTAATAATGTCCAGTAATTATTAACTATACATATTATTAGGAAGCAGCTTACAATAATCGATTTATTTCTAGGTTATATAAATGCAAAAAGTACGAAAATATAAAAGAACTAAATTCACAAAAATCACTTTATTCACCATGAATTAGACACATTTTTTTCTATTTCAAAAATCATGAGTCATTTTGTTTATATTTACTAATTGATTACAGAAAATATAATGACATAATACAATCAGAAAGCAAATTCAACATTTTACAAAATCAAATACTTTATGAACAAAATAATGTTCGGAGAACCAATTTTCATAAATTTTACAAAATTTGTTATGTTTGTTACATATACATTTTGTTTTTACAGAAGATGAAGCCAGTCGCATGTTTGCCAGGCCTGTATTATGGATCGCCTTGATATTAACTAAATTAAATTAATTCTTCTTTTTATGTAACTTGGCAAACTCTTAAATTCTGAACAGTTGGTTATTTAATATAGATATTAACTAAACCATAAAAAGTTATTTTTATTTGTAGAAGGAGACACATCAAATACTTTTGGTATCAAAATTGGGTCTGGCGAAATACGGTCTTTTAAAATTTGGTACCCAAGATATAATTTTTTATTTTTGCTAAACAAGGCATTTTGCCACTGATGCGAAAGGGGTTACTGTGATAGGGACCAGATTTATAGGTTGGAAACATGGATGAAGAGTTGGGCAGCAAGATGTTTGTTCACATTAAATTTCAATTTCTGCATGTTGGTATGGTCTGGAAACAGGGAGCAGGAATGGAATTCCAAAGGCAAGTGGTCCTAGGAAAGAAGCTATCAGAGTAGAAGATCTTAAGGCTTCTAGGGACCTCTACAGTGAAGGAGTAGGATTTTGCTACTCGTCGAATGGATAAAGTGTATTTTCGTTGAGGCGGTACAAGTGCATACCTGCCCCCATGCTGGACATTTTTCTCAATTTGGTTCAAGTTTATCGATATAATATTTACATTTTACTGTTGTTTTACTTATCATTTACAGATCCATGACCTCAGGTTGATTTTCGTTTTTAGTAATTCTTTTCAATCTTGTACACACCTCTAACAGCATTTGGTTGAATTGTGATTGTTCTAACATCTTTAATGTTTGTTGAAGAATTTTACATAACTTCAATTAGCCAATTAATTATTCAAGAACCATTTTCCTTTGTTGCAAAGGATAAAATCCACAAGATCTGCACACATCTCATAATCTGGGCAACTATTTAAGATCTGCATGCATCTCATAATCTGGGCAGATATTTAACAATTGATTCTGAGATCTCAATTCTGCATCAATTCTTGAGCCAGTCGGCCTAGACAAAAGCAATGGTAGCCGACCTGATGGCATGAGACTCATATGGGACACCACTTGACCCGACTCTTTTACACCATCAAGAATTGTGTAATCTTCTGTCAGTTCCGCCACCACTGCTCAGTTTACTGGAACCAGAAAAACGACAACTACAGATCACTAACAGACCGTTTCATTTTCCAGCCTAAGTTAAAACGTCAGGTGTCCTTGGTCTCGATTCATCATGTTTCATACGAGACACAAGACAGATGATAGCCACTTGTATGAATGAGTCCCGAGAGATTGCTTGTATGTCCAGCGCATCTCTCTAGCTATCATCCAAGGCAACACCATGTCCATTATGACGTCATCTTGCAAGTCTTAATGAAGAAAAAAACAAAAAACTTTATCCCTATATGGAGACAAGTAAATAGGGCCTTATTTAAATACACTTTTATTTCTTCAAATAAATATAATCGATATGTTTATTGCTTGAAATGTAAATAAATGTTATTGGTTCCTTTGAATTCTTGTTAAAATTCCAAGAATTTGGTCCGTTCAGCAATGATCAATCTTTTCTTTGGTCAAATATTCCTTAGAATAATCACTTTGATTTGGTTACATGTCAATTCTTCCATTTATTTTGGATAGGTCATTAACGGGATTTTCCTAATGGCTTCATGGCCAGCTGTTACCAAAAGTAATTATGTTAACCATATTGAAATATTATCACAAATAACTTGTGAAAAAGTGCCTGCTTCATGAGAAGTTTTTATTGAAGCCATGATTGCATAATCTCTAACCACAGTTCAATCCAAGATTACTGAAAGCAATGCAGAGATAAGTATAGAAAGACTAGTACCATTTCAAAATTTTCCTTCTCCTCAATTGTTGGGTTTGAACGATGGAACCATGGACAACTGGAAGAGACTGACCTGATAATTTGTGCCAGATTCTAAAAGTCGGAAATCTTAGCTGCAACTCAACCTTGAAGGCTGTGAGATGTGAGCTAGAGAATTGCGATGGAGATATGGAAGCAGTGGCTAGCAGAAAGATTATAGCAGTCATTCTGGCTGTGTTTGCACAACAAAATGCATCGAAGCTGCAAAAAATTGTGCAGCAAAATCCGGGTACGGCAATGCGAACCTTTAGTAAGAAAAATGGGCGTTGGTGTGGCGACTATAAAGAAAACGTTGAATGAGAATCTTTGCTACTCCTCATAAAAGAGTTGCAAGGACAAACTACTCACTGCCAAGATGTAAGGGAATCGCCTTACGAAAGCCAAGAAAACCCTCAACAAAGTCCAACACCCAATTGCACCGAGAACTCTCTGGTTCTTTTCAGGACCAGTTGCATAATGCACAGTGCAACCAGTTGCACAATGCATAGTATAACCAGTTGCACAATGCACAGTATAACCAGTTGCATAATGCACAGTGCAACCAGTTGCATAATGCATAGTATAACCAGTTGCACAATGCACAGTATAACCAGTTGCATAATGCACAGTACAAGTGGCTAGCTAACCCTAACAGTCCACACAATGTCCCACATGTCATGAAGACCAATTTTGTCAAACTGTGATGACCTTTGCGTGTGTTTCCAGTGAAGACCACATCATACCACACGACATGTCTGAAAAATGACCCGGACTGAATTCAAATATTGAGTTGCTGTCCATTATTGTCAAGCACTGAGTGGAGATGGTGACTGATCATACATGTAGCAACAGGACTCAGCTCCATGTCTGAACTTTTGGGAAAACCCAGAAGTGGCTGTCTGAACTTCCATGACTTCACAAGTCCCAGTATTTGGCCCACCAACTCGCCTGATTTCAACCCCATGGACTATTATGTGTGGAGCATAGTTGAGAAAGACGCTAACTGTACTTCCTGCAACACCAAGGACAAGCTGATTGCCTAAATCAAACTGGTGTTCAGATTCCTTTGAAGGACGCCGTAAAGGCTGTATGTTCTAGGTTCATGTCCCGCCTGGAGACCGGGATAAAGGCTCAGGTCGGCTTTTCTGAGTGAGCTGTATTCGACAAAAGGTTCTCTAAGAGATTAACTTAGAATTTTGAAAATGCATCAATTATTGGCCAAGATATGACGTTTTTCTTTCTTTTCCAAAAAGTGTCAAATTTATCAAAAAAACAAGCCACGCATGCGTGGTCCCCCTCTGTATGTGACTCGATGTGGCGAGTGTAAAATGCAATAAATTTGGGCAATTTGGGGCATTTTTGACCCCCCCCCCTTTGGCCCCTAGGGGGTGCAAACCAGAATTTTTCTGAGGTCAAGGATGCTCATTTTATATCCAGAACAATTGCCTCTACATTTTGACCAAGTTTCAGAAAAATTGAATGGATGGATCAAACGTTATGGGAGAAAAGGGTCATTTTTTGCCATTTTGGGAGCTTTTGACCCCCTGGGGGCGCGAACCAGATTTTTTCCAAGGTCAGCGATACTCATTTTCTATTAGGAACAATTGCCTCCATATTTTGGCCAAGTTTCAGAGAAATTGAATGGATGGATGTAAAGTTATGGGCAAAAAATGTCATTTTTTGCCATTTTGGGGCCTTTTGACCCCCTGGGGGGCTAACCAGATTTTTTTTTAAAAATCGGAGAATGTCACTTTCTAACCTGACAAAAGTTATAACTTCATGCAAAATTTCAGAGAAATTCAATGGATGGTTGCAGAGAAAAATCCGGACGGACGGACGGATGGACGGACGGACAGACAGAAATGCCTCAAAACATAGGTCTCCCGATTTTATAAATCGGGGGACCAAAAACTATATATATATATATATATATATATATATATATATATATATATATATATATATATATATACATATATATAGAAAAACATGAAGTTTATTTTTGTTTTGTTTTAGGGTTTTTTTTTTCAATTAATCATGCAATCCTTTTGTTACTAAAAGAAATGCTGAAGAGGGGAGAGATTTTAATCAGGAAATTTTAAATTAATATTGTTGTTGTGACCTATTTTCAGTCAGTGTTTAGGTGATCTCGGCCACAAGAAGTTGCTGCTGTCTCAACGTCCTGTGCTTCATTCTAATGTGTTGTGATGATATGTGTAATATTTTCAAAAACTAATATCTAAAGCTTAACTCATTTTATGTGTGTGTGTGTAGTTTGCAGATCCATTTAATTTTCTGTTTTCTATAATTTTTCAAATGTATTTAATATTCTATGTTATGTCCAGGTAGATTGAAGTGCTGTGCCAATGTAGAGTAGAGGGAATTGCCCCAGTTTTTTTTAGGCTTACATCGACCTCTTCAGAGCCACTTCACTGTTGAAGGTTGAATAGCTTTGAGGAGGTCGCAAAAACTAAAAACTCAATTTGTCGATGAAAGCCAACCAGCCCACATATATATCTATATATATACTAGCTTTAGTAATAATTACTTTAGTATCAAGAACTACTAGAATGGATATATACCAGACAGAGTAATAAGTATAAACTTATCCTATATATATATATATATATATATATATATATATATATATATATATATATATTTAGTCAAAAATTACTAAATAACACAGTGTTTTTGCTTGATAAGACTTTTTTATTTTTTCAATTTTCCGAATGGTCCATTTAGTGTTTCAGTCAAATTGCTGTATTTAAGTTCCGTGGGTTTCTAGTTCCATTTTTGTTCCTTTTTCGTGAGTACTTACGATTTGATTAATCAAATCATCTTCAGGCGCTGTTAGTATTGGTTTCTTAAAAGATATGTCTTTACTGTTGAGTTTTTTATTATTATAACGGCTAGTAATTTACAACTTAAAAGGAGCGTCTATAATATTGAGATGTTACATGAGAGCGTGATGGATTCAAAAGTTTGATTGCTTAATCGCTAAGAATTTGATTACGTTCTAAGCGCATTCAAGATTCAAATGCAAATGCAATTAACGAACATAGTATTTCATCTTTCAACATGGTGGCTACAATTTCTTCAATGACTCGACTTCCGAATTAAGTAACTATATGCCAAGATACTCAACATACCCATACAGTGTACATTTTCTGATTCTAACACTTTTCACACGTATAATATCCAAAAATTGGAAAAAAACATCGATTTCTTGGTATGGAAATGACCCAAAACATGTGACTGGTGGACCCTACATTCGGTCGCCTTAACGCGGATTGTACGATAACACGCATGCCAGCTATTAGCTGGCTTCGTTTCAATGACCTATTGTTCAATACATTCAATACTAACTTTCGTTGACCAGTGGTTACGACCGTAGATCCAAGACTGAGAGGTTTATGGTTCAATCCCAGTCGTCTCACAATTTCTTTTTTTTTACATTGTTAAACTTCTGCCTACAAGGGAAGGGGGAAGAGAGGACTATGGGCCGCATTTTTAAAAATCAACATTATTATGTAATCATTTGAAAAAAATCAATGTAATATGTAGTACTTTAACTATTGTGAATATCATTCCGATGTGACCTATTTGCGTTCAGTCGAATGTTGACAAATTTTAATTTATTCTTTTCAATTTCTCCCATGCAATGCCAGGGGATGGGTACAGCTAGTATAACATACATTTATCTTTTCGGATTTTCAAAGAAAGACCCAAATACCATTTAATCTGACAAATCAAGCTAGCCAATTTCATTTGTTATTGTTATACCATGTTATTGGCAATATGATAACATATTTAGTACAATTTATTCAAAAATTACTTACTTCGACTCAGATAACTGCTAATATGAAACATTTTTAAATAATTACCTAAAAGTAAACATCAGCAAGGGGTATAACTCTTTTGAAATTGAGGAGTTGTCTACCTTAAGTTTAAAAATGTGCAAACAAATAAAAATCATAAAACAAAATGACTTCACTATATATATATATATATATATATATATATATATATATATATATATATATATATATATATATATATATATATAAGTATGAAAATATATTTATGACAATTAAACTACACAGATGCGTCCGTGTTTCAAGGAATCGGCAGGCTAAGTGCACAGATTTTTCGCATGTTTGTTTTTATATATCCATGTGGTGTTTAGTTTAGCTAACTATCCAATCAGATTCGTTGTTATTTCTCTCCCAACGAATTTGATTGGTTAGTTAACTAGACTAAACACCACGTGAATATAACAAAAAAATGTGTGCAGTTAGCCTGACGATTTCCTGCGGGGATGAAACGCGAACGCCTCTGTGTAGCTTAATGCCATAAATATATTTTCATACTTTACTACTAAGCTTTACTCATGTATTGAGCACTGTTGAAGTAAATACTGAAAATCTATACACAATATATTATATCACCTTATAATATTATATTTGTATACATAAAATAATAATAATAATAATATATATATATATATATATATATATATATATATATATATATATATATATATATATATATATATATATTATATATATATATATATATCTTCTTTGTAATAAAGTAGGAAAATCCCAGCAGAGTGCTCGATTAATTAAGAATTAAAGTTAAAAATTAAGAGCATAATATTTATTTATTTTGGTATAGAAAAATAAGTACAACATTTGTACCGTCGGTTTCAAGCTCAGAAAATCTTAGCCATCCGGCTCTCTTCAGGACAACAGAAGCTGAAGAGAGCCGGATGGCTAATACTTTCCGAGCTTGAAACCGACTGTACAAATGTTGTACTAATTTTTCTGTACCAAAATAAATATATATATAATAAAGAGAATATTTAAATATATATATATTTTGAAGCCTGAAAAACGCAGAAATTTGTTTTTTAAAATAAATTATTTATTTATCTTAAAAACTTGAGACATTTTCCAAGTCAAGTTGAGACAAAAAAGGGAGAAAAAAAAGAAGAAAAAAAGAAAATGACCATACTTCCGAAGAAGGTATCTAGTACCGAAAGTAGTCAAGTTTAAACAAAACAAAAAAAAGTTTTTAAGATAAATAAATAATTTATTTTAAAAAACAAATTTCTGCGTTGTTCAGGCTTC
>OY744516.1:35009277-35066777 GCA_963556195.1 Sepiola atlantica | reverse complement strand
TGCAAACATGTTTGGCTTCATATGTGCATACATGTTTCAGCTGCGACTTTATTTCAAGTCCAGCTTCTTTCAGGCTGCAGTGCATAAATTATTTATTTATTTATTGTGGCTTGAGAAAGCTGGACTTGAAATAAAGCTGCAGTAGAAACATGTATGCACATATGTAGGCAAAAATATATGTATAAATAAATATATATATATGTATATATATGTATATATATATATATATATATATATATATATATATATATATAAACATAAAGAAAGAGGCAAAATTCCTTCAAAGAACCATGTGTTAGATGCAGATATTTTTTATTAAAATCAAAATAAAAAATAAAAACATTTTTTTTTTCCTTTTTCATCTTGACTTTTTTTATCTTGATATAACAAGCCTCGACAGAGCTTTAGACAAATAAAAAGGTATTAACCGTATTTTTTTTTTGTAATAATCCTTCCTGGTCTTCTAGAAGTGACGTCCTATGTTGTGTGGACTAACGGTGTAAATGTCTCTTAAATTGAACTTAAATCGCGCATGGTCGCTGGTAGGTATAAATTTGGGAAAGTTTATTTTTTTCACGCATCTTTAGAATTATATATATATATATATATATATATATATATATATATATATATATATATATATATATATATTGCATAATTTGAATTATTCGGACTACTGTTCCCATCTTGAGTGTTATCCTCACAACGTTTTGACTGCTGTAATCTACAGCCTTTTTCAGGTGTATCTTTGCGAACTCGGGAATATTTCTGTCCAACCTGAGAATCTTGACGGAATTTCGAACAGAACCATTTATTTAATCCATGGGGGTAACATGCTCTCGTTCCATCAGCCATGACTGGGAGAAGCCTTTAGTAATTCTCAATTGTTTGTATCACCTGCACCGAGGATTGAATCTTCAACCTTCAGATGACTATCACTTAGAGCTGAATTTTACTTAGTACTATATCCACTGCACCATGGGTTCTTGCTTGTCCGCATCTCATCTGGTATTCCCAAACGGTCACACCATCTTAGTTTTGACCATGCACAACATTTCTTAACTTCTTCGATGATCCAGTGAGAACTGGTATTTCAACATATTAAAGCCATAAGTTAATATTGTGAATAGCAGATCCAAATAGACAGCCAAATGTGGTTATGTGATTTTGTTTGGAAGTCACAGTGGAAACACATTTATTTGCTCAGTTAAGCTCATTCTAAATGTTAAAGCACAGGTGAATATGGCAGGTTTTGTGAACACTAAATAAGTTGATGAATGTAATTTGAAAGCTAAATCATGCCGAGACCTATATTCTGTGATATATATATATATATATATATATATATATATATATATATATATATATATATATATATATATATATCTTCTCTCAATTCTGCAAGTAGGATATGTTTGGTAATAGAAAAGCAGCAAGACATGATTATTCACTTTCCAAGTTCAAAAATATACCAAAAGCTGAATTAATCTAAAACATCTGTCTGAGTTTTATCAAAGACTAGAAATCCAAAACCATCAAAGAATTTAATGTACAAGCAGCTGCCAGGAACACAGGAGTGATAAAAAAGAACAACATAAAATGGAAAAATGGTGAAAAAACAAACAAACAAACAAACAAACAAACCCAAAACTATCACAAAAAAAAAAACGATATAATGGTATCACAACACAGGAATACTTTTATTATAATCATGTATCACAATAACCAATAATTGTTATTAAAATCACTTGGTCCCAAAACATTGGCCTATAACTTAATTAAACAAGGTCATAACACAAATGAAGACACATTCAGTTACAAAATGAGAAATCTGATTTTAAAAGAGTAATGAAAATATTACATGGGAGTGTACACCTTCCGTCAAAAATGATGGAAAAAAATTATCCTTTGCTTGTGTTCGCACAAATATTCATATTTATATAAAATAACGACTGAATCGGTGAAGTTTTAAAAAGGGAAGAAGAAAAAGAAAGAAAATTGGAAAAATGGAAGAAGAAAAACATAGAAAGCGGTATAGAAAGCGGGGAAAAAAAGAAAATAGAAATTGATTTTCTTTCCCAATTCCTCTAAATACTTGAAATGGAGTCATCCAGCAGTTTCTTACTCAGTAACTTTTGTTGACGGGACGGATATATATATATATATATATATATATATATATATATATATATATATATATATATATATATAAATTAATTCAGTTCAAATATTCAAAAAATGAACAAAACCAATATTTTTCAAAAGTGCTCAATATATATTAGAGCTATTTATATTAAAATAAACATAGTTTGAGTGCCCGACAATTGTTTCAAAGCCCTGCCGGCTTCTTATAAGGGCAATACTCTATATTGTATTGTATTGCCCTTGATAAGAATCCGGCAGGGCTTTGAAACAATTGCCGGGCAACCAAACTATGTTTATTTTAATATATATATATATATATATATATATATATATATATATACACACACAAAAAAACACATTGCCCCTTATTATAGAGTGGAGGATTACTAACAATAGTAGTATTTATCTTCATTGAGAAAATTACTTTCATTCATTAAACTTTCTCTGATTTTTTTGAGATATTTCATATTTTTATGGTTTTTTTTTTCTTTTTCAGTTAAGGCACCAAATTTCATGCAGAAATACTTATGTCACTCAGTTCAATGGCAATATGATATATCCTGTTTTTTTTGTTTTTTTTGTAGCTTGCTGCATAATTCGAACCCACACACACGTGCACACTGTCCTGAAAATCTAATAGCAAAAGGTGATGGAGTTTTTATCACTTAGAAATAATTCACCTGGGGGGAAAAAGGGGTCAAAGATTGAATGCAATGATATCTATAGAAAAGTTATGAATGAGGGTAACATTTTCTTTTACAAAAAATGTTATTAACCCCTTCTCGGATTTTTCTGAGATATTTCATATTTTGATTACTGTTTTGGAGGGAAGGTACATTATATCTTGTGGAAATACAACCTGATATCTTGTGGTTTACCTAGCTTGCTGCATCATTCTGATACACACACGAGCTGTACTGATAATTGTATAGCTCTGGTAGTGAAGGGTGACAGAGATTTGTTTTTCTCTTGTCGGTTTCCACTCCATAACTATTCATTAGACCTGCAAGATTACAAGTTCACCTCCGACACAGAGGTTGTATATGAAGTCAGGGAAGGTTTAACCCAGAACACACAAAGGAATGGTAGTTGAACACGTGCAGAAGTTATCTTCATTCCATGGATTTGTGGCTCTAGGCATGACATTGCTTGCCACAGATGAAGAGGCAGAGACGACCAGAGGACGACGGATCCTGATGTTGACTCTTTTTGAATTTTAATCAAAACCCTGTTAGCTGGGTTGTTGCCCTAAGATCCGTCCAGAAACCGGAGATCAAGACGGTATAACTTCGACACTACCACGTTGCTGCAACAACACATGCATGCAATTCAAGGACATCTGTCTGCACCTCACTGCTTGTCTGTTTCATGAAATCCACAGACAACTTTTAGAAATATTGTGTAGTCTCAAACTTCATTCATTCTTTATTTCTCAAGCTTTTAACTGACTTCCAAATGATCGGACTACATGAATATATGTCATTGAAGGTAAAAGTCCAGAATAGTTAACAGTCGATAACTCATAACCTCCTCCAAAAACAATAGTACATAATTTATATCAAATGCATTAGAATGAAATTCTCTACCTAACCAGCTAAATGTTAATGTTTATAACACTTTTTATTTCACACATTTTCGTCTATAAATCTGTCTTCTCGACAATAGACTTTCAATGGCCGCCAACAAATGTATCCATGTTCTGGCGACTATTGAAAGTTTATTGTTGAGAATATGCGTTGTTGTTTTTTTGGAGTTCACGAGTTATTGACTGTTAATTATTCTGCACTCATAATTCATTTAATCAAAGCAGACTCCATTTAACAAATGTTTATAATAAACCGAAACACTCTTGGTCTTTGTGATTACGTCTTCTTCTTTGCATGTCTTTAAAGCAATCCTTTAGTCCTCACATTTCATGTGCGATGTTTCTGACAAAGGGGGAAGAATTGCTGTTTTCTGGGTCGGAATCTATCCATTTAGAACTTATTGTTGGTTAGTTTTTGACCTTTAAGTAATACTTTTTTTTATTTTATCTTCTTACATCAAGTGGCTTCATGCATTGTCTGGAGCAATTTCCATTAAAAAAAAGTGGTAACACCCGAATTTCCCACTTTTTTTATGCAGTCCTGTCACATTGCTGCAGTGCTGCATCCCTGTCCTTGTTTTACAAGTACTTCCACGGAATGTGCTCCAATGAACTTACTGCACGTGTACACCGTCAACGAAAATACCTCCGATCGACGCGACAAGCCAAAAAATCCCACTGCTTCGCTGTAGAGATCCCGAGATGCCAACATTTTTTTTTACACTAATAGCTTCTTTCCTCCGTCAACTTGCCTTTGGAATTTTCTCCCTGCTTCCTGTTTCCTTGACTGTATCAACATGTAGAAATTTAAATGTAATATGAACAAATATCTTGGTGCCCAACTTTCCATTTCCAATATTTCTTCCACCTGGGCAACGTCGGGTAAATCCAGCTAATTGAAGATAATGTACTGAAAAAACATATCAAACAAGCAGCTTCATGTTCTTCATGTTTACGTGTGGTAGAAAGGGACACCCATCAAGGATATATCCAAATAATTACAGAGAATATAGGTAGTGATGTCATTAGAGTAAGAGTGCAACTCAAGAATATAACCCACCCAGGTTGCCCCACCTCCGATAAATCTGGCTCCTATCACAGTAGCCCCTTACGTTTAAGTGACGATATGCCTTGTTTGATGTGAACAAAAGCAAAAAAGAAAAATTATCATTGAATTATTATTGTATGTATGTGTAATTAAAACATGATGACGTCTCACAATCTCCTTCATTTCAATTTATTCCCATTGAATATAAAAAAGATTTTTTTTTTTTATGGAACTCGCTCCAGACAAGGCATGACACAACTTGATGTAAAGAGGTAAAAAAAATACTACTTCAAGGTCAAAAATATCCAACGATAATTGCTAGATGGATAGATTCCGATACAGGAAACAGCAATTCTTTCCCCCTTCGCCAGAAACATCGCACATGGAATGTGAGGACTAAAGGACCAAATAACAGAAGCAAGAGTTATGAGGCTGCCGAAAGTAAACCCAAGGTCAACTTTCTACTCTCTCTTATGCTTTCTGCATTTTATCTGACTATATTGATATGTTTTACAATTCTTCGGAAGATAACTAAAAAGTTAGTCGAAGGTTCTGAGTAATAAAGTTCAAGTTAACAACATGACATTTGGAAAATGTTCATTTATCTTAGTCAGACTTTACGTTAGTTTTTTAGAGCTTTCGAAAGAAAGATCAACAGATCAAATAGACAGAAAATGTCAATCGTATTTAATGAAAAATGCTTGAATGAACCTTATGTATCATCTCGAACAGCACAATATTTAAAATATAGATAAAAAAAAGTTATATCAGCCAAACCGTGATACAAAAACCAACTGCAAAGGTGAAAAGCCGGTTAACCTTTACACAACTTAGATTAGATGTAAAATTTATGAAAATTAATCTACTTATTTAGAACATTATTTCTTAGAAGCTTTTTCTTAATATTAAAGAAAGCCAAAGTGATTTAAAAACTAGCTTCAACTGTATCTCCTTTATATATAAGGGGCTGTGATAGGGGTCAGATTTATAAGGGTCACCTAGGTGGGGAGTTGAGTAGCAGTGCATTTAAATTTCTGCATATTGGTATGGTTGTGGAAGCAGTGAACAATAAGGAAATTCCAAAGGAAAGCGGTCCGAGGAAAGATGCTATCAGAGTAGAAAATCTTCCCGCATCTAGGGACCTCTACAGTGAAGGGGTGGGATTTTGCTGCTAGTCAGGTGGGTCGGAAGTATATGCGTTATGCGCTTCTGACAAACATCACAGTTGCATGCCATAAGCCTGCCCTCTACAATTAGCAATATTAATCCCCTACTCGTTTACTTTCTCTAAAATGATATTTGAAATGTACTCTACTGTCTTTCCTTTAATTTCCATGGACTCTTTCATAAAAACATAGCAAAGCACTCAATTGGTTTGGTCCATGTGAGATAAATTGGGGTTTTCCATCAAAGATTATTGTAAAACATTTTGTCTGCTTAACTTGACCAACTATTTTCTCTTTCACATTTTATCCCAGAAGGGTAACAACCTCATTTTGGACGTAAGGTGAGAGGACATAGTTATCTTGTCATTCATCTTGATTCAAACGTGTTCTTTCAAGATTGGGTCATATTTTGATAGAAATTCCATTAGCTAAAAAAGTTCTGTTTTTTAATTTTTTTATTGCATTCAGTGTCGTGTTTGTCCCCCATTCCTTCACCATGTGTTCTTCAGGCTAACTTCTGTTTTTCCAGGAATCGGATAATCTCCACTGCCAACCATCGGTTCTTTTTTTATTAACGTGCAAGTTGAGGAGCATCATCCACATTGATGGATCCCTGTTTAGGTAGCTGGATAGCTGCACACATGGCAGATTTCACTCCACACCTCCAAGAAACACTAACATGAGGATCAACTACAAGGAGCTTCCACGCTATGCGATCTCTCTGCAGCAGTTCAAGGAGAGATATAATCAGGATCTGAGCGTTGGTGGTGAAAAGAGAGAAGCTTAGTTTTAGAGGCATTAAAAGAAGTAAGAAACCATTTTTTCCATATGCTTCGGATCAGAAAAGAGAGAATCAGTAAGATCTTGATCATCAATGCTCTTGGAAGTGTTGCCATGGATGGGTGTGTCTTCTGCATAGATGTCAACAAATGATCTCAGAACATAATTTGAAAGACAATCAATAAAAATTTAGAAGAGGGTTGAGCCCAGAATCTGTTATGAGAAGTCTCATATTAATGTTTGTCGTCTGAAGTAGATGACAGAAGATTTGAATCGTCTCCCTTTTCCTCTGAATGATACTTTAAATGTCAGGACTTTGATGGATTCTGTTTATTGTCTTGTCGCACTATTTACGAGAACATAAACTTTGATTCAATGATTGTGCAAACATCTCAGCATAAATGTTCTTCAAGCACTTATTCAGATTCAATGGGATTGCCTGGAGATCTTGGAGAATGCGAAAAAGAAGTAACATTTAGAATGGAACAAGAAGTTCTTGGGAGATTGTCTACAAATTGGTGGACTAATACTTTGCACAGGGCGAATTCAAAATGGCACCAACTTCAAAATTCAGCCATTTGACAAAACAACTATTATCAGAAAGTACTTGACAATCACACAACTTCTACGATCACAGTATTGACAGCTCCCTAAATTGGATGCCCTTTGAAGTCCGCACACTCCAGTCTACTCCATTGCTCCTGACATAGGAGTTACATTAACCCATCCCTCTCACTATAAAAAAGGAGACATCGTGGTGCTATGCCACATTCTTTTACTGATCCCAAAATGCAAAAGCTGTTTGGAGATGCATTCTCTTTCAGTAAAAATGAAGAGTCGGAACAAAAAGGTTTTTCATAGTTTACATTTTATTGTGGTAGACTGGCGACATTCTCTTGGCACACTCAGCTTTACATATACAGTCAGCTCCCCAGCCCCTGCTGGAGGGATTAAAAGGTGAAACGTCCACTCACCTCGATCTTAAGGCTAACTCAATTATTTTTTACCACCGATTCTTGTGCGATCAGTGACTGTAATTCTGAAAATTGTTTTTCTTCACACATTCCTCAACTAAAAAAAAAACAACAAATAATAAATGCTTATGTTTCCATTTTTCTCCCAACCTTAAAATTATCAAAACAACTACAGTCGCATTCCAGATGTGACCTCTACCCACACACCACTACTGACCTACATCTCATTACCATCTAGATGATAATTCCTATTCATTATCCGGCTTCTCCGATCACCACAGGTGATCTCATTACAATACATACTTCTACAGCAATATATCTACTTCGCAAAACACATGTCAACAAATCTGTATATGCTACAAGCAACGAGAAGACTACACAAATAAAAAAGTAAATTTTAATGAGTATATATATATACTGGATTTTATTGTTAGTTTTGTAACCAAATGTTTACGTCTTAAAAGTTTTACATCAAAAGTAATCGTATTGTTTGAAGCACATTCTTATTTCTGATTTGATCATTTCTAATTTTCTTATTTATATAACACTAGCATGGCTACCCGGCATTGCCTGGGAAGGGGGGCATGAACAACAAAATAGAACAGTTAAAAAATGTGTGTAACATCTTTCTTTTAAAACTTTTCTTTCTCTCTCTCTCTCTCTCTACTTCTCTCTAACCCTATTCCCTCCCCTCCCTCTCTCCACTTCACACCAAAGGTCAATGGGGAAAAAATCGCTCTGTCGACCCCTTGACTAATTTTGTTCCTGTTGACCCCCAAAAGAATAAATATTATGAAAAAGAAAATGTGTCCATATTATGTCCGAGGCAATGCTGAAAAAGAATATATCAGCTTTGTGGGTGTATCTTGTGAAGTTTCTGACTTTTAGATGGACACACACACACAGACAACTGCTCTTTATATAATTGAGTATCAAAAATGGTCATCCTAGGACAGTTTTATAATATAGACACACTTTGGGTACCTTTAATAAGACATCAAACCTAAAAATACTTCAAAATCTCCATCACCTTTTCAGATCAATAAGTTGTACCATTCCTAAACATTTCAACTCAATTGGTTTCTCCAAACAGATTTTACAGACATTTAAAAAAATTGTCAATTTTGGAAATTTCGAAAATTTTGAATTTCATTGATTTTGGAGCTCCTATAGTTCAGAATAATTTTTATTCCCTTATACCCTTAGGCTTCTAATTTCTTAGCGTCCACCATCTAAATTTTATGAAACATTATCATGTTCTTCTTCTTCCTTGCGTAGTCCCGCATCATATCGCAGAACTCTTATTTTGCCCTCCCTCCATTTCTTTCGGTCGTATGCCTGATCGAGGTGCACATGAGCGATTTTCAAGTCCTGATGAAGCGTGTCGAGTCAACGCTGTTTTGTCCATCCATTTGAATGAAACATTAAAATCATTTATTTTAAATTTACTAAAGCTAAAAGAACATTTTATTATTTCTATAACTCTATCGAAAATGGTAATCCCAGAACGGTTTCATAATGTGAAGACACTTAAAACCTTTAATGAGATGTCAGACCCCAAAATAATTCAAAGAAATCAAAAATATGCTGCTACGATGAAAAGTGTAAAAACAGAACTTATTTATAGGCTTAGAAATTAAGTAGAAAATTAAATATCTAAGAAATTTAAAAGAAAAAAGATGACATACCAATTATAAATTCATATACTTACAATTAGTTCTCTTTTGTATAAACCTTAGTTTGCAGGCAGTGCGGTATGTCGCAAACCTAATGACATCATAATTCTGGGACCCTGAAAGAACAAAAAGAAAACCGTTTTCAAATTTTACTTAGTAGATTTTGTGATGTAAAAATGTGGAACAAGCAGACTTTATACAAATAACTAGCAAAAGAAATGAACAAAAATAATTTTAAAAAACTATTTTTTTAGTAAATAATCAATCAATATAATTGTAATATATCGACTGTAATGTGTTTTAATTTTTTTTTTCATCATGGAGACCGTACAAATCCTATCATCAGTATTTTATAAACTCAGAGATTTATAAAGTAAAAGATTTACAATGCTTGAGTTTTATGAAATTACTGATTTATAAAATCGAAGATTTATAAAGTCACTGATAAATTTATAAAGTCAAAGTTTTATAATGACAATTTTATAATGAAAGTTTTATAATGACAATTTTATAATGACAATTTTATAATGAAAGTTTTAGAATGACAATATTATAATGAAAGTTTTATAATGACAATTTTATAATGAAAGTTTTATAATGACAATTTTATAATGAAAGTTTTAGAATGACAATTTTATAATGAAAGTTTTAGAATGACAATATAATAATGAAAGTTTTATAATGATAATTTTATAATGAAAGTTTTATAATGACAATTTTATAATGAAAGTTTTATAATGACAATATAATAATGAAAGTTTTATAATGACAATTTTATAATGAAAGTTTTATAATGACAATTTTATAATGAAAGTTTTAGAATGACAATATTATAATGAAAGTTTTATAATGACAATTTTATAATGAAAGTTTTATAATGATAATTTTATAATGAAAGTTTTATAATGACAATTTTATAATGAAAGTTTTAGAATGACAATATAATAATGAAAGTTTTATAATGATAATTTTATAATGAAAGTTTTATAATGACAATTTTATAATGAAAGTTTTAGAATGACAATATAATAATGAAAGTTTTATAATGACAATTTTATAATGAAAGTTTTATAATGACAATTTTATAATGAAAGTTTTATAATGATAATTTTATAATGAAAGTTTTAGAATGACAATTTTATAATGAAAGTTTTAGAATGACAATTTTATAATGAAAGTTTTATAATGACAATTTTACAATGACAATATTATAATGAAAGTTTTATAATGACAATTTTATAATGAAAGTTTTACAATGACAATATTATAATGAAAGTTTTATAATGACAATATTATAATGAAAGTTTTATAATGACAATATTATAATGAAAGTTTTATAATGACAATATTATAATGAAAGTTTTATAATGACAATATTATAATGACAATTTTATAATGAAAGTTTTACAATGACAATATTATAATGAAAGTTTTACAATGACAATTTTATAAATTAGAATTCAACAAAGTCAGAGTTTCATAGATTCTTAGTACAAACAAGCTACAAGGAAATCGAGCAAACTCTTTTCGCATTCAAAAAAACTTGTTGGTTTTAACCATTACTGCATGAAAACCAAGCATACTCAGCTTCATGCACTGGAGACACAGGAATCATGTTAACTCATTTTTGATATTATATTTCTGAATTTTTTAGATGAGGATTGATACTTTGCATAATGTTGGTTATTCAAACTACATTTCTCATCTTGTGACCGCTGTACCCCCCCCCCCTGGCCTTCTTCAGGTGTATCTCTTCGAACTCGGGAATATTTCTGTCAAACTCGGAAATCTGGACGGAATTTCGAACAGAACCCTTTATTTAATCCACGGGGGTAGCATGCTCTTGTTCCGTCAGCCATGACTGGGAGAAGTCTTCAGTAATTTGCAATTCTTTGTATCAGTATGGTGAAAACTGAAAAACAAAGCAGCTTACAAAACTGAAATTATGGACTTAGAAAAGGTTTGTTTTTTTAAACAATTCAAAATAATCAAAATAGGCTCAAATTATGAGAATCAGTCTAATCTTATGTCTTAAATGATTCAAATCTCATGGACCGACAAATGGAGCCTCTTATAGAGACACTATTTCAAATTTAAGCATCACAAACCAACAAAAGTTCTATTTCAAACTTGATCATGACAGACTAATAAAAATTCTTTCAAACTGTAGCTTGATAGACCAACGAAAAGCGCAATAAATTGACTGATAGAGAAACGTCTCATAGAGAGGATACATCTAAACACTGAGAAGAACAAATTCCATATGCAAATTTACAACATTGGTAAATCAAGATTCTATAATGAAGACATGAGTCAGATCATACTTTATATTATTATGTTGGAGGAGCAGTTTTTGTCTGTCTGTGAGTCACTTATAACCTCCAACTCTACTCAACAGAATATCACCAAATTTGGCATGAAACGTCCATGATATATCAGGTGTGCTATCGGAGCAGGGTTACACATTTTAATACTAAAAAAAATACAGACCTATAGGCTATTAAACTACTTGGCAAAATTACACCAATTTGGTATGAAGCAAATATGCCGGATATGTCATGGGTGGGAAAGCACACAAATTATACTACTACTATTGCTACAACTACTTATACAACTACTACTACTAATAGTAATAATAAACACTTAATGACTTCAAAAGTATTAGTTAGAATTGGACGAAATTCAGCTATCGGGATGTTGGGTGTGTTATGTGGGTGTGGTGTGTTTAAAATACTACTAGTAATAATAATAAAAATACGACTGATAATAAACAACAGCACTTATAAGCTCCAAACGTATTCAATAAAATTGCATCAAATTTGGCATAAAGAGTCCTTGATGTGCCGGATGTAATAAAATTAAGAATACTTCAATTATTATACTTAAATATCTCCCCCCCCCCCCAACAGCTCTCCGCAAGTGTAAGTGGCGGCTTGTTGGCTAGTTTTTGCAAAACAAATCAAAATGTGCAGAAATATCTTTCCCTTAATAGAGAGAGCTAATTTTCCGTTTCTCAAAATTATAGCTCTCAAACGTAATTTGAAACTGCCGCAGAGACTGACAATTTCAAATTAATTTTTATTTTTGAGTGATGTTATCATTTTACTTTAAATGGCATTAATTTATATTTGCTTGCTGCAAGGGTATTAGAAAACTAATATTAATTTTTATTTGGTACTCTCGCATGTCCAACTTCTGGCATATCCAGACTTCCCCGTCATATCAAACAGTTCATATATTACTTGCTGAAGTAACCATCGGTGCCAGGGTTCTCAAATATTTATTTTTCTACATGTCAAGACTAAGGCCAATAGGCATCTCCTGTCTTTGCGATAACCATATTTGTTCTTGTTAGCTCCTTACATTAAGTGGCTACATGATTGTCGAGAGCGATTTCCATAAAAAAATTTTTTTAAATTCGACTAGAAAAGAATGTTTTCAATTTAAACTGTAATAGAAACAATTAAAAAGTCTTCTTCTTTAAAATCAGTAAATGTTCTATTAGAATGAAAGCAATTATAAATTACTAGATAATTCCATTTTTAATTGAACAAAACCTTTAAGACCGTGTTTCTTTAAGGTTCCCTCTACCTACACTTTTTTTTTTCTCAGACGTTTTTTTGATTGGCTAATCCAGTGGTTCTCAATCAGAGGGGAGGATTCCCTCGCCTTTGGGGGGGGGGGATTTAAGGCTTTTGGAGGGGGTATTGGCACCACATATTAGCAGACAAAAACTGGATCCAGTGCCACAAAAATCGCAATGTGCATCGCCCATCACTACTGAAAGGTCGTGTTTGATTTTCTCTCTGAAAGCTGTGTATTTGTATTAAATTAAAGAGAGTAGAAAGTGGACTTTAGGTTTACGTTCAGCAGCCTCGTAACTCTTGCTTCCCTTATTTTGTCTTTTAGTCCTCACATTCCATGAGCGATGTTTCTGACAAAGAGGGAAGAATTGCTGTTTTCTGGGTCAGAATCTATCCATCTAGCACTTATTGTTGCTTAGTTTTTGACCTTGAAGTAGTTTTTTTTTAGCTCCTAACATCAAGTGGCTTCATGCCTTGTCTGGAGCGACTTCCATAAAAAATATTTTGAAAAGTTTTCATCATGTTAGTATATTTTGTTAGTATATATTTTGGTTTTTCACTTACATTAGTGGCTGTGTTTCTCTAGTTTTTGTGGTGTTAAAACAAGAGGGACACTTTAAATGTTTGTAGCTCAATTTTTTGCAACAACACACACACAATATAACAGTTGTCATATTGTGTGTGTCGTTGCAAAAAATTGAGGTACAAACATTTAAAGTGTCCCTTTTGTTTTAATATTAAAACAACTTCATATTTTTAATTAAAATATTCTTAAAATAAGTATGTTGTTTTAAATTAAAAAAAATTTTTTTTAAAATAGGAACAAATTATTGTTTTTTAATGATAATAATTTAATACAAAACAAATATGATCTTACAAATGGTTTATCATTTGAATTTCTTAAAACGAAATATTATCATTTTTTAAAAAAACCCAGAAAAGTGTTTTTCTAAATTTAATTTGACGTCCTTATTTTAATGATATTTTAATTAAAAATATTAAGATTTTTTATTAAAACAAAAGGGACTTTTTAAATTTTTAACAGTTTAGGATTTTTTGTTAATGAATGCTTTAATCAATTTTCTCATTCTAAATGTTCGATGGCTGTCAAGAGGAAATGTAGCTTAGAAACGAGCTCAAATTGCTTTTTGAAGTTCAAGATAAGATGGAATTTTTTTCCTGGCTGGATGCTGAGGAAAGGATCGTGTATTTTTCCTATTTATATCTTTTAGGAATCATAAAATCATAAAATTTGTGGACTCCTTGAAATCTTTCATGAACAAGCTAAATAATTGGATAATATGAAAAATATTGCAATGTTTGAGAGGCTGTCATCCATTTTTGTTATTGGTGGTGATGGTCAAGTTCTTCCACAGTTTGTAAAAAGTTAAATTTTGCAGCATTTGATAGCAGTAGAAAATGAATTTAAATGATATTTTTCTGAACTCAGTAATGAAGTGTTTGATTTGTAACTGTAACAGCATTCACCCGGGTTGGGTTGAGCTGGCTCAAAATGAGTTCACTGCATCTCGTGTCAAGGCAGTCAACCCCCGCCAATCGACAGCTGAGTCCGTGACATACTTCAGCCATTCCAGGTTCTACTAACGAACACTAAAAACGCAGGGGCCAGCTACCAGCTCCATGTCTGTCCTCACTGTTTTTATCTTCAGGGCGTTGAAGAACGTAATCAAACCAGCAAAGTCTTATTTTTAAGAAGAGTCTCTGTGATGCTGGTGATGTTGCATCTTACATGGATGGTGCGGTTTTGAATTTGGCCACGAATGCATAGGATGTGCCGAAGATCTTGAGTGCATCAAGATCTATACACAGGTGCCAGGTCTGTCAGCCGTACAGCAATATTGTGCGCATCAGCGCTTAGTATATCTTCAATTTTGTTGAAAGTTTTATCTCTTGTTGAGACCAAACTCTACTTTGGAGACGGCAGAAGGTTGTGCGAGAGCGATCGATACGGATGGCAATCTCATCCTTACCTTGTCCTGCAGCTGTCATGGTTGAGCCAAGATTCCTGAGCTGCTCGACTTCCTTGATAATGACGCCATTGAGAATGATAGGGACTCTGCTAGAAAAGGCGACAGAACCTTTGTTTTAGAGGAATTGATCATCATACCCACACGTTTAGCAATGGTATTGACATTATTCAATGCCTGCTGGATATCAGCGTATGTTTCGCTAAGGATAGCAACATTGTCTGCATAGTCCAGGTCAGTAATGAAACAATCACATTCAACCTGCATGCCAGCAAAATCCATCATACCCCGATCAAGCATCCTGTCAATAATTTAATTGGACAAGCTTGGGGAAAGAACACAACCTTGGTGAACATCAGTATGCACATTCAAGAATTCTGATTCCTCTCTGTAACAACAGACTTTTGTTCGGGTGTGTAAGTAATAGGCCTTCATCAGATTAAGCAGCTTGGGTGGAAATCCGTCATGGCACATTATCTCCCAAAGACTCACGGTCAATAGAATCGAATGCTGCAGTAAAGTCAATGAAACACACAGCAGTCGCCTGATAGGACCAGCGCTGTTCCAAAATCTGCCTCAGTGAAACAATCTGATCAGTGCAGCCTCGACCTGCCGGAAGTCGGATTGGTTTGGTTGAGTCCGAAATTCTCGTTGTGTTTGAAAACGCTGTAGGAGGATAATTGAAAAGATTTTCAATGCAACATTAATCAGACTTATTCCGTGATACTTACTGCATATATCTAAGTCTTTTGATTGGCTGTGGCTTCTCAAGATTTTTAAGGTTTAGGTCAGAGTTTAGCACATGCAAGCACATGATCAGAGCCAAGTTTTAGCTCCTCTATAAACATGGATGTCCAAAACACAGCAAATCTCCCTCCTTGACAAGGTCCAAAAAAAGAGTTGCCAACCTAATAGGTCCCTCACTGTCAACCAACCTCCAGTCCCTGTCCCATCGCCGCAATGTAGCATCCTTGTGCTTGTTTAACAAATACTTCAATAGATTATGCTCCGATGAATTGGCTACTCTGGTGCCCCCTCAACGTAAATTCACTAGACTAACTCGACAATCAACTTAATCTCATTCATTCACTGTGGAGGTCCCCAGATGCCAGAGAGCTTTCTACTCAAATAGCTTCTTTCCTCGTGCTGCTGGCCTCTGGAACTCCCCCCCTGCCCCCTGTTTCCCCGACAGTACTGACATGCAGAAATTTAAAACTAATGTAAACAGACATCTCGCTGCGCAGATCCCAATTTAGGTTGACCCCCCCCCCCCAACCTTCTCCCCTTTTCTTTTTTCTCAGTAGCCCCTTACGTCTACAGTGGCCTTGTTTGGGGTGAACTATGTTAAAAGAAAATTTTTTTAAAAGACCACCTTGAATGGACCATTATATAATCGATCTGGCTTGAGATTCGCCCATCATTGGAATACCATGTAAGAGAGTTGTGGATGGGATGATCAAATCTTGTATTTGTGACCACCAGCCTGTTGGTTGAAGCGGGTTAGATTTGGTGTGAAATCCATTCAAATTGTCACTTGAAAAAGTTCTTGATGATTGCCAGGATGAATTTCTGAAGCTTAAAACTGATTCTGAGGCAAGAGTAATGTTTAATGAGAAATTAATCACTGAATGTTGGGCCTTGACTGCGATTCCTACTCAACGGTGGCAGAAAAATCAATCTGTGCATTGCTTCCTTTTGTATCAACATAACTTTGTGAGTCAAGATTTTCAACTCTGTTGCAAATTAAAACAAAACAACGTAGCAGATTAAAGGTTGAAAATGACATGCATTGTGCCTTTTCAACCACTCCTTCACACATCCAAGAATTGGCGAAGAAAAAACAATCACAAGTTTCTCATTCTCGCTTACAAGGATAAAAGATTAATAGAATTACGTTTATCAAACACTACCTGCTTCTGTTCATTCTAAATTCCTTTCAAATCACAAGGTTTCATGCAGTACTTTTGTTTTTAAGAGGGATTTTATTTTACTTACTACACTACAAACTGACACACAGTATATGTCAGCAATCGGCGTTGTGGATTTGGGGCATAAAAACAATTTTTGTAATCTTGTAGATTAAATAAAGTCAGAATTTCCCCATTTCTTTGACCGAGATAGCTTTACTAACAGAAGTAGATAAAAAAATCGGTTTAGCCTATTAATTCCGTATTTTTAAAAAACAGACATTTAATTTTTCACTTTCATCGCTTTTGATATTTAGTTCTGCACAATATTTTTTTTTAATTAATTATACATGCAGGAAGTTTTCTCTCTCACACTCAGATCTACAATCACTGCCACCTACCTACACTGGAAAAACTTTCTTGTAAGACACATTTTTGTAGCACCGTTGTTATTATTATTTCATATTTAAATCTTTTATTTGTCCATCATGCATACTATGCATTTTCAAATGAAACACAGGATGCTGCCTCTACCTACACTGTTTTTTCTTAGATGCTCTTTGATTGGCTAATTCATTCCTGCTTATCAGAATAAAAGATTAATAGAATTACATTTATCGAACACTACCTGCCTCTGTCATTTCAAATTCCTTTTAAATCACAAGGGTTCACACAGTACTTACATTTATTTTCAAGTAAGAAAAGTTTAAAATCACTGATTTTTTTATGGAAACATTGAAATTTGTGCTTTGTTTTAGTTCTTTCTTTTTATGCAGCGTTTTTATTGGCTAATCCAAAGCATAATTTTTTTTAATATTTGAATATTGTATTCTTCTGGTATTCACACTTACCTAAACAAACAATTAACAGAATTACTTTTATCTTTCATTGTTTGCCTCACGTCATTTAAAATTCATTTCACATGACAACAGGTCACTAAGTACTTACTTTTGTTTTTTTAAACAGAATATTCAAGACACTGACTATTTAACAGTGCCACAGAAATTTTTGTTTCATTTTAATAATTTTCGCTTTTTTTTCTTTTGAGCATCCTTTCCTGATCACGTAATTCTTTTACATTTAAAAATACTACTAGAAATAAAAAGAGACCTATACTACTTTTAACTAGATGTATTCTGACCAATTCTTTCAAGCCCTGTTTCTTTCATTCTTTCACCATCTGTCCATCACTTTCACTTCAGCAGTCACCAAAATACCACATTTACTCTATGAGTAACACAATATAAAATATTCCCAACGGTTTGAATTATATATATATATATATATATATATATATATATATATATATATATATATATATATGGAAAAGGAAAAACTAAATTATTTATATATTTATCAACGTTTCGTCTTTATTTCAAGACTTTCTCAAGATGATCGATTTGAAGAAATAGCATGCAACTACAATATTTTAAAATATTTAGTGCATTTGTGACATGAAAAGAATATTTTTTGTCTTTTCAAACGAAGCATAGTCGTTAGAATTCAAAGAATGTGGTGCAATTATGACATGAAAAGAATGTTTTTGTTGTTTTTTTTTTTTCGAACAAACCATAGCTGTTAGAATTCAAAATATGTGATGTGTTTATGAAATGGAATGAGTGGGTTTTTTGTTGTTTTTTTTTTCTTCTTTCTTTTAGTATCGATGTTATGTACAAAGTGTTGTTGGGAATCTAGTGTAAAATAGCTATCCTGGATTTAAATTCAAGTTTGCTGATTAAAGGAGATAAATTGTAGAAGCCATTACGTTGTTTAATTGTGTTAGAATGAGTGCTAATTCAAGAAGTCTTCATCGAGATTTATTTAAAATGAATGTGTCTAGCTTGTTTAAAGTTAAAAGAATGATCATGATTTAATGTATATATATTTTATGGTTTCATGTATACACATATCATAAGGAGATATCATATATTAGGTATAGATTTTAAAGTTAAAAGAATGATTATGTTGTAATGTATGAGAGAATAGTGCATTTAGGGAATTCTTATTTTTTATATTTTCATGTTCACCAAGATTTTTTTTTAGTTCCCGTTGACTTTCACCAACATATATCTGATGACAATTATTGTATGGAACAGTATATATACCTGCATTAGATGTGTTGTGTTTTTTAATGTTTTGTTGTTTTTAATATTTGTTTTATAATTTGTGATGTAGTTTGTATTGTTAGGATTCCTAGTTTATTTAGAGTGTCGTAAATTATTGTATTATTGGCGCGGGTAGATAAAAGAAGATGTATGTTCATAAAATAAGTGTCTGGTGTATATGAATTTTGCTTATTGTTTATGGAAAATATTTGTAGGGTTTGATTTTTTTTTGCATTTAATATGAAATATAAGGGCTATTCCAATGTTTTGAGTGAATTTGTGATTAATATATATATATATATATATATATATATATATATATATATATATATATATAGAGAGAGAGAGAGAGAGAGAGAGAGAGAGAGAGAGAGAGAGACACACACACACACACACAAATACAATTTCATTGGAATAAAATATTAGATAAGATATTGCACTTTGAATTATTTATTTGCACAAAATATAAAAAATTTACATTTGGAAAAAATTAGGCACAAGGCCATCAAAAGTGTGGGGTATGGGGGTCGTTGGTCATCTTTGGTCAAAAATAATAAATATGTCTATCTTATGCTTAACTAGAATCATCTCAGTAACCACTATACCACATTTACTCTAGGGGCCATCTAACTTAAGATATCCCCAAATTGGTTTGAATTTTTTTTATTTTTCATAAATATTGTATAATAGTGAGTGAGAGAAAGAAAAGCAACTGGACGATCTGTGCCGAGTAGCTGGCCTGAAGGCAAATTTTTTGTCTGGTAACTATCGAATTTATACTTTTTCAGGTTGAATAAATCGATGGGTCAGCTAAAAAAGGAGAGGTGTGGGTCAAGTATCAGTGGTTGTAAACAGCCCAAGACAGATTCACACCTTCCCCAAGATTATTAGTAAAAGTGATTTTTACAGCTCTAACAGAAACCAAATATCACATGTCAAACCCACATTTCATACCAGTGACCGTTATGCCACTTCTTCTGCTCCGGCTATTGATAATAACTGCTGCTTCTGTGACTATTACTGTGATTACAATCTCTACTGACATAGAGAATCTGTAGACATCCATTATCTTGAAATGTCATGCATGAACAGACACATATACTCACTCAAATGGTTAAGTTACTTATGATGACTGACATGTGAAGTCAAATGGTTAAAAGGAGGAAGGAAAACATCCCTACCAGGAAATGGATTTGGTCACAATGAACACACAATACAATGTTCCTTTAGATACAACATTTTCAGGTTGTTCGGTTTAATGTTTCTTTCATATACTGGCATATGTTGGACGGCTTCAAGAAATTTACTTTCAAACTAGCCTATCTCTACCCAGGTCTTTATTTAACACACCACTCAATAAGTTCCAGGCTTAACTAGTAATACAACAACTTTTAGGCAAAATTCAACTTTATTCATCAACATAGTCTCTTTATAGGGTGATACAGTGATTCCAACGCTTCTCTAACAATATGATGACTTTTTGTAGAACGATTTGTCTTAGGCCTCAGTTACCAATAGCACTTCTTCATTGGAGCAAAATCTCTTTCTCTAAAACATTCATTTGAGGTCTGCAAACAGGGCCAGATTTGGAGAATAATATGGGTGCAGAAGCAATTTGAAGTGCAATTAATGTAGGGTTGCAATTGTTGCAATCGACTTGTGACACGGTGCATTGTCTTGGTGAAAGATTACTTTTTTCTTCTAAATTTGTAGTCGTTTTTGGCGATTTCTTCCTACAAAATAATGCTATATAATATCTGCTATTGATGGTTCTTCTTTTTCTCAAGGTAATCAATGAACAAAATACCTTGCACATCCTAAAATACGGTGATCAAAACCTTGCCTGCTGATGTTTGTGTCTTTGATTGCTTTCAATGTCTTTCACCTGCTGATTTCCACTAAACTGACTAACGATTTGACTCTGGGGTGAAGTGGTAGATCCATGTTTCATCCATTATTGCGTTGAAACAGTTGCAAACAATGCTCTGAATTGTCAACGCATTGTTTTTGATCGACTGTGAGCAAATGCAGGACCCACTTTGAACAGAGCTTTCACATTGACACATGTTCAGGTAAAATGGTAAATACATCACCTTCTGATATCTTAAACTCTTCTGCTATTTTATGAAACTTCAATTTAAGATCGGACAAAACGAGTTTGTGAACTTTAAAAAAATATTTTCTGGGAAAACTGCCAAATTTAGGCGACCTGCATATTCAGCATCATCTGTGTCTATATGACTGCATCTAAAGTCAGCATATGACCTCTTAACCTTTCTGATGGAGTAGAGTTTGAATAACACTTATTAAACCATTGCTTTGCTTGAACGGTATTTTTCCCATCAGAAAGCAACATTTTATCAACAAATGAAATTGAGATTTTCCATTGTTTTGAAAATTTTAAATAGTAGCTTCACTTACATAACTGTAATTTGTAAACTAATAATCCGATTGGGCTCAAATTTTAACACCTGCTATTTGAACTTTATTCAAAACAATGGAATTTTTTTTTTTATTAGTGGTGCCATCTATATGTTAGGCCCGATACTTATTGAGTGATATATTATCCCTCTTTCTCTCCAGTCCATCTTTATCATTTCCCCCCATGTTTTCCTTGTTCTACTCTTGCTAATTGACTCTGCTACCTCAACTGTTCTTCATTTACTCACCCAAGAACTCTCTTCCATTCTTTTAACATGACCATACCATCAAAGTCTCCTGTTCTGCACATATCTCCTTATACTGTCCAGATTTAATCTTTCTTTGATCACATCAGATCTCAGCTTGTCTTTAAGACTCACATTACACATCCATCGTATCATTCTCATATAATTTCTATCCATGCAAATAACAAGAACGAATCCATTCCTAAGATACGTCCATTCAAACACGATTTCAAAATTACACGTGACAGACTGACGGACAGAGCCTCTTATGAAGACGCATGGACAGTGGACACATCTAAAAATACTACTTCAGACTTTAGTATGATAGACCGATTGAAAAGCTAAATCAAACTTAAGCATAAGAAACTGACCAACTGTTTGACAGACAGAGTCACTTATGCATCTAAAATACTCAAATATAACTCTAAATTAAGAAAGGTTACTTGCCTTTATCAAGAAAACTTATAAGACTTATATAAGATTGGGATGGCATTAAAAGAGATTATTTACAGCCAGCGTGGTGACCTTTCCAGATTTGTTGGTATCACCACAACATTTTACCTGCATACCCTCAGGCCTTTTTCACTTGTCTGCTATATGTAATAATTTTCTGGTGACTTTTTATTTAAATATGATTCTTTGTGGAATTGAGTTTTGAACCTTGTTTATGTTTGGCAAGGCATAATTTTCGAGTGATATCATATATATTGTTAAGTTAAACCCATTCCTTTCAGCTGCTAACATAATTGGGGTGCTGAAGTTATATGATGGCGATGTGACTGGGATCAATCAAAGACATTATACTTTCATATCTTGGTCCTGATGATCGCCGTTGCTTGATCATCTAGTGAGTTTTGAAACAATGTGAGATTGAACTGCTGCAGAAGCTGAATTATCAAAATCACTTGAAGAAAGCTTTTTCTGACTGAATAAAACTTAGACATACTTTGAAATAAATAATACTAACTCAAATTTGATTTGTAAATAGACAGTTGGTCCTTTATTTGGGTTCCACATAAATTCAACACAGTGAGGCGGAGGGGGGGGGGGAACAGAGAGACGTTTACTTATATTTGTAAGGAATGAGTATTCAAAGGATTTGAGTACTTATGGAGTTAGTCCCAAACATCGATTCCTAAGTCAGTGTCGGAAAGAGTCGAAGCAGTTTACAATTTGAAAGCCACCTTCTTTTTTTTGAGGAAGTTCTTTCAAATTTTTTTTTTAAGGGGCTAAAAAAAATTTAAACCCTAACCATTCACATGCTTAGTATCATCTACCTTTTTACATTTGGTTTGTAGCTTTCAAATCATAAATTGCTTCGACTATTTCTGAAACTACTTATGATTCTCCATCAATACTCGGGACTTACTCTGTAAGTACTGAAATCCTCTGTATACCCCTTATTTACATTACCGAATTCTCTTCTCTTTTCCCTGATTATGTCATTCCTCATCCGGTTACCCTTTTCTTTTTTCCATTCCCATATTTTGTTAATCTAACCTTTTAGCCCTACCAGACAGTTTGTCCTTGAACAATTCTAAGTACATCCATATAGAAAATAACCATTATTTAAAACTAATCATGACATTTCTATATATAACACTACTTCTAATTTTCATGGCAATTTCATATATTCAAAACTCACTTTATTCTTTTTATCAAAACTATTGCTGATTAGTGACATCTAGAAGAGAAATAAATAAATAAATAAATATATACTTATCTAAATATTGTGCTGATTCAGATGTAGGAGTCAGAGCCTGAAGTTGACAATTTTTGCAGGAGTTGGAAGTTGTGTTCAGATTTTTTAAAAACAAGTTAAGAATGACAAGATTTTTTTAAACAACTCCTTATCTCGGTAGTCGAGTGTCAGCAATTTTTGCAAGAGTCAGAGGTTATTCTTGTCTAAACAAACTCTCGAGTTTCTATTCGGGAGTCAAATTCTTTTCAGCGAGCTCCCTTACTTCTGATATAAACATGAGTAAGAAACAAAAGAGAGAAACTTACTCATTTCTGTCATTAGTTGCTTGTGTTCCACAAAAGCCCTTGTGGTTGGACTGGTGTCATCCAACATTCTGGAATCATCGGTAGCGGCCAAATGACCTGAAAGTTGAAAAAATGAAGGCATGAAATGCTGCTTATGAAGAAACTCAAGAACTTTTGAAAAATGAAAATGGATGTTAAATGGATTAAAGTTAAGTAAAACATTTCTGCTCAACATAGAATTTATCTGCTTGACTAACGAAAGGAATACTAGTACAAAATACAACGATGCAAAAATAATTATAACAAATGAACGGCTCTCAAGCCTCCTGTTTTGACAAGCCTCGAGGACTGACCTTTACTACAGATTAGAAACAAAATACTTACATCAAAGCCGTTGCTAAGGTAGCTGGAAAAATGGTTGGATCATTCTACTGCTCCAGAAGGTATCTTACTCCTGAGGCAATCCTCTACCTGTATAAGAGTCAAATACGTCCTAAGATGGAGTACTGTTGCCACATCTGGGGAGGTGCTGCTCAGAGCATCCTTTCCTGCCTTAACACAGTGCAAAGGTGACTTCGAAATCTAGTAGGTGATGTCCTTTTCTCTTCCCTACAGCCTCTTTCTCACAGAAGAGGTTGCTAGTCTTTCTCTACTCTATCGTTATTTTCATGGTAGTTGCTCGACTGAGCTCCAATCTATGGTTCCCCCTGTAAAACATTCACAGCAAAAACTTGTCTTCTACAACCACTGTAAATAATTTTCCTTTCTTCCTCTATGTACCTAAAAACTAAACAGAACTTCCATGAGCAAAGTTTCTTTCCAAGAACTACCTGTCTGTGGAGCACAATACCACAGGGCTGCTTCCCAGCTAACTACTACTTGGTCGTTTTCAAGTCCAATGTTAACGAATTCTTGTTGAGCCATCCTCTTTGATAATCAGGTTTTGCCCAGTTTCAACCATCATTATCAATCCTCACTGTTTTGTCTTACCGTCCATCTGACACCCATTGACCCTTGTCCTCAAGTGGCCCTTGGGCCTTGATAAGCGGTGACTTGTTCGTACATAAAACACTTTTTCATTTAAAACAAAAAAAAAAATCCACTCGGTTACTTTCGTATTTTTTTTTACTAAAAATATTCGTCACACGGACAGTGTTCAGAGATTAATAAAAATAATTTAATAATGTTTAATTAAATTCGATTATTATTTTTATTAACATAATTTAGTAACGTCTAATAATTATAACAATGGACAAAAGAAAAGATGGATAGATAACGTTTGTGAATGGACGAACATGAACATAAACCTTGGCCTAACATCGTAAGGCTTGGAGGACACCCAACCATGTTAGTGTGTATTCTACAGCTAGTGGAGAAAATGTTTAATAATAATAAAATAGTTATAAGAAAATTTAATTCAACATAACTTATTCAAATAAGTATGAAAATTAACAAAATTTAATATTTTTACTTGGATTTGGTAGAGTTCCAATTTTCATTTATGCTCAATAAATAATTTGTTGTCAGAAAGAAAAAGGCTACAATCCGGATAATAAGAAACGATTGCTAATGACATCAGGCTTAGAATAGAATAAAATAAATGCTTTTAAAATATAATTTATTATTTGTTGTGGCACTCACCATGGTTGGATTGAGTAGGTTTCCTTCCTGGTGTGCATCACATTTCGAAATATAGACAAGATTGCATGAGATGGCTAGCCACTCACGTTTTCACTGCTGAAGACCAAGCACTTGTAGGCCAGAGAACATTGCATTTGTCATAAAAAAAATTTATTTGAAATTAATTTAAGGGAAGATACCCAAATCCTAACCTGGCTTATTTTTGTAAATAAGTTATTGTGCCGAAACCTTTACTTTCACACCTAGGTGAGGGATGTTACACAGTTCATGAGTTACTTCATATGTATACAAGAGCACTTCTCCACTATCAAGTTTAGGTATACTGGACTTTTGTGGGAAGCAGTGGCTACACCCATGCTGTAGTGACGACACAGTGATAATACTACAAAGCATACATGATAGATATAAGTAAACTTGTTCATGGATTATTAAACAACAGGAGTGAAAGAAAGAGTAATTTTGTGGATTGTTTTTCTTTTCAATTTAAATTTGACTTATTACATGAGTGGGGCGGACCTGGGGGGGGGGTATTGGGCCCCAATGATAGAGGCTGAAAAATGCCCTCCGTCGTGACCAAGCCTCCAAGGAGCACCATTTGAAATGTTCAAAATCTTTTTCGCACCTATTTGCTAAACGTTTATATGGCACCTCTCAGAGAGTTCCTGGCTAAATATTTAATAGCTAGGGGACAATTTGTCCATTCAGGTCACCCAGTCACTGAGTATATCTCCTCAAAAATAATTAATATTTGTATTTTTGCGGTTTAAACTTTTTTTACACCTAGTGAATCAATTTTTAATTTATGGAAAATTTAGAAACTTATGACTTCTAAACTATCTCTCAAATAGCTATTTTCACTAGGTATGCTGGTTTGAAGAAATAAAGTTACCCAGTTGTATTTGGAAATAAATGTTTAAAAATAATTATCTTCTTTTTTTCTGATTAAGTCCCTAAAGTTTTATCAAAATTTGATAATTATACCTGATATCTTTTAAAGGTTTTCAAAATATCTCTGGTTAATAGAAACATTTGTCTTAATAATGACACAAAGATTCTTCTCTGTCTTTGAGCTGGAATCAAAGTGTAGCTTTTGAGTTATGAATGAAATTAAATTCATTAATATTGTAGGGGTATTTAAAGTAGTATAACCCCTTAAGTAAATTTGGTATTGTGGTGACTGCAACGATTCTTCTCTAAGAGTAGGATAGACAAATAGAGTAAACAAAGGGATGATCAACGATACCCATATCACCCCACATTTGATGGCCTTGTTCCTAATTTGTAAAAATGTATATTTTATATTTATTTGCAAATAAATAACCCAAAATGTAGTATTCCAATTAAATTGTTAGAATTCTTGAATGGGGTAATGCCCCTTGGCCTAATGGTTACAGTGCTTGCTTACTAAATCTAGGTTGACTCTGTGGCAGGGGTTCGAACCGTGCGACTGTTCGAGATTATCATCCCTGCACTGATGAGAGCGAAAGCTCGAAACGCTAGCATATGTAGGTAAAAATAATTTAATATTATTTATTTTAAATTAATATTATTAATATTATATATATATATATATATATATATATATATATATATATATATATATATGTATATATTTAAAAAATGGTGAAAACAAATTATTAATTGCGCCCCCGCAAAATTACATTCTACCTAAAATATAATGGGTAACAGTTTTCTGATAAACACCGCTTGTAAAGCCGCCATCAAGTAGACTGTTTCACTTTTACCCAATACTTAGAATTTAGAATGGGGGTTCAGTTTCGCATATAATTTTTTTTTTCAAAAAACAAAAACATGCTCTTCATGAACTCAAAACTATTTATTCACTTGTGCCATTTTTACCTGTGCCATTTTTTCCGAACACCATCTATTTATATATATGGTGTTCGGAAAAATGGCACAGGTAATATATTGTTGTGATGGGATACCTGACTCCTCTCAAGTCTGATAAATGTACTAGTCTGTAGTATATATATATATATATATATATATATATATATATATATATATATATATATATATACTACGAACAGTAGTATGTATGGTGGACTGTATTCAACGGTATTCTACTGTATTAGGTTAATCCTATTCAATTACTGGTAGTGCGATTGTTTTGTACAAGATATACGCTGTAATAAACCATCCTCTTTTAAAGACCTTACACTCTGGTTATTTTTGTTATAACTTCTAACCAAGTTATATCAGCTGGCAGCGAGAATTTCGAAAACGAACTCATAAAAGAAATGGTAAAGTCAAATAGGCAAGCAAGGATTAGAAACGGAACCACATTTTGGAATATATTCAGTCACGTGCGTGCTTTGTTTTTATTCAGTAAATACATGCAAGTCACGTTGTGAATGAAATAATCGACTGACGTTGATTTAAAGATATCAACTGCAAATGTGGTTTGCTAATCAAATTCACACTACAAAGAAGGATTTACCTCTACAAGGTACCAAAAAAAAGCATCCAACAAACAGTTTTTATCGTCGGACGTACATGTGTGCTAACGAACAAGGATTACTGTGGATTTGTTTGTTTTTTTCCAGTACAACTAAAAGACATCTTTAAAAAAAGGCGTGTCAAAGGGGAAAACTTTTTTTAAAAAAAGTAGGAATACTTTTATTGTTCGATTTGTAAAAAAATCTATGATGAACTGTGACTCAAATTCGAATTCGGACCATCAACATTACGAACTATACAAGATAAAAGTTCAATACTTTTTAGTAACTAATATAGTAAACTTACTGCTATTACTTTTTCTAAAAAATGATTTTTTTTTTTTTGTATGTGTCGCGTTCTCCTGAGTATTTTCACTATGGGACAATTAGTCAATATTACTAAAATGCTGTGTACAAGCATGCAACAACAATGACAATAGCATGAACAGTAGAAAAATTTCAAAAAAATTCTGAAACAGACCAGTGAAAGAAAAACAGTTTTTTTTTCTGCTGAAGGAATTGCAAATTCTTTATTTGAATTTTTATATAAGCCTGATTCTGGCGTTACATTTCCAGCATATTTCAGAAGATTTGAAACGATATTTACTAAAAGGTGTCGAGATTGGTCGGATGAAGAACGGGTAACCCTGTTATTACGGAAACTGGGAACAGAGAAGAATAACAAATATACGAACTTTATATTGCCCAGAAAACGTGAGAAAGTTTCATTCGATGAAACTATAAATATACTGTCGAAGATATTCGACGAAAGAAATAGTCTATTCCACACGCGATACAAATGTCTAAACATTGTGAAAACAGATAACAAGGATTTTTTGGCATACACAGGAACAGTAAACTCTTTGGTTAAGCAATTCAAGAGAGATGAAATCCCAAAAGATTTATTCAAATGCCTAACCTTTGTTCAAGGATTAACAGCCTCTAAGTACAAAGAAATAAGGTCTAGAATCTTAACAATGTTGAAGCAAGACACGAAAATCATGTTACAAAGATTGACAGAAGAATGTCAGTGTCTCATTAATGCTAAAAGGGATAATACCCAAATTGAGGAAAAAAGTGTTGCCAAAGTACAATAAAAAAACCAAAAAACCCAAAAATCTCCTAAATTCAAAAAGACAGGAAAATGTGAGACATGCAGAAATACTAAGCATACTAAAGATGTATGTTGGTATAAGAACAAATTCTGTCAATTTTACGCCATAAAAGGGTCATAAATGGTCTGTTTGCCGTAAGAATAAGAAAAAAGAATTTTGAAAAAGTAAACATTGTGTTATCAAAAAAAAGAAATTCAGAACAGTGAAAATCGAAAATACGTAGATGTACGTATAAATGGTTGTACAATCACTTTTTTACTGGATTCTGGCTCAGACATTAGTATTATTGATGAACAAACATGGAGAAAAATTGGAAAACCTAAATTATCTAAAACCAAAAAAATTGCCAAAGGGGTTTCAGGAAAAACAAAAACTTTAAAGGAGAATTAAAGTGCGATATTTATTTCTGTGGCAAAACTGCAAAAACAAAAGTATATGTGATTCAAGGGATTAATTCATGTCTTTTCGGAATAGACTGGATAGTACTGTTTAATTTATTTGAACTCCTAATGAACTCTTTTTGCAACAAAATAAACAGTGCTGAAAAGAAAAAATATATTAAAAATGAAAAATTCATGAATGAATTGAAAGATAAATATCCCAGAGTTTTCTCTGAGGGTTTATGTACAAAGACAGAAGTCAAGTTTGAACTTAAGGAAAATGTCACTCCAATTTTTAAACCAAAGAGAAACGTCCCCTTTTCCTCCTTAGACACAATTAACAAAGAACTGGAAAGATTAGAAAAAATGGAAGTCATATCTAAGGTAGACCATGCAGACTGGGTGTCGCCCACCGTCTATGTAAAAAAAATAAAAATAAGAGTGTGCACCGATTTTTTAATGGGGTTAAACGACTGCCTGAAGGATCATAATTATCCACTTCCTTCGCCAGATGACAGTTTCTCAAAGTTAAATGAAGGAAAGATTTTTTCAAAAATCGATCTATCTGACGCATACTTGCAGGTTAAAGTGAATGAGGAATGCTCAAAATATTTGTGGATAAATACAAATAAGGGAATTTCCAAACTACATAGGCTCCCTTTCGTCTTAAAGGTCACCTTAGCTTTGTTCTAGCAGATTATCGACACTATGTTGGCGGGTCTTGAGTTTGCTTTCGCCTATTTAGACGATATTCTAGTCAAGAACGTTCATGAACACAAAAAACACATCAGAGCTATGTTCAAACGACTATAAGAATTCGGTTTCAAATTAAATCCCGAGAAGTGTCAATTTTTCATGGAAAGAATTAAATACCTCGGACAAGTCATACACAGTGAAGGCAGGAAACCGGACCAACAGAGGACCGATGCAAATAAAAATATGCCTGCACCCAATGCAGTTGCAAATCTACAATCGTTTTTTGGGTTGGGCCAATATTATGCAATCCACATTTCAAAAATGTACGATTTAAGAGCCTCACTTCACGAATTAATAAGGAAAGACAAAAAATAGATATGATCAAAAGATTGCGAGACGGCTTTCCAGAAAATAAAAAAAAGTCTACTCTCAGATCTAGCCTCAGCTCATTATGATCCTGTGGAAGAAATCATCCTTGCGACTGATGCTAGTGAATATGGAGTGGATGCTGCACTGCTACACAAATATAAAGATGGTACTACTAAACCGATCGCGCATGCTTCAAGGACTCTTCTACTGGCTGAGAAAAATTATAGTCAGATCGAGAAAGAGGCATTATCGATTGTGTTCGGGGTTAAAAAATACCATCGTTTTTTACATGGTAGATCATTTATACTTCAAACAGACCATAAACCGTTAGACCGTATATTTGGATAAAAAAAGGCATTCCTACCCATACTGCTAACCGTTTACAACGATGGGGTGTAACCCTACTGAATTATCATTTTAGGATGGAATACATCGCATCCAAAAAACATGGGCATGCGGATGGACTGTCAAGATTAATGTCCAAAAATGAAGAAATTTTAGAAGAGACGGTTATAGCAGCACTAAAAGAAGAAAAATAAATCTTTGGTCTGTTGTTAAACACTATCAGAGTATTACCTGTAACATTGGAACAAATAAAAAAAGAAGCCGAAAAAGATGATTTTATATTAAAAATAAAGAACCAGACGAGATTGAACGAAAGTAAGAAAAAAGGAACCCAGATTTCACCTTTCTCAATATGCAACAACACTTTAATGTACGCAGATAGAATTGTAATATCTCAAACTCTACGTAAAGTTATGCTGAAAGAATTTCATACCGGTCATCCTGGCATGTCCCGGATTAAATCACTCATGCGATGCTATGTATACTGGCCAGTAAATAAAAAGTTTTGTAAAACTATGCCGAGGTTGTCAATTGGCTGCAAGGACGCCTCCAGTCAAAAGAAATCCTTGGCCAAAAACGGATTTGCCGTGGGCACGTCAGCATATAGACTATACTGGACCAATTCATGGATATTATTACTTGACCTTGGTGGACTCTTTCTCGAAATGGAACACCATCAGTGCATTGATGAGATTTTCAGTTGTTTCGGGGTCCCCTAGACACTGGTCAGCAACAATGGTACGGCGTTCACAGGAAAGGAATTTAAGGATTTTTGTACATTGAACACATTACTACACCAGTATATCACCCTAGATCGAACGGTCAAGCCGAAAAATTTGTTGACATGTGTAAGCGTGCCTTACAAAAAAATAAATATATGGGCATGGAAGAAAAAACTATCCAGAAATTTTTAGCAATTTAGAAGGTGATTTCCAATGGAAACAACGACCTGAAGTTGTACCCATGCGGAACTTATGTTCACAAGGAAAATACGATCGATTTTCGATAGATTGATACCTATCCAAAGAAAAAAGTTGCTAAAAAGAAAGAAGATGTAAACATAAGATACTCCCCAGGAGATAAAGTACATTTAAAAAATTTCAAAGGTGGAAAAAGTTATTGGATGGATGGTATGATTCAGAAAATGATTGGCAAAGTGGTCTACACCATAAAAAGTAAAAAATTTGTGTGTAAAAGACACATTAACCAAATTAGACCACAATATACTGAAAATAATGAAAAAAAGCGAGAAAGAAGTCCCAATGGAGATTCTATGTGATGCTCTTGACCAGCCTTACGAGCTGAACAAAATTTGTCTTTGCCCCAAACTGGAAAGGATCCAATTCCATTAGTTCGAAATAAAAGAGAACACGTGAAAGAAAACCAGTGGAGTGCTTCAGCCCGGATCCTAAAAGGAAGAAATATTAGAAGCAGAAAATTCAAGGGAGATTTTCAGCTTCGGGGGGAGGTGTTGTGATGGGATACCTGACTCCCCTCAAGGCTGATACGTGTACTAGTCTTTAGTATATATATATATATATATATATATATATATATATATATATATATATATACTACAGACAGTAGTATGTATGGTGGACTGTATTTGACGGTATTCGAGTGTATTAGGTTAGTGTGCTATTGTTTTGTACAAGATATACGTCGTAATAAACCATCCTCTTTTGAAGACCTTACACTTTGATTATTTTTGTTATTATAACTTCTAACCAAGCTATATCATATATATATATATATATATATATATATATATATATGAATTTAGGTAAAGATGGCACAAGTGGATAAATAGAAAAATATGGTGCAAAAGAATGAATATAGATGAAAATCTCACAATGACTTCATTAAAATCTTAGATACAATACATAAGGAGAAACCATAGGTTTGTAAAATTAAAAAGAAAATTATATCTACATTTAAAAGTAGATGCGAACCCTCGGCTACCCCTCCCCCCCCCCCCACATGAGATTTTAAGCGATTACGTGTGAACACCCATAAAAATTAGGGGAAAACAATTCGTTCTCTGGTACTAAATTCCTGCCCTGCTAAACGTCAGATCACGTGATATTATTTTATCCGGTGTTAAAGGTAAAAAAATGACCCCTCCTCTGACATTAACTGTGCACTTTTTGATAAGTTTTTCCTGTCGGAAAAAAAAGAAGCATATCTTCTCATGAAGTTAACAATGTGCTCTTTGATAAATTAAAAACAAAAAAAGACATAAACAATATTTAATATTTTGTTTTAATTGGTTCCTTTTATATTTTGACAATTTTTGATTTTATTGATCTGAAAAGTATGTGCGCATTTTTGATCCGTGCGCTCTTTTAAAGAATTCCCTTCACACAGACTGATCCGATTTTTTTTTTTTATTAAAAAACACTAAAAACCCTAACCTAACCCTAACTAAGCTTTTGATTTAGTTCAACAAAAGTCGGTTTAGTTTGTTTCGTATTGTGTAGAAGCACAAAGTTATATTTAAGTAAATCATTGACTATTGAATGGCTGATATGGATCCATCAGTGGAAAGTGCAAGAAACAGTGGCAAATATTGTTATTGCTCGGCGGCTTTTTTTTACTCTTGCCGTTTCTCTTGCCACCGCAAAGAGAAGCTTCTCAAAACTAAAGCGTATTTAAACTTATTTAAGATCAAGCATGTCGCAAGGTCGCCTTTCAAATTTGTCACTCTTATCAATTGAACATGAAACTGAGGAGTTGATGGACTTCGGCAAAATAATAAGTAACTTTCCTTCTACAAAAACTCGCAAATTCAAAATTCAATAAATCTGTTCATCAGCTAATTAAATAAAAATTATTTTTTCTGTTTACAAATTTATTGTTTTTTGAATCAGCATTATAACTCTTTAATTTCTTTTTGTCCTCACGTAACGGTGTTGTCTCACCGTCTGCCTAACACTTAGTGAACTTCGGGCCTTGATAAGTGGTGACTCTTTAGTAATAAATAAAAGGAAGGTGAGGGCGAATTTTATGAATAAAAAGGGCTCTGGGCGGCATTTTGTCTCGGTACGCCACTGGGTGTCGTCATTTTTCATGGCTGTGTATGAAAGTACAGCAGCACAAAATGTTCACTATTTTGAGGTTTGAATGCTTTTTGAATCTTATTTCTGATACCTTGTGTACCGAAACTTCAAATTAGTTAACATGTTTGTGCTACCATACAGAGTCATTCAAGATGGCAACACCTGTAATATTATCATGTAATGAGTTAAATCTTAAATGCAAACAACAACAAAATTCAAAAACTACTTGTTTATTAAGGATATGCTTCAAGAGTCTAAGAGTTTAAGAGTTTATGACGTTTGGCATCCTGAAAAAATAATAAGGCGCTTTGTTCATGCTAGAATGATTGTAATTAGGCACCAATTACTCTCATAAAAAAAAGGGCTGATCTTCTCACCCACCTATGTCAGCTCCTTTTAACACATTTGCTTTTGTTTTTTAAGGTTGATTTTTGCGGCAATGGAAGATGCCTCCTTCTTCGGATCCATAATTACCTAATTTATTTTCTTTTTACCAATTCCTCCTTTCTCTGCACTCAGTGCGAATCATAACTCTGAACTGCCACATGCGTTCGGAAAACGAGGGAGGCACCAAACACACTGTTCAAATGAACAGTACCAGAAACAAAGAAACCAAATTGTTTAGTTTACCGCAGTCTCATGGTATGATGCAGCAAAAACGCACCTAAGCTTTTATCGTTGTTGTTTAAAACGAATGCCGCAGTATCAAAAATAAAGATTTAAAGCAAAACAAAGAAAGTTAAATTTTGTTGCTTCAATAAAAAAGCCAATATTTTTGTTGTTTTATGAATGGAAATAGAATAGTATGACTTTAAATTTGAATCAACTTTTTTTACAAATTAAAAAAAATGACAGCAGTTTTAAAAATAATTAGTTTATATCCGCTTTTACAGCAGTGTTGGTACAGTACCTGGGTATGTCAATTTCCATCTTTACCTAGCTTTTATCACTTTATAGCTAGCACGAAGAAAAATATTTGTGAAATTTTTTGGAAAAAATAAGTTTCTTAGTATTTTCATGAGAGAGTAAGTAACTATGATGAATGCATTTGCATATTATTTTTATTGGTAAAAGACATTAGAAATGATGTTTTTAGCAAAAATAATTTGCTTTGATCTAATGCCGAATTTTGTGGATTATCAAAAAAAAGAAGGTCACTTAATTTAAAAAACAATATTTATGTAATTTTTTTTATGTTATTATGATAAGTTAATTTTTTTAAATTTATAAAACATGTAAAAAAAATCCTTTAGACTTACGTGAGATTCTAACTCAGGTATTGACATCATAAAAACTACTGCCTTAGTATGGTGTACTCTGCCTATTCCTTTTTTTGTCAACTAATAACGTGTTTCTATTTGTGTATGAACAGACAAACTCCAAAAACACCAGAATTTTTTAATAGTATATAGAGTTATACTACATTTGTAATATTTGTGATTGCTCTCTGTCGGAGGATGCAATTAAAAACAAAACTCTATACCAAGATCAAAGATAACTTTAAAACTAATGAGAAATCCAATGGTAGTATTAATTTTATATCAGACATTTTCACAGTAATAGCATGACGCCTGCGTTCGTACCAGACATCCATAAAGCGTCAAGAAAACATTTTACTTTTTTATTATTTATAACTTGAAAATTTTACAGAGATTAAAAAATAACAAAATAAGTTATATGGGGTTCAGGAATGGGAGCGGGAGTACAGTTTCTTCATTCATTCTTTAAATGCCTGCTAGCAAATCTATAAAAGTTCACAAGAATTCAAGAAAATTAAATTAAATTCATTACTCCTAATTGGTCCTAAAGTCAGAAACCAGTATTTAGATTAAAAATCCATCAATACTACAACAGATAGCATGTTAGTTTCAATGTTTTTATACAAACAATCCTCAGGATACATTGGTATGTATTTTAGGTCTACATTGATAAGGAAGACAGGCAGACAGACGATATTTGTCTTTATATTATATACTAGCAGGATTATATATATATATATATATATATATATATATATATATATATATATATATATATATATATATATATATATATATCATATATTTAGGCAAACATTATTAAATAACACGGAGTGGTTTTGTTTGATGCGACTTTTTTTTATTTTTTCAATTTTCCGAATTGTCCATCTAATGTTTCGGTCAAATTGATGTAAATATGATCCATGGGTTTCTTGTTCCATTCTTTTTTCTTTTTTGCAAGTACTTTCGATTTGAATCGTCAAATCATCTTCAGGCGGTATTAGTTTTTATGTCTTTACAAATTATGACTTTACTGTTGTGCTCATTTTTGAATTATAACGGCAAGTAGTTTATAACTTGATAAAGCGTCTGTAAAGTTGAAATGTACATGAGAGCGTGATGGCGTTCTACACATATGAGAGATTTAAAAGTTTGACTGTTTAAACCGTTAAGAAATTGATGACGTTAAAGAAAGTGCATACAATTCAAACGCATAACTACCTAATGGCTAAGAATTTGGTAATGTTAATTATTATGCTAGACACTTTAAAATGTTGCGACTAGTTTCATAATTGACATTATTAATTGTGGGATGTTTAGTTTTTATGTAGAGGGCTTCGAGTATTTTTAATTTTTTAATATATATATATATATATATATATATATTCTATATATATATATCCTATATATATATATATATATATATATCCTATATATATATATATATATCCTATATATATGTATATATATCCTATATATATATGATATATATATGTATATATGAGATATATATGATATATATATATGAGATATATATGTATATATGAGATATATATGTATATATGAGATATATATGATATATATATATGAGATATATATGATATATATATCCTATATATATATATATATATATATATATATAAGATATATATGATATATATATGAGATATATATGATATATATATCCTATATATATATATATATATATATATATGAGATATATATAATATATATATAGATATATGAGATATATATAATATATATATATATATATATATATATATATATATATATATATATATATCCTATATATATATATATCCTATATAAATATATATATATATATCCTATATATATATATATCCTATATATATATATATATATATATATATATATCCTATATATATATATATATATATATATCCTATATATATATATATATCCTGTATATATATATATCCTATATATATATATATATATATATATATATATATATATATCCTATATATATATATCCTATATATATATATATATCCTATATATATATATCCTATATATATATATATATATATATATATATATATCCTATATATATATATATCCTATATATATATATATATATATCCTATATATATATATATCCTATATATATATCCTATATATATATCCTATATATATATATATATCCTATATATATATCCTATATATATATCCTATATATATATATATCCTATATATATATATCCTATATATATATCCTATATATATATATCTTATATATATATCCTATATATATATATATATCCTATATATATATATCCTATATATATATATATATATCCTATATATATACATATATATCCTATATATATATATATCCTATATATATATATATGATATATATATGTATATATGAGATATATATGATATATATATATATGTATATATATCCTATATATATATATATGATATATATATCCTATATATATATATATATGATATATATATATATATGATATATATATGATATATATATATCTATATATGAGATATATATATATGTATATATATCATATATATATATATCATATATATATATATGTATATATATCCTATATATATATAATATATATATGTATATATTATATATATATATATGATATATATATATGTATATATATCCTATATATATATATGATATATATATGTATATATATCTTATATATATATATGTATATATATCCTATATATATATATATATGTATATATATCCTATATATATATATATATATATATATATATGATATATATATGTATATATGATATATATATATGATATATATATATGTATATATATCTTATATATATATATATATATGATATATATATGTATATATGATATATATATATGATATATATATGTATATATATCCTATATATATATATATATATATATATATATATATGATATATATATATGTATATATGATATATATATATATATATATATGATATATATATATGTATATATGATATATATATATGATATATATATATATATCCTATATATATATATGATATATATATGTATATATGATATATATATTATATATATATATGTATATATATCCTATATATATATATATATGATATATATGTATATATGATATATATATATGTATATATGAGATATATATGATATATATATATATATATATCCTATATATATGTATATATATCCTATATGATATATATGTATATATGAGATATATGTATATATGAGATATATATGATATATATGAGATATATATGATATATACATATATATATGGGAAGAGAAGGATGGAGGTAATCCGACGTGATGGTAAAATGAAAAAGGAAAACCAAAAAACTGGATGTTTTTTTATGTGTACATCAACGTTTCGTCTTTATTTATAAGACTTCATCAGGATGATGATATAGGGAAAAGATATCATGCAAGCACGGATACATGAAGGGTAGACATGTTGGGAAGAAAAAATAAAATAAAATGAAAAATAATGGCAGCGTCTAGCTGGACGTCCGTACTTGTTAGAGAATGAAAAATGAGTGGGAGAAAAAAGGGGAAGGGTGGAGGGAGCAAGGACTACTGTGGCTGGCGATGAGAGAAAGAGGTGGGGGATGAGCAGGGGTAAAATGGATGGCAGAGAGAGATTGGAGGAAAAGGGGGAGGGGGTGTCTGACCAGATGGCTGCGGTCGAGACCGAAGGGGAAGAGTGAATTGGAACGTTTGTGTGTGTGGGGTGTGTGCAGGGAAATGGGGATGGGCAGAGAGGGAGGGGGGGCTGTGATCTCGGTGGATGGGCGAAAGCCATAGTCCCAGAGAGCGTTTGAAGAAAATGAGGGAATTTAAGAAGAGGCATGGGAGAAAACGGATGAGAGGGGGAAGAGGGAGGATTTGTCGTGATAGGGTGTGAAATATTTGAAATATTTGGAAAATGATAGCAATGAGTGAGGGATTGGAGTGGGTGGGGGAGGGGGGTGATTGAAGGGTGGGTGAGGAAATATATTTGAAATATTTGGAACATGAGAAAGTTTATTTGGACTGTAGTATTAAAAATGTGAGGGAAAAAAATGAGGAAAAAATAAGAGAAGATACAGGGAGAAAAGGGAAGGGTGTGGGTGAATGGAAGAGTGTCATAAGGTTAAAGATGAAAATAAAAGTTAGCCATGATCAGGCAAAAGACTTTGTTCAGTGAGGATGATCTTGCTTATTAAGGGTGATAGGTTAAAGAAACCATTTCGCTGCTTGATAGTAGTGGAGGATGTGATGAGTGCAGTTTCCAATAATCTTCGCCGAGATTTGTTGTGGATGTGTTTAGTGATTTTGGCTTGTTCAAATTTGAATGCATGACCATATTCTAGAGCATGGGAGAAAAGTGCACTAAGAGGGTTGTTGTTTGTTATATCCCTTTTATGTTCATTTAATCGTTTCTTTAATTCACGTTGTGTTTCTCCCACGTAGAATTGATGGCAATCATTGCAAGGGACAGTGTATAAGCCGGCATGGGATGTGGGTGTTTTTTGGAAATGTCTGGATGTGTTTAAAGTTTGTTTTATGGATTGAGAAGTGGTTTGTACTATTGGAATGCCTAATTTGTTGAGCGTGTTGCATATGGATGTGTTATTGGAATGCGTGGGTAGGAGAAGGGGTCTGTCTATGAGAGAGGTGTTAGGGGTTTGATTTTTTTGTGTGGTGTTTCTGGAGAATATTTGGAAGGCTTTTTTCTTGGCATTTAATATGAAATGTGTGGGGTATTGCAATGTTTTCAGGGAATTAAAAATGTATTTTATTTCTTCATCTATGTGTGGGGGGCTACATATTCTAAGGGCGCGTAGGAAGAAGCCTATAATTATACCTGTTTTGATCTTGCTATGATGGTGGGAGTAGAAATGTATGTAGTCATTTTTGTGAGTGTTTTTGCGGTGTACCTTAAATTCTAGTTTATTGTTGGACTTAATTATAAGAGTATCAAGGAAGGGAATAGAGCCGTTTATTTCAGTCTCATGGGTGAATTTTATGGAGGGTTCTACTGTGTTGAGTTTATCCTTAACATGAATGATTTGTGTGTCTGTGGGGAGGAAAATTAAAATATCATCTATGTATCTAAAGTATTCGATGTTAGGAGGTAGTCTATATTTGAAAGGACCGGATTCTAAGAATTCTAAAAAATTGGTAGTTTGCTGGAAGCATTGCTGGGAGTAATAAAAGTTTTTTAAAAAGGTTGAAAGCAATGCAAAGTTCCGGATCGCTTGAAGCTTTGAAGAACAAAAACAAAACAAAACCGAAATAAGTCGGATATAGATTAAAAAAGGTTTGTTTATTTTTCTAGACAGCAAGGGTGTTAGTTTGTAATATCCGGATTATCAAGAATCAATTTGATATATTTCGAGAGATTTTTTTTTCTTTCTTTCTCCTCTCATTGTCAAAAATAAATAAAAGAAAAATCCCGGATTCTGAGAAAATACCAGGAGCGCTGGAGGGTTAAACCGGAAGTGTTCAGGGTAAAGTATTCAGAGGAAAATTAAATAGATTCTTTTTTTAAATTTTTTATATATATATATATATATATATATACATATGTAATTGTATGTTGTTTCTATTTATTTTTTTTTATTTATATATTTACTATTATTGTTATTGTTTTTTTTTTCGTTTTTTTGGTTTTTTTTATCGTATATAAAACGTTGATTTTACTTATAATATATGTTTGTCGACAGGCTGATTCCGGCATTAGATTTTATATATGCTGTAGATAGTTAATTATTTGTTGTCCGTGCAGTATATTATAATTTAGTTATGCCTGGTTAAGTTTAATCCTTATTTATTGGTTTTTATTTACCTCTTAAGTGTCTTTTGTTTTAGGTATGGAGACTGGTCGGTTTACTGGTTAAAGGGAGACAAATCTGTTATCTTTGGTATTAATTTATAAAGGGAATTCTGTTAATTGGCTTTGATTGTTGAATTTATTTAACTAATGTAATGGTCAATTCTTAGTATAATAGGTATGATTTGTGCAAATAGTGTTTATTATGGGTGGGGGGTTATTATCTGGGGGATGGGTTCTGGGGGGAGTAGGTTATATGATGAAGGTAGAATTTAATTCGTGTCTCTGGTTCAAAACTGGATTATGTTTGGAAATGAGAATAGCTTCCATCAGTCTTAGGTCGCCTAGGTTCCTGGTCGAGGCTAGAATGGAAACGTTTATGTCTTGTTGTGTTGTATTGCATGAGGAAGTATGTTTGAAGAAGGAAGATATATTTGTGTTCATGTGTTCTTTTATACGCTGGTGTAGTTGTCTTGTAGTATATCCAATATAGGAGTGGTTACAGATAGTGCATAATATATTGTATACACAGTTAGTGCGGTGGCATAGTTCAGTGGTAGGAATGGGACAATTGGCTAGGGAGCATGGTTCTTGGGTGCGTGTAGTGCGTTTTTTGGAAAGGTGTTGACGTAAGGTGGTGCCGGTGTGGGTGAGTTGAATGTCTAGCTTTTCTTTATGTATTGCACTGCGGATGGCATTAGTGATTCTGTCATTAAAGAAAGGTAGTTTTAGGAAGCATGTGTTAGAGAGTGTGTTGTGTCTGCGTGATCTGGTCTTGCTGAGGTGGGTTATTGTGGAAGTGGGGTAGCCGTTGGTAATTAAGGTTTAATGGAAGTCTTTGGTGTGTTTAATTTTATTGGCAGTAGATGAGCATTTATTTTGTATGTGGGTAATTTCATTACGGGCATAGTCTAGTTTGGCTTTAAGGGGCAGGGCAGATTTAAAATGAACAAATAGGTTTTTACAGGCAGGTTTTCTGTAGAAATTGGTCTGTATAGAACCGTCTTCTGTGATTTTGAGGTTAAAATCGAGGAGAGATAGTGAGCCGGAGTCGCTAGGGTGTTCTATAGTAAATTTTATATGGGGGTCGGTGTTGTTGAAAACGTCAGAAAATGCTGATAGCATTTTCGACATTTTCAACAACCCATCCCCCAGATAATACGTCCCCATAATAAACACTATTTGCACAAATCATACCTATTATACTAAGAATTGACCATTACATTAGTTAAATAAATTCAACAATCAAAGCCAATTAACAGAATTTCCTTTATAAATTAATACCAAAGATAACAGATTTGTCTCCCTTTAACCAGTAAACCGACCAGTCTCCAATACCTAAAACAAAAGACACTTAAGAGGTAAATTAAAACCAATAAATAAGGATTAAACTTAACCAGGCATAACTAAATTATAATATACTGCACGGACAACAAATAATTAGCTATCTACGGCATATATAAAATTAATGCCGGAATCAGCCTGTCGACAAACATATATTATCAGTAAAATCAACGTTTTATATACGATAAAAACAAAAACAAACAAACAAAAAAAAACAATAACAATAATAGTAAATATATAAATAAAAAAAAATTAAATAAATAGAAACAACATACAATTACATATATATATATATATATATATATATATATATATATATATATATATATATATGTATATATATATATATATATATTAAAAAAAGAAAAAAGAATCTATTTAATTTTCCTCTGAATACTTTACCCTGAACACTTCCGGTTTAACCCCCCAGCGCTCCTGGCATTTTCTCGGAATCCGGGATTTTTCTTTTATTTATTTTTGACAAGGAGAGGAAAAAGAAAGAAAAAAAATCTCTCGAAATATATCAAATTGATTCTTGATAATCCGGATATTACAAACTAACACCCTTGCTGTCTAGAAAAATAAACAAACCTTTTCAATCTATATCCGACTTATTTCGGTTTTGTTTTGTTTTTGTTCTTCAAAGCTTCAAGCGATCCGGAACTTCGCATTGCTTTCAACCTTTTTAAAAAAACTTTTATTATATATATATATATATATATATATATATATATATATATATATATATATATATATATATATATATATATATATGAGATATTTATATATATATATCTCATATATATATATATATATATATATATATATATATATATATGAGAGAGAGACATAGAGAGTGATTTGCATCATGCATTGTATTTTTTAGTCTTATATAGATATATAAAAGATGCCAAGAATCAATAAATCTTTTCAGAATGCAAAAGAGGTAAATACAAGTGTCGGCCACAAATGTTTATAATCATGAATAAGAACCAAAAATCCAAACTAATTTAAGAGACTGTTTGTCTGTCCATCTGTTTTTGTGGCTGCTAACTAGTTTTATGCTATTAAATCTAGCTTTTTACTTTTTATTTAAACCACCGATAAATGAGAACATTTTTACAATTTATTCAAATTAAATAACAGAAGCTTGCCGATGATTCCACTGGGCACGAAGATTTACTAAAGATGTCTAAATCTGCTCTTTTGGATGAAACCGCAGTACATTGCTGAAATATGTAATATACAGTATCTAAATAAATTAAATTATATATCATATATATATATATATATCATATATATATATATGATATATAGGATATATATATATATGATATATATGTATATATGATATATATATGATATATATATATGATATATATGTATATATGATACATATATATGATATATATATGTATATATGATACATATATATGATATATATATGTATATATGATACATATATATATGATATATATATATGTATATATGAGATATATATATGATATATATATATGAGATATATATATCTCATATATATATATCATATATATCATATATATATATTATATATATCATATATATCATATATATATATATCATATATATATATATATCATATATATATATATATCATATATATATATCATATATATATATATATATATATCATATATATATATATGAGAGAGAGAGAGACAGAGAGAGTGATTTGCATCACGCATTGTATTTTTTAGTCTTATATAGATATATAAAAGATGCCAAGAATCAATAAATCCTTTCAGAATGCAAAAGAGGTAAATACAAGTGTCGGCCACAAATGTTTATAATCATGAATAAGAACCAAAAATCCAAACTAATTTAAGAGACTGTTTGTCTGTCCATCTGTTTTTGTGGCTGCTAACTAGTTTTATGCTATTAGATCTAGCTTTTTACTTTTGATTTAAACCACCGATAAATGAGAACATTTTTACAATTTATTCAAATTAAAGAACAGAAGCTTAAATCTACACAATGAAAACTTTCCTAAGTGCATAACTTCCATAGTTTGTATAATTTGGATAATTCAGACTACTCTCCTCATCTTGGATGTTATTTTCACAACATTTCAGTCGATGTAACCTCCTACCTTCTTCATGTGAGTCTTGTCGAACATGGGAATCTGTATAGAATTTCGAACTGAACTTTTTATTTAATCCACGGGGGTAGATTGTTCCCGTTTTGTCAGTCATGACCGGGTAGACGTCTTAAGTAATTGAAAGCTGTATCATTTTAAAAAGATCGAGGAGGGAAAGCACCAACCAGACCTCCACTAGAAATGTGCGAAGAGTACTGGAACCTTGGGTAGGCTTATTGCCACTCAAACACCAAATAACCAATGTCGTTCCCAGTAAGAAATCAATGATAAACAGTTGTTACGGTAACGAAAAATGATTTGCACTGGTTGTCAAAGAGGCAGAGAGTACTGGAAATCTGAGCATTTAATGATAATGACTTGTGTGAATAAATAATGATAAAATAATACATAATAGTAATGACTTAGATAGAAATAGTAATCACCCAAATAGAAAAAAGAAAGGTAATAATGGAGGAAAATAACTGTAACTGCCAAATTAGAGTACATTGCCCATTAAAAAATAACTGCTTAGAAAAAAGCATAAACTTCCTAGCAATACACTTGAAAATCCGAATAACAAAAGTATTATAATGGGGAAAATTCACTAGAATATTTTTTAAAAGATATTAATTTAATTAAAAATGTTATTCACTTGGTAGATAGACAGTTATAAGAATTTATTTTATTTTTTTAACTATTTAGAAATTATAACATCTCAAATTATTATCTTTTTTCGCTATTTATGAGATATTTTAATTTTATTTATTTATTTTATATACACCTTAAATTTAAGTACGATTTATGTAAAAATCAATAAATTTTGATTTTTACATTATTTTAAATTATTCTTCAGGTTACATATATTTCTTAATGTTTACTTAAATTTACCAATGTCCCACTTAACATTTCACATTAAACCGTGTTACATATAGTTTTCATTAGTTTCTTTGTTCCTCGAGCTATCTTTATCCCCTCTCTATCTATTTCTCTAACCCTCTCCTGCCTCCCTTTTATTCATCTCCCTCTATAACCATCTCTCTTACCTTCTGTAGCAAATGGAAAAACATCGTTTACAAATTACTACATAAAATACCATTAAAATATTGCTCTAAATATCGATCCCCGCTGGCCTATATTTTGTGGGAGGCAATGGTGAAAAGAATACATCAGCTTTGCGGGTGTGTCTTGTGCAGTTTTCGACTTTTAGCTAGAGACACACGTAACTTTCCTTTCTATAATAGATGATTGTGGATGTTATTTTTGCACTTTCAATTATGTCAACAGAGAACCATCAAGTGTCTCTATCCGATTTTCTTTTTACCATAAATTTGAAAATACTCCATTTGTGATATATGTGATATGGCCTGGTTAATCAATAACTCATGATAAACAATTATTTACACAAAATCATCTAAAATTGTTCTTAATTTGTGGTGAACAAAGTAATTGCCATTCATTTAGTGTTCATGATAGATTATTTATTATTTTTTTTTAGTAAACCTCATAATATACTCGCATATATTGCCATTCATTTAGTGTTCATGATAGATTATTATTTTTTTTTTTTTAGTAAACCTCATAATATAGTCGCATATATTGCCATTCATTTAGTGTTCATGATAGATTATTTATTATTTTTTTTAGTAAACCTCATAATATAGTCGCATATATTGCCATTCATTTAGTGTTCATGATAGTGGAGATTATTTGTGTTCTTTCTTTGTACATTTGTATGCAGGGAAATAAATTAAGTGTTATAGTTATTAGGTGTTTCCTCTAATAATCGGTAATTAACTAATTAATACGAAATTGCTAACAAGTCCCTTCTTAAAAGATTTAATTGATATTTAGTAGTAATTTTGCCTTTCACCTGCTCGATGCAGTCATGGGTTTTGATTGCATAACTGCCAGGCCTTTTATAAGTAACACCTTGATTCAAACGAAGATGTTAAAGCTACATAAGCTTAAATCTTATAATTTATCAATTGGGCTCAATTCAAATCTTCTAGCAAGAAATATAAATAATTTCACTTATTTTTCACAGAATGATAACTAAAAATGAGGCCAACTTAATGTCATGAAATTGCATAGCGTAAAAACATCACTCATGGCGAAAAAGGATTTTTTTTTTTTTGCTAACCAAAGAGAATATGTAGAATAACTTCACTTGGTTAAGAAAATTAAGCAAATTTGTTATTGAAAAACGTTACAGTTAAACCAGGAAGGCTGGGGGTGACACATTGCAGCTTCAGAAAAAAAAGGAAATGTTAACAATGGATACAAAATACTTTTAAATCTTTATAAATATAAAGTAACAAAATATATTTTAAAACAGATGAAAAAACAGATTCACATTGTTTCAGCTATTGTACTTTGATGAAGCGTTATTGTTATTTACTTTATACAAGAACTTCCCATCTGTAAGACACAATACCACAGGACTGATTTCCAACCCCTAACAACATCTCATTGCCCTGTCGGCAGGGCCACGAGTTCACCGAAAACGAGGCTACCTGTTGGCCGTGGGTGGCGGCCTGTGATGTCTTAGGATGGGATCCTGGTAGCTGAGCGGACCGTGGCCTGATTGCATAAATTGTCACGTGATTTGCAACACTCTACTTTGGCTCTTACTTTGGCTAGACGGGGGGTTGGAGAGGCCCGATCCGATCAATTGGCCAGTTACGTCTTGCCCTAGCACTTATTCTATCAGTTTCCTTGATCATTAACAATATTGCAATTGATTAACTTCTTAGTTATCAGTACCCAATCCAGTTTATAACTAAGTGCTGGAAGGTGGTGGCAAGGGTCAATCAACTTGAAAGATAAATGACCGCAACATGGCTGTGTGCTCCAGATGTTTTGCTATAAGTGGGTAGAGAAATTGATGGAACATGGGTGCTTGTGATCACGATTGGGTTGAGTATACCATTCCTGTAGTCTTGTCTTGTCAAGGTGATTGTGTTTCCCCCTTGGCAATACCCATAGACTTTGAGTCGAAATGGACTCTGTGGTGGGTAGGGAGCAGGAATGATGAATTAAAAAAAAACAATTTATGACTCCTAACAGAACCACAAAAAGAATGCATAGGGATACAAGCTCCGAACAACAAGAAGAAGAAAACGACCAAAGTAGATTCACAAGATTTATTGTACTGGAAGCATTAGAAGAACCCAATCTTGCTACATTATCTCCCTTCGTTATTGAGAAAATAATTTCGGCTAATATGACACCTAAGGTTGTTAAAAAATTGGCCAATGGAAACATACTGGTCGAAGTTGAGAAAAAAAGACATGCAGATTTTCTGCTGAAAATGAAAATCTTTCACAATAAAAAAAATTACATCATACTTGTATCAATACTTAAATATTTCAAAAGAAATAATAAGGAGCCAAGAGCTCTCCTTGTGTACTATAGAAGAAATAAAAGAAGAATTAAAACCCCAAGGAGTAATCAAGGTGAAGCGAATCTCTATAAAAAGAGAAAACAAGATCATCGAAACACACATGTGATGACATTTGATATGTCAACAATTCCACCAAAAATGAAGATAGGATATAAAATCGAAAAGGTTGAACAATATATCCCTAATCCTCTTCGGTGTTACAAATGCCAGAAATATGGGCATCACGAAAGCAAATGTAATGGAAGAAACGCATGTGAAAAATGTAGGGGAAAAAGACCCTGACCATTCTATGGATGAGTGTAAAGGGAATTATACATGCGCAAACAGTGGTGGTGACCACCCAGTTTATGCCAAAATTTGTGAGAGATGAAAGAGAGAAAAGGAGATACTGACAGTTAAATACCCTAGAAATATTTCCTTCCAAGAAGAAAGAAGGGTGGTTGAAACCACTAGTAGAGGAAAGACATATTCTCAGGCTGTGCCCCCAGTGGTGAATACTAAGGAGGACAGTAAATACAAAAAATGAATACAAAGGTTGCTTCAGCTTGGACCGGGAGACTGGCCAGCATTCCAAAAAAACAATTAGAAAAGAATACGAGGAACCGAAGTCAAAAATTAGAAAGCAACGGGTGGAACCAAGAGAGGAAAGGATTACCATTGTGCCGCCAACTCAACCGGTTGCCCCCACCCAAGATATACCACCACAGTCAAAAACAAGTGATGCAACTGAATCTACTAGGAAAAAGATAGTGATCCGAAAAGATTCAAATAAAAAATCTCCATGCAAAACGCCTCCAGGTAAAAATCCTGAACCTGGGGGAAAAGAGAAATCACCTCAAAAACTAAAAACAAAAATCAGAGTGAACTTGACACAAAACCGATTTGAGGCACTGGACATGATGGAAACAGAAGACGAAAACTCTGGAAAAAAAGAAACAAACAAAACAAAAAGCACCTCCAATCAAAATATAAACCAAGAGACAAAAAATAATCCAATGAAATTGTCTGTGGTTTAAAAGCAAATCTTAATGAATTGCTCTTATTACTGACGCAGAAATCTCTCACAATTATTTGTCTCCAAGAAAACTTCCTCAAACAAGAGGACAATATCAATATTAAAAATTATCACATATTCAGCCACATCCATGATACTGGACACAGAGCCTCTGGAGGGGTATCAATTCTAATCAGAAATGATCTACCCCATAGCAAACTGAATATCCAAACCAATATGCAAGCGGTTGCCATTAAGGCGACATTACATAAAACAATGAATATATATTCCACCAAACGAGGACATAAATGAAAGTCATCTTAAGAAGCTAATTGACCAATTACCTACACCATTCATCCTATTGGGGACTTTAATAGTCACAATACCCTATCAAGGTGCAAAAATACGACAAAAAAGGGTAAAATAATACAAAAATTTATTAATGAAAATGATCTGTGCATGCTAAATGAAGGAACACAGACATATATGAACACATTCAATGGAATTAATTCTGCTATTGATTTTATCATATGCGACCCCCACAGTCTATATGGACTTCACTTGGAGAGTGTATGATGCCACTTGTGGCAGTGATCATTTTCCAATCCTCCTCGAAAATATAGAATCTGGTTGTGAAAGTGAACCAGACCACTGGAAACTAGACAAATCTAATTGGCAAATTGTTTAAAGAAAAATGTCAGGAGAAACTGACATGTGTGGAAACAGACTCTGACCCAGTGGAACACTTCACAGAGAGGCTGATTGAAATAGCAAAAGACTGCATCCCAAGAAATTCTACACCAGACAAACGTAACAGACCCTGGTTTAACAGTCAATGCAAAAAAAGCCATTAGACTGCGGAGAGTATCCCTAAGAAAGTTTGAAAAAGTACCAACTACAACAAATCTAATAGAATTCAAACAAAGCAGAGAGAGGGCCTGCTGAAAGCAGTTTGGGAAATGATCGGGAAAATAGCGGGTAAACACCAGACTAAACCAATCCAACACCTCTCCAAAAATAACTGCACAAAGCAGATAAAAAAGACATAGCAGAAACGTTTTCCAAAAATTCATCAAGTCAGTGCAGAAAAACAAGAATTTCTAACCACCAAAAAAATGCAGGAAAGCGTAAGTTGAATTTTAAATCCAAAAATCTGGAAAAATATAACAGTCCATTAACATTGAGTGAGTTAAGGGATTCTATTAAAAGATCTCATAATACTGCTGTAGGACCGGATGAAGTCCATTATTAGGTTTTAAGGCAACTACTAGGAGAATCACTTGATTAAATTACTCCTAAAAATATATAAAAATATATAACAAAATATGGACAGAGGGAAAATTCTCGGACATATGGAGACAAACTACAGTGGTATCGATCCCAAAACCAGACAAAGACAACTCGGATCCACAGAATTACAGGCCAATCTCCTTGACCAGTTGTTTATACATAATAATGGAGAGGATGATAAATAATAGATTGATTTGGTATTTGGAATCCAATGGCCTTATTAACCAATCTACAATGTGGATTCCGCAATAAAAGAGGTACAATAGACCACTTGGTTTGCTTGGAAACTGCCATAAGAGAAAGCTTCATTAAGAAAGAACATCTCGTAGCTATTTTCTTTGACCTGGAGAAAGCGTAGGATACAAGTGGAAATATGGCATCATGAGAGATTTGAACAATCTTGGTCTAAAAGGTAGATTGCTACGTTTTTTTGTCAAACTGAAGATTTTGAGTTTGCGTTGGATCTACTCTTTCTGATATGAAAACTCAGGAAGAGGATGCTCCACAAGACAGCGTGCTATCTGTGACTCTGTTTAGCATAAAAATAAACAACATAATGAAAAGCTTATTACCCGGAGTGGATGGATCCCCTATACATGGACGACTTCCTAATATACTACAAGTCTAAGCACATGCATACCCATGAGCGCAAATTGCAACCATGCCTGAATAAAGTCAACAAATGGGCAACAGAAAATGGTTTCTGATTTTCTCAGGCAAAAACAAAATGCCAGAAGAGAAAATTGCACAATGAACCAAGTCTGAAACTTGAAATTCCAGTTGTAGATGAATATAAATTCTTAGGGGTAATTTTTGATAGAAAATTGACCGTTATTCCCTACTTGAAATATATAAGGGCTAAATGTAATAGAACATTACAACTACTATGTGTAGTAGCCCACACTGAGTGGGGTGTGGACCGAAACACTCTACTAAAACTATATAGGTCGTTGATTAGATCCAAATTGGACTACGGTATTTTTATATATCGATCAGCCAGAAAGACCTATTTAAAAATACTTGACCTGATCTACCATGGAGGACTAAGGTTAGTTCTTGGAGCCTTCAGAACATTGCCTGTTGAGAGTCTCTATGTAGAAGTTAACGAGGCACCTGCAGATATCAGAGGTGAAAAATTAGCTCTGCAGTATTATGTAAAATTGAAATCCTGTTCATCAAATCGTTTATATGATGGTAAATTCCATCCGAAATACAGGGAATTATTCCAAAGGAATGAAAGGTCTATAAGACATTTTGGCCTTCGAATGGAAATGATCAACAAAGAAGCAGGATTGGATCTGACAAAAATACATGATACGATAAAACCAAAGATCTTACCGTGGACTATAAGGATCCACAAGATCATTCTGGCCTTAAGCAGACTCCACAAGCAAAAAAAAACATCCTCTAATTTTCCACGAGGAATTAGAGAAAGTCAAAGACAACTATCCAAGACATATGCATTATGTTATTAAACCCACTGTTTTTTAGAGCTGTGTTATAGACTTACTTAAATTATTAAATATATTTCCGTTTGTAGGTATAATAACATTGAAATTAAATATAAAAAACAAGATACTAATAATAAAAATAGGAGAAATATTATTTAGTTCACGCCGTCGTATAACCAGATGCTAGAAATTAAACTGGGTAAGAAATTTTGAAATTTTATCGATAAATGTTTTATTGTAACTAATCCCTTATATAAAATATTTAATAAAAATTATGTCACACCGTCGTTCAAGTGCGGTGAAAACTTTAAAATGATTAAAACTCACCATAATAAAATATTAAATGACAAATAAAGTAAAGAGAAATATGAAAATAAAACTCAAAGAAAAGTGTCTAATACAACAATATAACAGCAAAAATGGCAATAATAATGATAATATCATAAGTAACAGTAATGACTTAGATAGTAATAATAATTACTTAAATAGAAAAAAGAAAGGTAACAATAATGGAAAAAAAAACTAACTGCAAAATCAGAGTACATTGCCCATTACAATGTAACTGCTTTGAAAAAAGTATAATCTACCTAGCCACAATATATACATATGAAAACGCAAATAATAAAGAATATTATATAGGAGAAACTGCACTAAAATAAAAACAAGATATTATAATTAAAAAAATACAGATATAGTTCACCATTATTTAACCATTACTGGGAACTTTATAGTTGAATGGAAAATATTAAGATGGGTCAGGACATGCATATATTTAGATGATTTATGTAGATTATGTTTGAGCAAGAAACTATAAAAATTTATTTTTAAAGATGTTAAAATATTATACAATCATAAAAGTGGAAAAGCAACTAACTGTAGACATAAAATAAATTTTACTAACTAAAAAAAACATTTTTTTTAAATAACACATTTAAATAAAAACAAAATATAAAATAAATAAAACAAATGCCTATATAATGCTAAAATTATAATTATAAAATAAATCTAACTTAACAGGAAAAATGCAACAGACAAAATGTTCTAGTTTTTTTCCCATATCAGAGCCAGAAAATAAAACCAGGAGATTGGTTAAAAGCTCGAGTATTGATTTACTCCTTTCCAGGAGTTAGGCACAAGGCCAGTTTTTATCTTACTCGCACAAGTAAGATGTGACCCAAGGTCAAGTCGGAAAGTGGGGTTTGAAAAGCCAGCGCCCGAGAGGTGAGCACTCTGGCCATTAAAAATTGCCTGGGCAGCCCCGTCAGCATTCCCCGGTAGGGGCGCCTAAGGCAGTAAGCAATAAACTTACTCTTCCCCAAAGAGGGGAGGCGAAGCCTCGGAGGGTGGACCTCCTAGAATTGCACAGGACAAACCCATAGACTGGCGTAAATCAAGCTCCGAAGGCCAAGACAATACAAGTTTATGAGGTGCAGTATCCATCGGAACAGATACTACACTTTGATCTTAGCCAAAAGGCCAATGGTTAGAAGCTCGAGTAGCTACAAAAACAATCCTAAAAACTAAATCAATGTAATTAGCCTGATGATTTCACTCGGGAATGAAACACAAACGTTTCTGTGTAGCTTACTTCACGTAACTATATTAAGTGTATTAGCATTCTATTTATATATAAGAAATAATGATAATATAAAACGAATTTTATAGAGTTAACTTCATAGAAAGAATACTATACAAATCAATTCCAAATTGCAGTATGAAAGTTCAGTATTCAATATATAGTAAATAGAGCTTAGTAATATATATTTTCAAAGATTTATGATAGCATTTAAATAAAATCCTGTGGTTAGGGTTAGGGTTAATAAAGAGAAAATCCAGTGATTTCTTCTATGTTCCGTTTTTTTCAAATTTGTATTTCATTATACATTATAAAACTATATAACTATGATTTTTAATTAAAATATTTATTCTCAGTTCCATGGACTACTAACCACACGATTAGGATTCCTTAAAACATGTAATATTGATCCTTTTATTCCATGGAAGGTTTTTTATTATGGTACCCCTGTGAATGGCATACTGAATTTTGGAGCATGATTCCTGATAATGGAGAATTTTTTATTTAAGATTTCTAATAAATCCTCTTGAAGCATACGTAAAATTTATGCCCTTTTAAGCGTTTTTCATTCCAAAATTTGATTTAAATGCTAAATCTTTGAATACATACATACATACATATATATATATATATATATATATATATATATATATATATATATATATATATATATATATATATATATATATATATACACAGACATACAATAAAATATAGAATAAAATAAATCTGATGATGAAAGGAAAATTGAAAAAGGAAGACAAAATACTCAAAGTGGCATCTCAACATTTCACTCTTATGTAGCAAAGGGTAAAAAAGTAACATAGTCGAGCAGAATTGTTTTGGAGAAATATATCAGGAAATATTTATGGAAATTTGAGCCCATCAGAATTTAAATATAGGGTGGAACTATTCACTGGGACAGATATACATAAACAGATATACATATCTTTACATACATACATACATACATACAGACAGACAGACAGACAGACAGACAGATAGACATATCTTTACATACATACAGATAGACATATCTTTACATACATACACAAACATATACAAGTATTTACACATAAATACATACACACTATACGTGCACACATCCATCCCTGGTTATGAATAGGCACACATGTAAGCAAATACACATTTTAACAACGCCCATATTATAAACATCAAGGATGTGACTAATGGGCATAGCTAATCTATTAACTATATAAAAATATTATTTAAATTAGAGAAATCCAGCTAAAATAAATTTGTATCTCAGCTACATTATAAAAACTGATTAGAAACTTTTATATGTATTTTAGTGAATAATAAATGGAGTTAGTTAATGCTACATTATTGTCTCCTCCTCATCATCATCATCATCATCATCATCATCATCATCATCATCATCATCATCATCATCATCATCATCATCATCATCATCATCTTTGGTTTAACGTCCATTTTACATTCTGGCATCTATTGGATGACATTAAGAAATTGACTTCCAAACTAACCTATCTCTAGCCAGGTCTTTATATATCCCTCTTTCTCTCAAGTCCATCGTTATCACTTCCTCCAAGGTTTCCTTGGCCTTAGGGTTAGAAGAGCTTAACATGTAGATTGTCGCAAGTTCCTTTAACACGGGTGGCATGGGATCCTGATTGAAGATGCATGTTGGATGCAGCCAGAATCGAACATACAACATATCAATGTTGCGGAGTTGGATGCAATTATAAGGGAGTAGATCTTGCTATGCACTGGGAGGCCAAATCTATACACCTAAAGATTGACTCCTTGTGCATTCACTGATCGCTCCCCAGAGAAATCCAGAGTGAATACTAAGACTGCCATTGAAATGATTAATGAAAACTTTTTTAGAACTGGTCAGAGAGTATGCGCTGGTGGTAAACGTTGCATTCGTCAGGTCGAGTCAAAATAAAGCAGATGAGATCACTAGAGTCTTGCAGAGGTGGCTGGAAGCAATCAGGAAGCAGAGCCTGTGTCGCAGGTATGTGCCGCCGTCAATGGCAACAAGGAGCAAAACCAAATATGGCAGATTCATTTGAACAGTGGCCACCCTACAATAAAATGAACGGCATACTTCATCAGGAGGATCACTCCTGCAACGAAAAGGGGCTGTAAAATCAGAAGTTGCATCCTGTTGCGAATGTCTGTCCATTGATCCTGCACCGATATGATGGAAACATGGGAAGCTTGATGTCACCCACTATGGGGGTGTTCACTACCTGACCCTTATCAATTGTGGGCCTACCCCATATGTCATTTGGTGACTCCTGTGGCGAGAAGATTCTGCCACTGTAAAACATTGTCTCAGTTCTATTTTCTTTGAGAGGGGTCTGCCCAAAGAAATTTTTAACTGACAATGGAACAGTATTTTATTCATGAAAGCAACAAAGCGGACAGTTAACATCTGTACATATGTTAAATATTGGTAGGTAATCATTAGGGAATTAGACGGAGATTTTATCATGTAAACAGGATGCAGGGTCAGGCGGTTGACTTTTGGGACCACACTGGCATGGGAGCGATAAGATAGGGAAAATGATGCAAATAGGCTGTCTGATGGGACAACGACCACAAGTAGACGTGAGATGTCATAAAACCAAGCTATGTGCTACTATTAAGGCCCCTCTTCTGCAACCTCCCTGCTCTCCTTGACACCTGGTTGTTGTTATAAAGTAGACACGGACACAGCTAAATAAAACTGATCTTCCTCCAATAAGAATGTGTCTTCGATTAATTTCATTTGTAGTTGTTGAGTCGGCTTTTGATTCCAGGTCGAAAATGTTCACAGTCCGTAAGACCAATATGAGATCTGTGAACGTCGACATGCAAAGAAAGCAGGTATGATTTTGAATTATACTGATTATAACATGTGGGTTGCATCACAAAAAAAAACGGTATGCTGAATTGGATCAATATGTCTAAATTTTTGTTTCGTCCAGCATCTTTGTAACAGTATATGTCATATGATTTCAGTCGAGAGTTATTCCCCTTGTTTATATCTTGGTATAATCATAGGTATGTCTATTATTTAGAGTATTGATTTACTCCTCTCCGGGAGTTAGGCACAAGGCCAGTTTTTATCTTACTCCCACAAGTAAGATGTGACCCAAGGTCGGGTCGGAAAGTGGGGTTTGAAAAGCCAGCGCCCGAGAGGTGAGCACTCTGGCCATTAAAAATTGCCTGGGCAGCCCCGTTGGCATTCTCCAGTAGAGGCGCCTCAGGCAGTAAACAATAAACTTACTCCTCCCCAAAGAGGGAAGGCGAAGCCTGGGAAGGTGGACCTCCTAGAACTGCACAGGACAGACCCATAGACCGGTGTAAATTAAGCCCCGAAGGCCAAGACAATACCAGTCTATGGGGTGCAGTATCCATCGGAACAGCACTTTCTTATTCCTGTCTCTGGCACAGTGGTGGGTAATCAAAAACGGTAATATGATATACCCCTCACGGTGCCAGAGATATGAATAAGATGGCAAATTTTTTTAACTTATCATTTGTAGTTAAATTTATTCCTAGGTACCTTTTTTTATTTCATAGTGATAATATAATCTAGACATCTTCACTTTCCTTTTAAAACATGAATACAATTATAGGGCATTAAACATCTATTATTAATAATTAAATTGGGTTACAAATTTCAACCTTACTTTTCACAAATATAGGAATAACAATCTAAATATTACTTAAACTAACACAAATTGGTGATAGGTATACGGATAGATATTAGTAAAAAAACAAACTGATCTTTCATGCTATCCTAAATCATTATTTTTGTTAAATTGTCTTATTTTAAAGATATGTTCCAGAGGAAAGAACCAGGATGCGCATTCTAATATAAGCACTAGTGGATTGTCTCCCTTGGATCAAAGTTGTATTTTTTCTTCTGTAAGCAGCAGTGGTTGTGTGATACTATGGACTGCCCCCATCCCTCACCAAAACCCGAGAGAATGCTAGGGAAATGACTCAAATAAAAAATTAAAATTATAACGAAATGAGATAAGTAAGCAGCAATAGAGTTGACAAGATAGAATGGCATCTAACAGTTTGTTTGATGGTTTCCCGGTAGTCAGATTGGCATCTGGGATTTCTGTTCAAAGGTAGATTTATTGACAAGATCAGATTGGAGTCAGAGTTCGGCAAAGATCAGATGGTGCAGGCCCGAGGAGTCAGTCAGAGTTCGGTGTTCGGGGGAGATTGCGTCAGAGTCCGAAATTCAACAACTCATGTTGAACAAAGAAGATTGTCACTTAGGCTGATACAACCGGACAACTATCAACAATGTTTGGGGATCCTTTTCCGTGACGACTGTATCACACACACACTCAGAACACAACTGACTTAAACCAACAACATGTCTGTGTTTGTATTTTTTATTGTGTGAATTTGCGTTGCTTTTGTTTTTGTATACAACTGGTAAACCAGTGCACGCGCCATCGGAAGTTACCAAGACGAGAGACGACACAGCCAGAATGAGAACAGAAGACGAAAGAGAAGAAAACCATGGC
>OY744516.1:34771777-34999277 GCA_963556195.1 Sepiola atlantica | reverse complement strand
AATTCGAATTTTGCTTAAAAGTTGTTTTTTATTAGTTAGGCCGAGCACTTATTGAGTGATATTTTGTATGGATAGGATTCGCTCTTGAACTAATTAATCAATCATTATGAATTTTAGAACACACCTGCTAGGTGTAAGGAGTGATGATGTGCACTATATTTAGTTTAATTTGGTTTTATGCAAAAGGGGCAAAAGAGGGGTGGGGGTGGAAGTCTTTCATTAAAATTCAAATATTTCTGATTTTTGTGAAACTTTAGAATAGATATTAGACATCAATAAATATTCCCCAAGTTTCAGTTTCTTTGGAGTATTTTAAAAGGTTTTTAGGGGCCATAATATGCACATAAACTATTAGAAAATTCAAAAATATCAGATTTTCATTAAATTTGATCCTTAGTTATTAGACATCAATTAGGATTTTGTGAATTTCAATTTCTTCTTAAGACCCCTTAAGCTTAAAACTTAAATTTTAGACATTTTCTAGAATCAAAATCATTTGATAAATTTTGATAAAAATTGAAATAAAGGTTCTAGATATAAGGTTTAGCAGCATTATATCTTGATTTTAATCTAAATGGTGCAAAACTGTTCTGTTCGAAAAAAATAATTTTACCTCTCCTTGATGGGTATTCTTCTCGTTATTATACTAAAACTAAGTTAATCAAGTTGAATAATACAATCGCGATTAACCTTTTTTTTTTGCAAGCAAGGGCATATTGTGAACGGCTACTGGGTTGTATCGGGTCTCTTTGACCTCACATTTAACCATGTAAGTGTAGCAGCTATCATGCGGGTCTATAAAGTAAAAGAGTGAGGGTCGCGCCATGTGTCAGTCATCAGGGATTGAACCCAAATCGTTCCGATCACAAGATATAATCTCGTTATTTCTGTTCTAGGCCAAGAGTCCACTTATGCAAATGAGCATTGGTTTGCATGGGCGAATTCTCGTTTAAATAAAAAGAGTAGAAACTTTCCTCCCAGTGTGATGATAAAATTACGATACGTCAGAAGTTCAGTGAGAAAAGGAGAAAGAAATTGAATTGGCGTTTTGTGTCAGGTTACTCGATTGACGAGTGTTATGTTTTGAAGAATTGTTAAGTACAATTCTAGAGTCAGATTTTTGAGAGTTTGCATCAAAGTGGAGTGTTTGAAATCATATGACTATATAGGCAACCGGAACACGGACTGCTAAGCCACTAGGATCCCCACGAGTCACCACCTACTTCCAGCAGATGATCACGTTAACGAGGGGGGGGGGGACTTACCCCTCTTCAAAAGTGCAGTTTCTATATAGTTCAGTCTCTTTATTTGGTTGTACCCCCTGGCAACAGATTTTGCTTTGTATTTGGGGTTTATCAGAATTTTCTTTAATTTTATAGATCCATACACCACTTATAGTATTTTTGCCTTTGGGTAGGTTTGTTAGTTTGAAAACCTTTTCTTTTAAGGAATTGATTTTTTCCTGCATAGTCTCGATCCAGTGTTGTACTTATGCGGAGTCTATGGCTTCTTTATAGGTTTGTGGCTTTATAGCAGTAATCGATGTTGGTTAGTGCCTGATTATTCTCATTTTTGGTTTTGGCTGTGTGGTCAATTAGGTAGTTTATAGCTTTTCTTTCCTTTTTTGGGTATCGGTGTTGGTTTGTTCATCAAAATTAGGTTGGGTGTTGTAAGGGTCTTCCAATTCAAGGAGTTTAATGTGACTTTACTGAGGAAAATCATCACCGTTAATCGTCATTTGTCAGGTTGGTTTGAGTTTTTTGTTCGGTAACATTGGCGATGCATTTAAATTGCCTATGCATGAAGACCTTACTATTTTCTGGATAATAGACAGGGCTGTTTCTGTCATATTTGATGAATATTCCTTTTTCGCTTCTCGAAAATGTTTATTGATAAGATTTAGAAATTTCTTACCTAGTTTAGTTTTCAGCATCTGATTATATGGGGGGGGGGGGACCAAATGATATTTCTTTTTCTTTTATTTTTATTATCAATTTGGTACCTGTTTTTTATATTTGATTTCAATGTTAGCATTGATAAACATTATTTCATAACTGCATAGAATATTTACTAAAACTTATTTGTAAATGAATTACAGTTGTTGTGAGACTTTAGAAATGATCATTAAAGCTTGCAATAATAAAACAAATTAAATGATATTTCCTTCTGGAATAAAATACAAACGTTTCTATGCCATAAGTATCTTTTTATACTACAACTAATCTCATACTTATGTATTGAGCACTGGTAAAGTAAATAGTGAAACAAATATATATATTTATATGAAACAGTAAATTCATATATATTTATATATAAATATATATTTTAGAATATTTTTAGTTCGCCATTTTCAAGGACTCTGTTCACACTTCATGAAAGGCTTGATGAAGGGAATGGTTCCCAGAAATTTGCTACAGACTATCATCAAAAAAAAAAAAACGGAAACAAAAACTGAAATTGGGATTTACTTTACTTTGCTCCTAAAATCGTACAATAAATTCGGCACAAAATTGTAAGTTGCACGTTTATTATTATTTTCTTCATTCTCAGTTTTTTATTCACTATTATTATATCTTTTTCTTCCACCTGTGCACTTATGATTTTCTGTTGACTGATTACACCTATATACATATAAATAAATAAACAAATAAATATATATATATATATATATATATATATATATATATATATTATATATATATATATATATATACTGAAGAATGTGTAAGAATGAAACACTGTGTGTAAAATATTATTTACACAAGGCCCTTTAAGAGAATTATAACAAGCTGTCATTCTAAGCGTAATGCAAAATTCCAGCCTCCTGCCATTGAATACTGTTGATTGTTGACTGTGTTTGTCCCCCACTTGACATTACATAGAATGTAATATTCTTCCTTTCCTGTGCTAATTCATGCTGGCCTAGAGGTTGAATACCAGGCTGCAAAGTGACTTTGTAACTGGGTTCGAATCTTTTGATCGGCAGTAATTAACATCTTCTACACTGAAGAATGCGTAAGCATGAAACACATGGGTAATTTAGGTAATAATAAAAAATATTTATTTAAAATATGACATATATATATATATATATATATATATATATATATATATATATATATATATATATAGGTGAGACAAAATTAGCTTTTAAGTTTAGATTCAATAACCACAAACTTACTATGAGACAAAACACATGATACTCACAAGTAGCCAAATACTTCAACCAAATAGACGATATACTCCATAACCTCAAATGTATTTTAATAGACACCAAATTCCTGTCGACACATGTGCGCAAACAAAAAGAAACAAAATAGATTTCAAAACTAAACACACACAAAACAGGTCTAAACTCCGATGTGGGAGTTCTTAATATATGTGATGAATTACGTTACAGACTAAGAAGAATTTTTGTTTTGGTATGAAATTTTTTTATGTAAAGGAATCATTTGCTCTTAACGGTAATTCACAATGAGATGAACATGCATACGTTCACTTAACAAAAACGGTTTTCTTTGCCATTCGGTAGAGAAATTTTAAGAAACGTTAAGACAAAGAATGAATGCTGCACAAAGTTTAAAACGTCCAATTTTTCGCAAAGGTTTCATATCCATTAATTTTTTTTTTTTATCGAATAACATTTTTTTGATAAAGAACAGATGACCGCTTGAAATATTAAAATTATAATAACACTTATAATTTTACATGCTTTTATGTTTTCCATATTGTCAAATGTAAAGAAATTCATCGTGTCCACGTTTGCTTCATGTTTAGAGGTATATTTATATGTATATAAGTGCAATCATTACACCGCCAATAAACATACCTTTAAAATATAGAGATATATACATAATCAATTCAATGTAAACACTTAATTTAATTCACTTCTCAAACACACACACATACATAACACACACTTCCTAAACTAGATATAGACAATTGTGCACTATGCAAAAAATATATAAATAAACAGATAGATATATATGTGTGTATATATTGATGTATATATATATATATATATATATATATATATATATATATATATATATATATATATATATATATAATGTATTTCTATGTAATTATTTTTATAGGTGATTTTCAGCTCGTTGTTATTGAGTTTACTATTATTTCAATTGTTTCACTTCCTAAGTGATTAAGATGCAGAAACTGCATTATTAGTCGCCCTAAACTTCAAAGGACGTATTTTTCGTTAATATATATATATATATATATATATATATATATATATATATATATATATATATATATATATACAGACGCATATGTAAATTACAGAATTTCAATTTTATATATAGACCTCTAAGAAATATTGCCGATCACAATTACCCCCACCCACAACAGATTTATCTAGTGAACATTAGTTTCTCCTTTATTTACCTTCCTTTCCTTTTCTCATATCTACCGAATGTGTATCAGACAGCACACCATACAGAAAATAATGCTGTCATTCAAAAATAACAACTTCCACCCACACCGAGCAGACAAATTTAACTGAAGAACTTCGTTTCCTTCTTTTCTCATTTATTTTGTTTTCTTTCCTGGTACATGTGTACTGGAAATAAAACAGACAAAAAACACCCTCACAAATGACCTTGACAAGCAACATTTGGTAGCTGGTTTGGAAAATATTAATATCAATTTTAGTTTACCGTTTTCAAGAACTTTGTTCACACTTCATGGAAGGCTTGAAGAAGGGAATGGTTCCCGAAAATTTTCTATGGACTATCCCAACACACAAGAAAAACAGAAATTGGGATTTACTTTGCTTCTAAAATCGTCCAATAAACTCGACACGAAATTGTAAGTTGCACGTTTATTAGTTTATTTATTTTCAGTTTTTATTTATTCATTTTTTTCTCCAACTTGTGTGCTTATGATTTTCCATTGAATGGTTACACCTATATATATATATATATATATATATATATATATATATATATATATATTTTTTTTGATTTTATTCCATTAGTTGCGACAAAACAAGTTTTGTTTCATTGGTGCAAATAGCGACCAACTCATCGGCCTGGCGATGGAATTCAAATGGCATAAGTTTTAACTTCACTTCGCTATTTGCACCAATGAAACAAAACTTGTTTTGTCGGAACTAATGGAATAAAATCAAAAAATATATATTTTGCTCTGAATTTTCATTGAGCACTCTCATAAACCCGGTTTCAACTTCCTTCGGATTCATACCCCCTGGATATTTGTAACAAGTTAATTATATATATATATATATATATATATATATATATATATATATATATATACATCTGTTTTTCCAGTTTATATAATGAAATACTCCTTGAATAAAACCAAATATATAATTTTGTTTAAACATACCCACGGTCAGAAATTCAAAAAACAGAAGGTCAACTGGATATCAACTCACCTGAAAAATAAATATAAAACATTCATTATAGAAATTGTAAACAAAATAAAAATAAGCAAGTTATGATATTTATTAAAGTTAAAGGAGCAGACATGAATACAATGAATTTAATAGTACAATGCAATATAATTGCCATAATAATACGCTAAGGCATGTCATGTTTGTACGTACGTTATCACCTTTCACACACACAATAAAATGAGATAGTCTGATCAGCAAAATAAATGTTGATTAGTGATAATCGGATGTCAATAAGGTAAAAAATTTCGACTTTACCCATTTTAAAATGAATTGTTCCAAAATAAAATTAAATTGTCCTATCGACTTAAACTACAATTTTAATAAAAGTGACATTCGTTTTATTGATTGGAAGAATATAGAATTTAGCTGACAGTTATTTTTACAATAATAAGACAGAATATTAAAATAAATAAAAGAAAATAAATTCTTTTTATTTATTTCACTGACAATGACAATATGCGTAGATTTGCGTTTTTTTTACAAGTAAGGAAATCAACATCTTTGAAGCACGAATTAGAATGTAAATTGCACGATTGTTGATTTTCAAAATATTTCACTTTAATACATTCTAATCCGTGCTTCAAAGATATTGATTTCCTTACTTATAAAATAAACGCCAATCTGCGCATAACATCGCCAGGACTACACTTAATCCTAACGTCTTAAGAACTTGACGTCTCTTTCTGCTTGTATTGTGATTCAACCCCTCGGGGTTAATACCATCAAAATGAGGAGGAAGAAAAGAAGAAAAAAAACTATAAGACAGTCTCGCCTGACAAGGTTGTTCTACAACAAAAGCTTGCAAAAAAAAAAAAATTAAATAAATGAATTTTTCATTTAAAATTGCACGATTGTTGATTTTCAAAATATTTCACTTTAATATTTATATTATGTATGTCTGTATCGTAAACTATGCCACTACTATTCAAAAAACATAACCGATTCACCTTTTTTTGTGTCTTACTCACGCCGCACCCAATTAAACTTAAAAGTCGCCCCTTTTTACAGTATAGAAGTTTTCGATGCCTTTACTCATAATAATTGTTCAGCGTTCTGTAGTCGGTGAGGTTTTTATTAATTTGTGAAAATATTTTCTGATTATTTATTTTTTCTAAAATGTGTAGTTTTTATTTTTGTATTATTTTCATTATTCGATACAAATTATGAATCCTCATCTTAAAAATTCCGAAACATAATTCAGTTTGTTTTTTTTTTTTGGGGGGGGGGGGGTATCAAAGGATTTATCTTCATTTAACTGGCACAAGAAAAAAAAGATGTGCTTTTCAACAGACACATTTAAGCAAGGGCAAAACAACCAGAAACAGTGAATTGGTTGACGCAATTAAGGCAAATTCGGATTGATCAGAGAAATATAAAGATAGATTTATTGCCAAGAGATACAGTAATGTAAAAGGACTGGATTAATAGAAGAGTTTCTCTCTTTCTTTTTTTTTTTTTCTTACTAATGAATCACCACTTATCAAGGCCAAACACCACTCGAGAATACAGGTCAATGAAATGGGTGGATTTTCAGTTGAATGATGAAGAATATTATGAGAGGATTGAAAATGATTGATTGAATGAACAAAATTTGATTATTCATTAGGACGGTTTATGAAAAGTATTTGTTGACATTGGATTTGAAGACGACCATGTTGTTGCCTGTAGGGAAGCAGTCATGTGGTATTGGGAATTTTTTTACTGCAGACATTATGTCAATAGTTTGTACAATATGCTCTTATTTATTGTGCACCAAATGCATGTAAAAACGGATGCATATGTGCGTGGCCCAAATTGATTGTGAGAGTTTTCTAGAGCAACCATAGGCTTGAACTAATTCCAGATACAAACAAAACAGCAGTTTATTTAAGCTGAACACTCTAAAACATTCGGCAGAAATTGTAACAAAATACATGATTGCCTTAATAGAAATTATTTGGCACAGAATCCAGTGTTAATAAATCCTACTGCCTCCATGGGCATTTACTTGTCCATCTATTTCACACCCTAAGCCATGGGCAGGCAACCTCCGGCCCGCATCCGGCCCGCGAAGGCTTAGCGTCCGGCCCGCCACCCTGCTATGCTTTATTATTGCAATCCGGCCCGCGGACCTCCCAGTAAAACTCATATCATTTTGTGACATAGACGTAAAAGTAGGTTTCGATTAAGATTTACAGTGGGATGAAAATGTATAAATATCAGCGAGCGATGATGCATGTATATTTCATTTTTCTTTAACTATTAATTTCAAATCCTTGGCCTGAGATAAAAAAATAGAAAAAGAGAAAGAGAGAGGCAAAGAGGAAACGAGAGACAAGGAAAGGGCATGACACAGAAAACCTATGTGAGGTGTGTCAAAACGAATGCTGGATCAATTTGCTACTTCCCCCGTCATTATTTTTCATGATTCCAAAATGGCTCTTCGTCAGCGCCTTTTATAACATTACATACAGAAGTCTCTTGAGAAAAAATATCAGATTTGTAGTGTTCAATGCAATTTTTCTACAATTTATTCATGTAAACAAAATATAGTAATTCTGAGATTTCGTTTTTCATTCCGGCCCGCGATCTCCTGCCCAAAGTCTTATCTGGCCCTCACTCTGAAAAGGTTGACCGCCCTTGCCCTAAGCAGTTAGTATGTCCCCTTTAAATAGTCTCCACTTCCTGTCTCCATTCAAGGGAAGTAATTCATCTGTGATATGCAGCAGATCACTGTCTATATTAAACACAAACAATGAGAAAGAACAAAACCTGGTGGTTGTTCGGAATAGAGACTGCATTGTTTTTATCTCAGTTAGTGCTTCTGCTGTTTAGACACGACATTTATTAAAATAAAATAGCTAAAGAAATGTATAAATTTTGTTATGTACTTACGTGTTAGCTTAATAGAAGACTGTACACCAAAAATTATGCAAATTCATTTAGTATTTATTAAATAAAAAATAAAAAAACGATTTTTAGCGGGTCTGCTATCTGTATATTTGAATCGCCCGATGTCTAATAATACGTAAAATTGTTTTTTTTGTTCTTTTTCTTATAATTTAATAAATACTGGATGAATTTGCGTAATTTTTTCTGTACAATCTTTTTTTTAGCTAACACGTAAGTACATAACAAAGTTTATACATTTCTTTAAATATTTTCATGTCGTGCCTAAACAGCAGAAGCACCTCGCAATTTTTTAAAGTAATTTTTTTTTAATCATTGATTATTGTTGATTATCACTTTTAGAGCAAAATTATTGAAACATATTTTTTTATTTTAATGCCTCGAAGGGGGCGTGGGGGAGATGTGGCATGCTATCATACCTTCAATTATAAAAGGGACACTTACTTTATAACCAGTATAATTGAAATCCCTAATTTAGACAGAAACATTTTGCATTCTAAAGGACGGATTTCATCTAAAAAAACATTCACGCAATGATGTTAAGAAAATGTTAACATGAGAATTTAAGATGGAGGATCTTGGAAGACTCAAACATTTCACTGGAATCAATTTTAATGTCACTCAAACGTGTCAATAACAAAATGATTCAGAGAAAGTGCTCGAAATATTTGATACGATGGTCGTGATGAAGTGGATACCAGTGTAGATTGATAAGAGTTCTGTCAGATCCATAGCACCACTTTTCACTAGTGATGTTGGCAACCTTCATGTGGTCTCTTCTGTGAGTACCTAATTCTGTCAGGGAAACTAATGCCAACCAAACAGAAAAAAAGTAAGTCAAACATTCTAACTAGTTTATTCATACGGATTGCACAATTTGACATGAAGGAAAACATCACGAGAAGAAAAGATGGACTTCAATAGAACAAGTTTTCTCTCTTCTTCTTCTTCTTCTTCTTCTTCTTCTTCTTCTTCTTCTACCTCTTCTTTATTTAACATGTCTTTTCCACATCAGATGTGGACTGGTGCTACCAGATCAAGCTGTCTGAAGATACCGGCTTCTTGATCAAAGATGCACCAAACATTGATGTTATTGTTTTTTTTCTTTCCTTTCACATTGCAAAACTTAATCCTGTTCTGCAAAGCCAAAAACTAAAACATTTTTCCTCTTTCTTGATAAATATTTGAAAATATCAAAAATTCGAAGCATAAAACCTCTTACAAAACTAACTTGATTCGGCATTAAATAACCCGAAAAGTGTTGATATGCCGTAAAACAAAACAACGAAATCAGGCAACATTATAAATATTTGAAGATATTAAAAATTTGAAGCATAAAAAACTTTTACGAAAATGACTGGATTCGGCATTAAATAACCCGAATAGGGTTGATATGCTGTAAAACCAAACAACCAACCAAACCACATCAGATGTGGGTTGCTTGTTGGCGATAATGGCATGAAGTGATTTTCTCCATAAAACTATCATTTACTGCTTGAGGTAATCTTTGACTGAGTCATTCCAAGTCTTTCTAGGCCTGCTTTTTATTCCTCGCTTACCCTCAACTGAGATGTGTGTGCATCAGTATATCCAACGAGATGATTCGTTCAACATATCCATACCATCGTAGGCAGTTGCAACGCAGAGCTGACTCCAGTCTGGGCACCTTTAACCTTAGTAAGTGAGGGTCAGAACTAACTGTCATTAAGATACACACCACAAACGCACCGGACCATAGTCATATCATTCGTTTGCATCCTCAGAAAGATCGAGCATTCACTTGCACGTAACATGGCACAATGGACATAGCTGTGGTAAACACAACCACGCATCATAACAAATGAAAGTGAACAACAGATTAAGATTGGAAGAAGCTCATGAAACTTGCCTAATTCAGTCATCCATACATACAAGATGGAACTTAATTCACATCTCCCACCAACGCAGTTCATATCAGCAAGATAGCAAAACGAGTTCACAACTTTCAACTTTACTTTAAAGCAGTCAGCTGTTTAATCTACTTAATGACTTGTACTAGACCCGTTTTGTCTGTTTTTTTTGTTTTAATTGGCAAATTTAACCATCTTTTGCGTTTTTTTAAAAATTATTTTTATTTATATTCACCCAAAGGAGGCACATTGTCACTGAGATGTAAGGGATTCTATGAATTAGGGGTCAGATTTTTATGGACATCCAAGTTGGGGAGTTGTGCAGCAATATGTTTGTTCACATTGCATTTAAATTTCTGCATGTTGGTACAGTCAAGGAAACAGGGAGCAGGGAGGGAATTTCAAAGGTAAGCAGTTTGAGGAAAGAAGCTGTTAGAGTAGAAAGCTTTCCAGCATCTGGGAACCTCTACAGTGAAGGGGTGTGATTTTGCTGATTATCAGATTTATTATTTATGCTGAGGGGGGGTCAAGTGAAGCAAGTTTATCGGAGCACATTTCATGGAAGTACTTGTAAAACAAGAACAGGGATGCAACATTGCGGTAATGGGACAGGAGCTGGAGCTTGGTAGACAATGTGGGACCTATTAGATTAGAGGCTCTTTTTGGACTCTGTCTATGAGAGAGAGGCTAGTGGTTTGGTGCACTAGCCCAGATCTGGCAACAATACCCCATGCATGGCCAAATGGTGGCTTTGTAGAGATACAGAATACTGGCAGGTGAGAGAAGTTTTCTAGCCTGGTAGCGAGAGTCTACCTTCTTATTTAATCCTGAAACACAATACTTGTTATAAACGATTCATTGTAAACAGTTAACAGAATACAAGTTGCTATTTTATCTATAGCTGAGGTTCAGACTTTTCTCAACAGTATTAGTATGCATATGGCCACAATAACTTTGGATTTAAACGCAGCATAGACAATTCTATAGAATACCACAAGAGTATTCAGTAGGCTGTCTTTTGGCTTTTTCTGTTAGTCAACTATTACAGTACTTATCTGAGCTAAACGAACAACATTGGACAATAGGTTTCGGAAAAGATACACTTTAATACGAACTATGCTATAAAAAAGTGATGCCTTAATTCTTAACACCTTATTGAAAAGTCCAAAGTCTATGTAAAGAATTCCCTTAAAATTGCTAAAAACGTTTTTCTTTTTAATTTAAATGTTTATAATGCCTTTACTTTTCAGACAGATTGCTATGAACTCGACAATATGAGTGGAAATACTTTGTTCTTTAATATCATGTTGTTATTGGGAATACAGTCATCACTTTTGGTCAATGTGGTTGAGGACTGCATACAGCATAATCATGTTGCACATTGGTTGTCATTAAAGTTAAGCGACATTGAGTTTGGTCAGTAACAAATGGGTGACTATTTGAGAATATCTGCCAAAAAGCTTTAAAAACTAATGTTGTTAAAATTATCTCACCTGAGCGGAATACACATGCGACTGGGGACCGCTTGTGAATTTAATATTCCCTAGAAGATTCAGAGGAAGATGACTCAGGGTGTGTGACGCACCAGGACAGGAATGCGGTTTCAGCCGGTATAGAATATTAAGAGTTAAATCAATTATGCATCAGAACAACAGAGGCAATTATTACTGGGTATTGTTATAGTTTAACCAAGAACCACGTACCTATTTCAGAGAATTTTTTTTTTTCCCAAAAAATTTTGCAGATTTTTGTTGGTGTTAGCGCAGACGAATTTTATGATTTACTCAATTCACAATTGATAATTGTCACCTGCTGTCTCACAATCTGATTGGCTAAGCACTTCAACAGCTTCCATAAACAGCCGGAAGATGCCGACAAACAGTCTGTTTTAGCATGAGTCATAAACTGTACCAGTCCCATAAATTTATTAAAAATGATTTTAACAAATGTCATTGAACTTATACCATCTTTCACCTAATCAATGCTGAGTATCATATCCTTTCCCAAAAATTGAATTAAAATTTTTTTTTTTAAACATAGTTCTCCCTAAATAAGGCAGGCCACCATTGTAAACGTAAGGGGCTACTGAGAAAAAAAGGGTGAAGGTTTTTTTTTTGGGGGGGGGGGTCACCCTAAATTAGGAGCTGCACAGTGAGATGTCTGTTTACATTAGTTTTAAATTTCTGCATGTCAGTAACGTTTCCAATTTCTGCATGTCAGTAACGTTTTAGATTTCTGCATGTCAGTAACATTTCAAATTTCTGCATGTCAGTAACGTTTCAAATTTCTGCATGTTAGTAACGTTTCAAATTTCTGCATGTCAGTAACGTTTTAGATTTCTGCATGTCAGTAACGTTTCAAATTTCTGCATGTCAGTAACGTTTCAAATTTCTGCATGTTAGTAACGTTTCAAATTTCTGCATGTCAGTAACGTTTCAAATTTCTGCATGTCAGTAACGTTTTAGATTTCTGCATGTCAGTAACGTTTCAAATTTCTGCATGTCAGTAACGTTTTAGATTTCTGCATGTCAGTAACGTTTCAGATTTCTGCATGTCAGTAATGTTTTAGATTTCTGCAATATTATAAAATCTAAAAGATTAGAATAAAACAATATGCTGCTCTGTTTTCTAGGCGCAAAAATACATGGGGTACTTCATTTAATCCCAAGTAATGCCAGGTCTTCCTGCTAATATCTTTATAAAACATCAGACTATCATTCTTGGAAAGCTATGAACGAACCGACCTATTTTATAGAGGTATATATCATTCGAAAACCTTCTCTGAGTTAATTATAACATTTTATTGGTGGGAGGTGTTCTCATTGGGTACATCTTGATCACATTGACACACCGGTTCTCGTTAGATCACCAAAGTTAAGCGACGTTAAGCCTGGTCAGTACCAGATGGGTGACCATTTGAGAATACCAGGTGTTGTATGTGAGAAGACAGTGACACCTCCCTGGAGAAAAAAACAAAACAAAACAAAAAAAAGCAACGTTGTCATCTCCCTTGCCTCAGATATACATGCAAATGGGGACTGCTTGTGGATTTAATATTCCCTAGAAACTTCCTCCTTCAGAGGAAGCCGGCTCAATCCACCCAGGGTAAATCCTGCACCACCAAGTTTTCATACTTCTTCTTATTTTCATACTTTTTATTTATTATGTCCTTTTGGGCATCTCATATTTTACACAATAATCACATTTCAACTTTTAATGAGAAATAAAGCAAAAACAACATTTAACTAATACACATACACACACACATCTCTACATCTATAAAATTAAGTATGTGTATATGTTTATATATTTGTATGTATAGGATTCACTTCTAAACTAGTTAACCGATTATGGATTATGGAAAACAGCTGCTAGCATAAGAGATCGTAATGTGGGCTATATTTAGTTTAATTTAGTTTTATGCAAAGGGGATATTTAGTAGGGGGCTCTTTGTGAAAATTCACAAACCTCATATTTTTGTGAAATTTTAACAATAGGTATTGGACATAAAAAAATATTCCTCAATTTTCAGTTTCTTCAGACTATTTTAAAGAGGCACAACCTTCAATTTCAAAACTCAAATATTTCAGATTTTCATTAAATTTGGTCCATATTCATTATTCATTAGACACCAATTAAGCAAGATTCCCTGAATTTCAATTTCTTCTTAAGACAGCTTAAGCTTAAGCCTTACAATTTTGACATTTTCTAGGATCAAAATCATGTAATGGATTTTGATCAAAATTGGAATAAGGATTCTAGACATACGGTTTAGTAGCATGATATCTTCGTAAATCAAATGGACCGATTTTATTTCTTTTTCTAGTAAAGTAGCTAAACCTAACGATTCTGACGCATTTTTATAATTGAAATGCTTGATACCTTTAAGAAGTTCAGTCACTTTGTATAATTTTTAATTATAATATATTTAAATTCCAATGTCTAACTACTATAGTTGGGAAAATAAAAATCACTTCTCATTTCAAAGGTTAGTTTGATGATAAACTATTAAATTATAATTAGTTTTATGATAAGAATTAAATTATAATTAATTTGATCATAATTTATTACTAATCAAGATTGGGTGTCTGTCTGTCTGTCTGTCTAAAGCCGAAATGATGCTATTCTTTATATTAATGTACTATTGTGCTATCTTTTAATGCCGAATTCAGTTTACTATACTATTTCAGACTAACGTACTATTTTTCAATGCTCAATTCGGAGGGGGCGGGTAGTGTAGTATTTGTTCTGTTGTCATGAGACTATACCCCCAAGCTTTACTTCCCCATTGGGGGGGGGGAGCAGTGTAGTAGATGTTCGTTTGTCAGGATACCATTTTCCCAGGCATTACCTCCTACTTTGTGGGAGCGGTAGTGTAGTATCTGTTCTGTGGTCATGATACCATCCTCCCAGGGATTACGTTCTCCTTTGCTGGTACACTAGCAAATATAATAGTTTAACAAAGTGTTTTTATTGTTAATTTTCTGTTAAACTTTCCAAAATTTCTAGCTTTTTTGATATCTTCAAAAATAAATTGAGTCAGCATTTGGAAAAAAGTTATAAAAGTGTTGATTCTCTGACGTTGTTGTGTAAAAGTTGCTTATGTTCCAACTTTTTTAGATCTTTCAAGACTTTAGCTTTTTATATTTTTATGGCATTTATGTTCGCTTGCTTGTTATCTTTTCCTTGTTAACTCAATATAATTTACTTTTAAACACGTTTTTGCATACAATCAAATTTAGCAGTTTTCTATTCCACTCTTACAGAGAAACAAATTTCTGCTAATAAAAACATCAGAAAATTTTTTTAAAAAAGCAAAAAAAAAAACAAGAAGAATTTCTTTTTAACAAAAATTCCTTTTTTTCTTCTTTCTTTTCTTTATCGGCTTCAAAACTTTTCTTAAAAAGCCAAAGAAAAAAAAATCTATCCAATTAATAATCAGAATAAGGAATTTTATAGAGAAGAAGACATGGACGCCATCTTTGTATCCTTTCCTATCTGTGAATTGTTTGAACAATTTCCAATCATGTGACCACCACAACTAAAATTATTGGTAAAACTGATTATTTTTGAAAAGATAAAATAGAACAAAACTTTTATCAAAACACAAATAAAGATTTTCTTATAGCAGATAATTAAAACTACAAACATAAAATATTTTTTAGATGGTAGAGGTCGGTTATCTGGAAAAAAAACAAAACAAAAAAAACATTGTCGAAAGGCTTCATAATGAAATTTTCCATTAACAGAGTTTCTTTCCAAGAACTTCCTATCTATGGAACACATTACCATGGGACTGCTTCCCTGCAGACTACAACGTGGCTGTCTTCAAATCCAATGTCAAAAAATGCTTTTCATAATTCGTTTTCATAAATAATCAGTCTTTGTTCATTCCACTAAGCATTTGAACTCCTCTCAAACATTCTTCTTCATCAAACCAACAATCCATCCATCTCATTAATCCTTATCCTCAAATGTCTGTTGGTCTTGATAAACGGTAACACCTCAGTAAAAAAAAAATCAGGAGGAACAACCGTTTTGTAACAAAACCTCAAATTGCTTTCTCTATTAAAATCGCTAGCTGTTGCAAATCGAACAGTTTTTGTTCGATTTGCAACAGCTAATACAACATTACAAAAAAATTGGGGATCACATTTGATGCTACCAACACAAAACTTTTTCCCTTTAACAACTAAAAGAAACCTTTCCATGCACCAATTGTCGTGGCCGAAATCACCCTTCCCTAGAGTACAATGTTCAAACTCCTCAGGCAACTTGAGTTGAAATAAGAACATGGAAGATGTTGTCAAATCTGCTGCAAAGAAGGTAAGCTCCCTCTACTGGGCTAGAAAACTTCTCACATCTGTCAGTATCCTATATCTATAAAGCCATCATTGACCTGTGCATGGAGTATTATTGCCACATCTGTGCTAGTACACCAACCACTAGCCTCTCCCTTTTGGACAGGGTCCAAAAAGAGCCTCGAATCTAATAGGTCCCACACTGTCTACCAAGCTCCAGCCCCTGTCGCATTGCCGTAGTGTTACATTCTAGTGCTTGTTTTACAAGTACTTCCACGGAATGTGCTCCAATGAACTTACTGTACTTATACCTCTTCAACGAAAATATCAGCGACCCTAAACCCGACTAGTAGAAAAATCCCACTCTTTTACTCTAGTCGTCTCTAGATTCCGCAAGATTTTCTACTCTGATAGCTTCTTTCCGCAAACTGCTTGCCTTTGAAATTCCCTCCCTGCTTCATGTTTCCTTGATCGTATCAACATGCAGAAATTTAAATTAAATATGAAGAAACATCTTGTTGCCCAACTTTCCACCCAGGTTTTCCCCCTATAAATCTGGCTCCTATCATAGTAGCTCCTTACGCATCAGTGGCAATATGCTTCGTTTGGGGTGAACGAAAGTTAAAAAACAAAACAAAGACAAAAAAAAACATGTTACTCTGATGAGTGCACGAGCACATTGCTTAATTCATGATCAATTGCGCTTATTTTTAAAAAAAATTATTTTATGGAAATCGCTCCAGACAAGGTATAAAGCCACTTGATCTATGGAGCTAAAAAAGAAATACAACTTCAAGGTCAAAAACTAACCAACGATGCATAGATTCCAACCACCAAAACAGCAATTCTTCCCCCTTTGACAAAAACATTGCTCATTGAATGTGAAGATTAAAGGACAAAATAAGGGAAGCGAGAGTTACGAGGCTTATATTGGGCATCGCCATTTGCCAGAGTCACAAAAACAGTGGCAAAGTCATCAAGTTTCTTCAATTAAATGTGGCGCTTGAGACAGCGGGGTTTTTTTAACAGTTCAGTTAGTGTTTATTAAGTGTGTCACAATTTTATCTAAGACAAGTGCTCATTATTTTTGGTTTGGATAGCTGTGCCATGGAACAAGCTGCCAGAAGCTGTGGTCAGCCTGAAGAGGTCCAAACAGTTCAAGGCAGTGCTGGATACATCATGGCCACTGATCTTCGGATAATTAGCCCTCACTTGAGCAGCGGAGGGTGCGAGGGAACCAGATTCTAGCATACAGCATCATCAACAGGAATTTAAGTCTACCTTTTGAGGAGTTTTTCACCTGGGCACCAAGTTGTGGTCTTCCCATAACCCAGCAAACGATGTACCATAAGTGGTTCCATCTCAATAGAAGAAAACTAGTGTTAAGTTATCTCCCTTTGTATTAAGATGAAAAGAGTTCTGTTTCTTTGGGAGTGATCTCCCTTGCTTGTTAGTGTCTTTGTTGTTGATTATTGAATGGGAAAACCAAGATGGCGGTTGAGGCAAACGGATGTGCGTCTCTCATTGGATTTATGTAATAAGTAAACTAACAGGTAGCATTCTCTGTCTGTGTTTCTGCTCTGATACAGAATTAAAGTCGTATTGGACAAACATGCAGATCGTATATAGATGTACACAGTTTCTAACTGTTTTTACATGGCTTGTTGCACTTTGCTATTTTTTGCCAATAAATTTGATTTTATTTATTTTATATTCAGAAAATTATTCCAAGAGATTCTGTAAAATCAAGACGATTAACCATAAATTGTGTCTATTTTATAAGCCATTGTGGGGTGATTTAATGCTAAAGCAAAATACCAATTGTATACGATTCATTGAACACAAACACATAACCTAGTGGATAAAGAGGTTGATTAAGAGATATTCTAGAGTGAATTCTACCTAGAGGTTGTGAGTTCAATCCCCAGTGAAGAAACTAAAGAAAAATGAACTGATATGCGATATTTAAAACACACGGTATGTGGAATGAAACCAGTCTACCCCATGGATTAAATCCCCAGAAGGCACCTGAACATTAAAATATCTGATTGGTTGTTTTGTTTTACGGCATATCAACCCTTTTCAGGTTATGTAATGCCGAATCCTGTCATTTTGGTGAAAGTCTTTATGCTTCCAGTTCTTTATATGTTCAAGTATTTATTCATGGTGTTTTGATTGAGTGAAAGTGTGGGGGGTGGGGGGGGAATTGTTGTTTTCTTGTTTTGGATTTTGCACAACATGATTGAGTTTTGCAAAGATAAAACAAAACAAAACATCAATGTTTGGTGCATTTTGGGTCAGGCTGATGATCTGGTAGCACCAGTAGAATGGTTGAAACTGAAACTCGAGGAATTGTGCAGAAATACCTTTATCAACAGTATTAGTACATACTTGAATGGAAGAGATATGATATTGTTAGTGAATGAGAGGATGAATTTATATTCAAGGCTCTGATTGGTTGAACAAGATAACATGATGTCAGAAAAGAGACTTTTGAAATGACAGATAAGTTAAGCTATCATCAAGTGTCACAAAGCAAATTGGTGTCTGTGAGGAAACACTCTTTTTCTATGGGTACTCTGGAAAAGTGAATGAACAGTTCTAGGACGCAAACAAATGAGCTCATGATTTTGAAAAATTCAATAAAATTATATTGTAAACTAAAAGAATAGGTACCAGTTTTGTTTTTCACAAGGTCTGTGTTGAATCACGTCAGGGTCACCATTTGTAATAGAAGGGGGGGGGGGTGTTGGTCCCTTCCTTACATTTATCGCACGAAATGAATTGAACGAACAACAACCGAGTAACAGGCAACAAAAAAGGGTTTATTTAACAGAGGGTTGGAACTGTGTCCCAGTGAAGAAAAGAGGATGCCGGGTCGTCCGCAAATATATTCCCAGTGGAGACTGGAACGATGCAGGGGAAAGGCAGGAGAGAGATGTTTCTTCGTTGCTGGCCGATTTCTCTCTGCTGAATTCTTCAACTGACCAGGTGGTAGAAAATAGTCCATGAGGGGACAGTTGATATCAATATGCCCTGCAAGCCGATTGGTCAGCGTATGACCAATTTGCTCACAGGGGACGAGAAGAGCCTTTTGGCTAAGATCAAAGTGTAGTATCTGTTCCGATGGATACTGCACCCCATACTGGTGTTGTCTTGGCCTTCGGGTCTTGATTTACGCCGGTCAATGGGTCTGTCCTGTGCAGTTCTGGGAGGTCCACCTTCCCAGACTTCGCCTCCCCTCTTTGGGGAGGAGTAAGTTTATTGCTTACTGCCTGAGGCACCCCTACCTAGGAATGCCGACGGGGCTGCCCAGGCAATTTTTAAACCCCACTTTCCCGACCCGACCTTAGGTCACATCTTACTTGTGGGAGTAAGATAAAAACTGGCCTTGTGCCTAACTCCTGGAGAGGAGTAAATCAATACAAAGCCACTAGATTTAAAGCGGTAAAAAAAAACGAAATATTGCAAAAACAGGAGATGCCTATTGACCTTAGTCTTGAAAATACCAAGGCTATAAGTAGGAGGAAAACAGTCAGCAGGAAGAGAGTTCCACAAGCCTACAGTTCTTGAGAAAAATCTACTGGAATAGGAAGCTGTATCATCATGAGGTATAAAAACAACAAATTGGTGAAGACCACTAGACAAATGAGTCAGACGAACTGGACCAAAGGGAGCACCGAATAGATCATTTAATTCTGAAGAACACATGCCATGATAGTATTTATAGAAAAGACTAAGACTAGTAGCATTATGTCTGTGAGAGAGAGGATGCAGAGAAGAAGAAAGGGTGTGGCCAACCAAATTACAGATACGCTTCTGAACCTTATCAAGAACCCTCAAATGAGACAGATTCACCAGCCCAAATATGACAACAGTACTCCATACAAGGGCTGATAATAGATTTGTAGAGATATGGAATAGCCTAAGGTGTGAGAAATTGTTTGGAGCGATAAAAAGAACCGACTTTACGAGAAGCAGAAAGAGCAATGGATCTAATGTATGATCTCCAAGAAAGACTTTATGAGAAAGAAAGACCAAATAGTTTCAGAGTCGATTCTTACTCAAAAACAGAGCCATCTATGAAAATCAAAGGAAGAAAAGAGACATGCCTGCGATTGAAAGACACGAGCTGAGTGTTAACAGGATTAAATGAAACATGCCATTTCGTACTCCAATCCACAACTGAACCCAAGTTAACTTCTAGATCAGCTACATATTCTGTATGATCCCAGCAACATCAGAATAGAGAGTGGTATAATCGGCATAGGTGTTAATCTTCTGAATAATATTCTTTAGAAGATCATTTATATAGAGAAGAAACAGTGTTGGGCCGAGAATAGAGCCCTGAGGAACACCAGCATTGATAAGGAAAGAGGCTGAGAAGACACCATCTAGAGTTATTTGCAAGCTTTTATCACAAAGAAAGGACCTAATAATGTCAAGAACTAATACAATAACCCTGAAGTTTGTGCAGAAAAAGACTAGAATGCCATACTGTCAAATGTCTTCGAAATGTCAAGCACAATGGCTCTACCCTCTCTTGAATTATGCATAAACTGACAGATTTGCTCAGTTATGTCAATCAGCAGTTGAACGAAACCCAGGAAAGCCATACTGAACATCACTAAATAATCACAAACTTTGCAGAAAATGAACAAACTTGCCGTTGTCCAACCTTTCAAAAACTTTGCTAATAACAGAGAAAAGACTAAAAGGACGATACTCAGTTGGGTCAGGTTGATCACCAGCATTGTTAAAGATAGGGACAACAGAGGCCCCTTTCCAACAAGAAGGGAAGCAGGACTGAGACAAACAGAGAATGAATAATTTTGAGAAGATAGAAAAACGTTCAGAAGCACAATATTTAAGAATGACAGCAGGAATTCAATTACGAGTGGAAACCTTAGACTGGTCAAGATCAGAAAGAACCCTAGCAACCATCTTTGAGGTGTTGATGACAGAGTCAAGAGAGTGATTAGTTTCCGAAGGAAAATCAGGAAGAACAAACTAAAAGAATATTATAAATTTAAAAAATACCCATCCTAGGACGGGTAATTGAATTCCCCGAACAGAACAATTTTTGTAATGATAATAATTTTTCACCAATCTCATAGTCTAGTTTGTATCCATCATACCAATAATGCACTCCCGTTTGTGATTTTTCGTTCATAATCTCTATCTATATAAAGTTAGGTATGTGCACATGTTCATATATTTCTATGTATAGGATTCACTCCTAAACTAATTAATCAATCATTATGAATTTTGAAATGTAGCTGCTAGACGTAAGAATGGTTAATGTGGGATATATTTAGTTTAATTTAGTTTATGCAAAGTAAGCAAAGAGGGGGTGTAAGCCCTTTATTAAAAATTAAAATACTTTCGATTTTAGTGAAATTTTAACAATAGGTATTAGACATCAATTAATAAATATTAACCAAATTTCAATTTCTCTGGAGTATCTTCTTCAAGGGTTTTACCAACGATTATTATGGACGCAACCTCCCATTTGAAAATTCAGATATATTATTTGCATAAAATTTGATTCATAGTCATTAGACACCAATTAAGCCAGACTCCCTAAATTCAATTTCTTATGACCTCTTAAGCTTAAGCCTTGAATTTTAAACATTTTATAGAATCAAAATCATGTAATGGATTTTGATCAAAATTGGAATAACAATTCTAAACATAAGGTTTAGTAACATATCTTGATTTTAATCTTTGTCAGGGGACATAAAAGTGGTGCAAAACTGCTCTGTTTGAGGAATTCATTTTACCCATCCTCGGACAGGTATTCTTCTAGTAAAAATAATAGTAGTAATCATCTGTTTTTGTTGTGGCCCTGTAAAGGTTCCGGAAGGAAGACACACAATTCGGAGTTTAGAGAAAACAAGTATATTGAAAAAAGTATAATACAACAGAGAACAAGAGTGATTGTATGTCAGTCTTGACTGCCAGTATAGACTTGTGTGGTTCGAACACTGAGAAGCAGGTGCTCTCAGTATTTATGGTGAGTGGAAGAGTTCAAATAGTCCGTATAGGTAAGGTACCATAACAGTTTTATATGAAATATTTTCAAAAGTGTTACTTCTGTTTCCAAGCCAAAATGAAAAAAAATGACTGCTTCAAATGTGAAAAAAAAAAAAAACAATTGCCTATTTATGCAACCATTTCACAGACGAACACGTCTACAAGCATAAATCGAATCTCGGTGAAAAACTATTCGGACAATCTAGTTGTTTTTTTTCTTTCTTTTTTTTTCATATTATTTTTTCTCTCTCTTTTTCTCTTCTTCCTGATTCTGTCTGGAACTTTTGGACAGGTTCTCACAAGTTAAGCGACAATGGTAAATCATTTAATGCCAGCATCATGACAGGACAGGAGGCTTATCTTTAGTTTCTTGAATAAAATCTAATTAAGATAGGCCACTGCCAGCTGGTGTAACGGGAAACGAATTTGCGTATCGTTAACAACAACAATGTCGGAAATCAATGTCAGACTGGTTTCCAAACCAAATTTTAGATTACAACATAAACAAAGTCAGAAGAAAAGAGAAGGTGAAAGGACACAAAGGGGAGGGGGGGGTTAAAGGAAGCAATTAGTCAAATAATATGTAAATGATTTAAAGAGTGTCACGTCAGTCAAGTCATTATTCCCTCGAAGGACACTTCACATATCTCGAAAAACAAATGAACTTAAAAATCAAATAATTCAAAGAAATGTGAAAAAGTCTATACTGTATGTGTGGATCTCTTTAGAATATATATATATATATATATATATATATATATATGTCCTTAAGCTGGGCAGGATGATATGGCTTGGCCATGTCGAGCGAAGCTTCAGTTGTATCTCCCAGGTCAGAAACCTGTCCATTGCATCAAGTCGGCAGGCTCAAAGACCGAAGCTTTCTTGCAATGAGCTGTGTAAACGTGACGGTGCAGCCCTGGAGATTACAAACTTAGATCCTCGCGACCGCCGAGTCTGGAGTGGAAGATTTCTATCAAGGCTGACAGGCAGGCCCCACCCTCTTATAGAGGACTAATCAAAGGCCTGTTCAGAAATAAATTGGATGAAGAAGAAGAAGATAAGGTTAGTGGGAGAGAAACCCAGCACGTGAGACAGACATAAACATAGGCTGAAGAGAGTCCAGCATATGAGACCAACTATAGGTCCCCTTTTGTTTGGATTTGAAACGGACGGTACCAACGATGTTGCTCTGATCTTCTATAATACATATATATATATATATATATATATATATATATATATATATATATATATATATATATATATATATATATATGAATAAGGAAATTGACAACATCGAATCACAATAGAAACAGAAAGGCACGTCAAGTTCTAAAAGACGTTAGCTTCTATCAGGGTTACTATCATCAAAATGAGGAAGAAGAAAAGGAGAAAAAAAATTATAAGACAGTCTCGCCTGAATAGTTGTTCTACAACGAAAGCTTGCAAAAAAAAAAAAAAAAAAATTAAATAAATGATTTTTCATTTAAATTGCACGATGTGTTGATTTTCAAAAATATTTCACCTAAATACATTTTCATCCTCGAGTGGTGTATGGACCTTGATAAGTGGTGACTCGTTAGTACATTAAAAAAAAAAAAAAACGCATATCATTACAGTTTTGCTAAAATCACATTTGTTCTTGCCAAGACAAATAAAATGTTCACATAAATAACATGAAATCAAATGACTCCAATAATTGAGTTTTCAGGGTCACATTAAAGCTCTATACCTGACCAAAGTGAAGATTCAATACAACTTATTGCTCTGAAACCACTTGATTGATTAATGTTTTGACTAATGATACTTACATAACGTTTTTCTGGAGAGTGAGTGAGTGAGTTACTATAATAACTATGAGTATTAAATGACCTCAAAAGGGCTGATATGCCATCCAAACAAAAAAGGGTGATGGGATTGGGAGGGGGGTGAGATCATAAATTCAGCAACAGATAACCCAAAAGTACTGATTATCTTTTAGTATTTGTTATAAAATATTAGTATCTTTAGGCAACAAACATGAAAACAAAGAAGGAAGTGCAAATTAGTTATTTCTCCTGACAGAAAATAATTCCCCTCTCAGCATTTTGCGGAATAACTATCAGCCATTGTTACGATTTTGTAATCATTGCTTTCCTATCGTCTGCATTCTTTGAATTTTATTATCATTACTTTCCGGCCAATTCCGTAAATCGTTTACAGAAAAAATCACACCACTTTATGCTATATACTGAATAAGTACCAACTTAATTAACACTTTCCAATATGGCTGCTAACATTTTATAGAAGTCAGCACCTGGTGCCAAAAATGAAAACTAAGAGCAGTAATTTTCAATGGGAGGTTACACAATTCGTTGGATACCTCTTTAATAGTAAAAAAAAAAATGATCTTATTAGGACAATCTTTAAAGGTTTCCAAAGTAGCATGAAATACTCCATTGAAAATGTTTTACTTTCGATTATAATCTCATTTCAACCAGAGGTTAATTAGATTACATTAAATTAAACAAATTCCCAAAACGTGGCCACATTTTGATCATTTTAAGACCCTCTGTGAATTGCCTGTCATTATTATTTGTCTTAAGACTCATTGCAGCCCCAAAAAGGCGCAATGGTTGAGATTTGCTTATAAAAAATATAGCATTTCATCCCAACCAAATGTCAAAGGTCTAATTATTATATACAAGTGTACACCCTCCGTCAAAAATGACACAAAAAGAAAACTGGCAAATAAATAAGTAAAATAAAATTTAAAAATAAGAAATAAAAATTTATAAAATATACATAATAGAAAAAATAATTAAAAATTAAGAATTATTAATATTGGCACTAATAAAATTAAAGAGGAACAATAGATTTGAACCATATTAAAAATGGAAATTTTTTAAAATTTCAAATCCATCTAATTTTCTGCCGTATAGTCATCACCAGCAACGTTCTTCCTATGCATGTTTGAATTAAAGTTGAACACACATCTGAAGAAGGGAAATTTTCTTCCCGAAATATAATTTCATACAGAACTTCCATCAAACCGCACTGACGCAATCTTAAAAAATAAATAGATAAATAAATAAATAAAAATATTGTATTAATAAAATGGTGGAAACTACCGTTATGTCTTAATTTGCTTCAGTTTGTGTTTATCCGTTACACCTCTGCATTGTATTGCCTTCTATAAATTACCTTTATATACACATTAAACAATTCTTCAAGCAAACTACATTAACCTCTTTAAAATAATTATGCTTCACCAGTGTTCACACTAATATTTATATAAAATAACGTCTCAATTGGTGAAGTTTTAAAAAAAAATATAAAGAAAAAAGAAAGAAAACTGGGCTGTAAAATAAAACAACTTATATTCTAACACAGATATTTCGAAGCAGTCAAAAAGTTCTAAGAGATTTGACTCTGCTTAAAAGAATCTCAGTGTTAAATTTTCTTATTTCACAGTCAAAAAAATATTTAGGTAAAAAAAAATTTATTTCAGATTTTATGTAGCGACATTCTCAAATCAATAAGATTCCAGCTGTTACCAAGAATACTATGCAAAAGAAAGATTTTCTATTGATACATATTTTAAGGATCTTTCAGAATTGGTACAAAAGATTCGCTTTAATGAAGAAGAAAACAAATAGCTGTTTCAATTTTATTAGTCCAACTTGAGCCATACTTTGCAACAATTCAAACTGTTAAATGATCACATGATTTAAAATCTGTCCTTATCAACTGTAACTTGTCAAAAGGAAAACAAACTGTTGTAAAGGTCATGATTTGGCATAAATACGAAACTAACATAAAGGAAAGTAATCAGGTATTGACTATATACGAAAGTACGTATATAAGACGGGCAGTGATATCTGGATGGCAGTGAAGAGTCAACGTCTCTACTTCCTACCGGATCCCTGTTAAACGCAAACCACTCGGCGTATTCTTAATTTAGTATGTCCTATGTAATTTAGGATATGACACAAACAAACCTTAATAACTGGTCTCTCCCTCTCTGCATATATATATATATATATATATATATATATATATATATATATATATATATATATATATCTGTGTGTGTGTGTGAAAAATGACAAACGGAAAACAGGTTAAAATGCAGCAGAAAAACACAAACAAGAGATTTGACCGGTTTCGTTCGTGTTAGTGAACGTCTTCAGAAAAAGTGAAGATTTGGAAACAATTTTATTTTGAAGGCACACACATGGAAGAAGAAAAAGCTTTTCCCATTTGTGTGCCTTCAAAATAAAATTGTTTCCAAATCTTCACTTTTTCTGAAGACGTTCGCTAACACGAACGAAACCGGTCAAATCTCTTATTTTTGTTTTTCTCCTGCATTTTAACCTGTTTTCCGTTTGTCATAATATATATATATATATTATCATATTGAAATAAAAACATGCTGGCTTCACCACTTGGTGCAGCTATTCTAATATCATACTACTTCAACCCAACATTTATTTTATTGAAAACAAGACCCTACCTCTAAATTGACACAGTAAACAATGAAATGAGATGTTACTAAATGATTGGGAACCGAAACTTGGAGGAACTTGCCAATGTTGGGTTATTCTTGGCCCTACACATATTCATTTTTACCAGCGTTTACACCTGTATTCTGCTTGCAATATCCACATATTATGATATATTTAATATCATGTAGAAAGATATATAATATTATACTGATATAAGATATATGCTTTTGCAAGATAGCAGATATTATTATAAATAGAGATTATATAATATATGATATAATGAAATACAAATATAAAATAGATTTTAATATGGCTCATGTTAAATTAGTAAATATGATAAATAATGAAGAAACATAAGATGAATAAATTAAAAACTTCAGATATCATCATCATCATCATCATCATCATCATCGGTTTAATGCCCATTTTACATGCAGACATGCTTTTATAAATTGACTTCCAAACTAACCTATCTCTCAGGTTTATTTTCATCACTTCCTCCCATGTTTTCCTTGCTCTTCCCCTGCGAACGGAACCTGCTACCTCAAGTGTTATGCATCTACTAATCCAAGAACTCTCATCCATTCTTTCGACGTGGCCATACCATCGACATCTCACACATCTCCCGATACTGTCCAGATTTAATCTTCCTCTTCGGTCATCAGAACTAAGCCTGTCTTTAAAGTCTCACATTACACATCCATTATATCATTCTCATATCATTTCTCTCCGTGCAACACATATCCTCAACCCTCACTTACCAGGTGTCACTTCCATACACCATCATACTGCATACACATCCTGGTAGACTCTTGGTCGAAAATGGTAACGCTCTGCTGGTTAGTAATGGCAGAAGTTTCCTGAACTTACTCCATCCACGCCTAATTCTTGCAATCACGCTAGTAAATTTATTTGATGACAAAGAATATGACGGTTTTGTGTTTACAACTTTAGCTGGTGTCAAAAGAGATGTGAAAGTATCATAACGTACGTCATGTTTTGAATGACGTGCACAGAAGATATCATCATAGAGGTACTTACGTTACTACTCTGGAAAAATTCATTTTCTCACTTGATTTATACATACATAACTTCTAAGTAAACGAACAAAAAACAATGTTTAAAAATGTAGTTCTATGAAAAGAGGCAAGAACCACTGAACTACTTTGAGCAGTCAGCAGTTGCCTGGCTGTGGTTAGAATGAAGAATGTGTCTTGAAGAGGCACTTGATGCTTATGACAAAATCAAAACAAAAACAAACACATTTGGAACCGCAACAGATCTAAGTAAGTGGGTGTAGATTTGAATGAGGATAACCATTTTCTTATTACATCTAAAAATGTTGAAAATTACCTACGTATAAGCTTATGCAATAGAATTATCCTTGGCTTTTTGTCTAGGAGCAAAATGTAGTATCTGTTCTGATACTACACTTCATATTTTCTGTCCTCGGTCAGTGAAGGAGAAATACTTCTAGACTGAGGCAATTTTTAGTTTTTTTCTCAATCGAGACTGCCCCTCTCTGGAGGAGCTGGATTTTTTTCCCCACATTAAAATCGACCTAAATCTGTCCCCGTAAGGAGGCAAATATATAGGGACTCTATATTTATAAAATTGTGTGACAAACTTTTTGTGTGTCTGTCTTTCTCATCAATGTAATTTTGTTTGAAATCAAAAATGCAATAGCATAAAATAAAAAGAAATTTTTTAAATCCTATTAAAAAAAATTTACGTAATTAAATCCACCATAATGCATTTTTGTTTCGTTGTAAACAAGACAGCTATTTTAATCTTTAGTTAATAATTGAAAAATAAAATCAATTATTTTGTGATCCTTCGAAATTTGAAAGGAATTTGGAAGCATTTAAGCTGTCGAATAGAAAGTCATTTAAACTGGCTTTAAAGTTCTTAACAAATCCTCACGTATCAGAAGATTGTAAGTTTTACATCCAATAATTGTATAGAGATTAAAACAACATTATTTGAAGTTTATCTCTCCACCCAAAATAACATAAGATCGCCTGTACTCGGCATTAACAACTGTCAGTCAAATCAACCCATCAATGACATTGCGAGTTCTATATAAGAAGGCATATTTGACCATTCCAGCAGAAAGTTTGGTAGTTAGCCTGACACTCAGTTCTAGTAAGTGTCCGATTGCCCGATTGAATCTGGTTGTCCAACTGAAAGGTTGCCTCCACAGCTTTGTAGGAACAAGGGCATAAGCAATACCCTGGTCAAGAAGATTTTTTTTTAAGTTTATTAGCAAAAGCTATTTTTTATGATTTAAAACCAGAATGGATAGATTTGACCCAAATCTTATACCAAAGTTCACCGTTGATAAAAATTGGTTTTGTTTGGCCATTTAAAAAAAAAAAAAAAATAACATATTCGTCTATGTTAAAATGAAATCTGTGAAATGTACGTTTGAGAATACTAAACAAACGGAAACGCTTTAAAAGGTAAATGTTACCATCCGCGGCTTATTTAATGAACACGTAAATATAAGGAAGCATGTGAATATCACTATTATTTTCGATAAAGAATAAGCAAAGTCTATTTTTAGTCGATGAAAAAGATTTGTCATTACTTGGGGTACATCGGCAACCTATAAATATAACCCTGCCCTGATATTTCTCCTGGCTGTGTCTAAAAAATATTAACATTGTGACAACAGTATGAAAAATAGTAAGAAACTGTAAATGTAATTATATGATGTGAAAGATCGTTGTTTCATATTTGTAAAAGTCAAATATGGTTACAGTGGTCCAGTTGTCTTGAATAAAGTTTCCTTGTGTCTTTTAAAACAATAATCTACGCTTGTCGCATGCAATATAAACACACGTGGAAGTGGAATTTAGAATGAGGAATATTTTACCAAGTATTATCATAAACAATTAATTCTTAGAAATAAATAGTTTAATTGCAGAAATAGGGAGGGAAATGTTGAACATTTTTTTATCTCCCTTCCACAGCGGTAAGATGTGACACAAGGTCGGAAAGTGGGATTGAAAAGCCAGCATCCTAGAGGAAGAGCACTCTGGCCTACAAAAAATACCTGGACAGCCCTGTCGGCATTCCCAGTTGGTGCGCCTCAGGCAATTAGCAATAAACTACCCCCCTTTCTCAAATGGTGAGAAGGTAAAGCCTGGGAGGGTTGATCTCCTAGAACTACACAAGACAATCCCTCAGACCGGCAGAATCAAGACCCGAAGGCCAAGACGGTACCGGTCTACAGGGTGTAGCATCCATCGGAACAGATACTACACTTTGATCCCAGCCATTTCGTATCAAAGGTGTATTAGGCGTATAAGCTCATGCTCCTGTTTCGGGGAGTACGGCAAAATGGCTCCACTCAAACAGTATTCTTACAATTTTCACAGAAAGAAAACAAAGTGAAATAAATTATATTCATGCCAATAACATTGCAGGAAAAAAAAGAAAAATAGGTTAGTCCGAACTAAATATCGATATGTAAGTCAGATTGCTATTTAGGTCTGACTTTAAAATTCTGACAACATAACTTTATATATTTTTGTTAATTTGAATGTTTAAAAAAAGTTTTCTTTTGTTATAAGAGATAATATTTGATTTAGAGGCCATTATTCTCAAAACGTGAATATACATAAACGCTATGCCCGTCTATGCATAAAATTTCTCGCTGAACCTTGGGCACAAAAGAAAGAGAAAAAGACCGTTTTTCATGTTAAATATAGATGTATATATAAAAATGAGACTGCCTCTTAAATCATCATCATTCGTTTACTGCAGAATACAATTAATCATGCATTTACTGTCTCCAAGATACGTTCTCATGCCATCTTCTTGGTTGTTTGCTTCTTTTTCTGCACCTTTAACCATTCCATCGAGACAAGACCACCAAATGCATATAAACTTTCGAAATACTCTGATTTCTAAATATTGTACATACAAAGTCAAAATGTGTGTATGTGTGCACTACTGATCTTGTCTCCTCTCTATAACCCCTTTCTCACAGAAAATACGTTGCTAGCTTCTCTCTTTCTCTCTCTCTCTTTCTCTCTCTCTCTCTACTCTACCGTTATTCCCATAGAAGGTGCTCGACTGAGCTCTAATCTTTGGTTCTTCATTGTAAGACAATCACAGCAAAAACTCAACTTCTACAACAATGGAAAAAGACTCCTTTTGTTCCTCCATGTGCCTAGCATCAGGTGGAATTTCCATGGACAGAGCTTCTTTGCAAGGATATCCCGCCTATGGAACACATTACTGTGAGACTGCTTCCCTGCTGATCACAACTTGGTCATCTTCAAATCTAATGTCAACAAATTCTTGTCCTAAACCGTCCCATAAGTAATCAAATGCAGTTCATATCATACTCCGATAGTATTCCTCATCTTCCGGCTTATAATCCTTCTGTATCATTAACCCTTATTCCTTGAGTGGCTCGTGGCCTTGATAAGTGGTAAAAAAAATAAGTATTTTTAAAACGTTTCATTCAATAAAAAATGTCGGATATTTGTAACCCGTAATATTTACATTCCAAATACAAAATAAAAAAAGAGCAGATATAAATGAGCAAAAGTTTCTTGAACATTGTTAAGGTGGGGTGGGGGGAGGTCGCCCTATCCATTGGAGCAAAGTGTAGTATCAGTTCTGATACTCCATTTAATCTTTTCTATCTTCGGTCAGTGAAGGAGAAATCCCTATAGACTCAGGCAATTTTAATTTTTGCCCCAATCAAGAGTGTCCCTTTTGGGTGAAGCTAAATTTTTCCCACATTAAAAACCAACCTTGTGTCTAACTCTACCCTTATGGGGAGGCAAATAATTGGGAACTCTTGTAGGTAAATTATTGATAAAAATACTTGTTATTCTTTATTTCTTATGAGAAATATCACATATTTTAAGTTTCCTGCATTTTTCTTGGATGTTATTTCATGTTTGGTTTGCAGGCAGTCGCACAACGGCTTAACGTCTGTATTACGTGCTGGCATGCGTTGAACGGATTTTAGAAATTTATTCCCAAACTAACCTACCTCTGGCCAGGTGTTTATTTATCCCTCTTTCTATCAAATCCATCCTTATTACTTCTTCACATGTTTTCCTTGACATTCACCTGCCAACTGACCCAGCTACTTCAACTGTTCTACATCTAATAACCTAAGAACTTTCATCCATTCTTTTAATGTGATCAAGCCAATGAAGTCTTCTGTTCTGCATACATCTCTCTATATTGTCGACATTCAATCTTCCTCTGAGGTCATCAGATCTAAACCTGTTTTTTACTGACCGGATTTCACACTGCACACACGTCTGATAGACTCTTCCCTTACACAGTAAATATACATGTGTGTGTGTGTACATATATATTTTTTTGTATCATTTTAATTCAGTCGAAGTTCTCAGAAATCAAAGGGTCCCTTCCTGGGGCTAATACTTGATCTCTATATGAGACACACAGATATTCAAATATTCCATTAAAGTTCTCCTTTACCTCTAAAACTTTGAGTTAGTAGAGAAGTTAAGAACATTAATTTTCCTCTCCCTGATGGATCAGTAAATTATGTTATAGTATATCTTTCTTGTGGTCTCTTAGTCTTACTGGATTTTAGGACAAGAATTCATCTAGTCTGGTGGAGTATCAAGCTACTTGAGGTAACATTACTTGAAGAAGATGCACCATTCCCTGTATGAGCCAGTGTATAGCTATGTCATGGGGATCTTATTTGGGCTTCGAATACTATGTTATTTTGAATATTTAGTCAGGGTTTACTTGTAGGATGAAGTATCCTCATGTCAGGTTGTCCTGACAAACCTTTGTACAGAGAGACCGAAGACACTAGAGGATTGTGTCTAATAGGTAATTCAAACTCTGTATGCGTGCGTGTGTGTATATACAAGGTTTTGCAGATAAATGTAATCTATCTACCATCACAATGAATGTTTCATTAAATAAAATGTTGAATATTTATTAATCCACAGAGAAGATTATGTATGAGTGCATATGACTGACCCCCCCCCCCTAAAAGAACAGTTGAGTTTGCCTGTTTAGTCACACTGATAAACTGTGGATAACTACATATATATAAAGTTGTAGTTCTTGTCTGTTCACAAATTCCTCTGATAGTTTTATAGATAGACCCAATAATCATATATATTCTGAAACTACATTACCCAGGGTACTTGGATAAGTATGTTTCATTTTGATCAAAGAAGGCACAACATTATCGCGGGTGGGTGGGTTTGGTTCTTCATTCATGTTTGACATCCATAAAAAGCAAATACAACATGTTACTTTATTTTATTTTATTTTTAATTTAAAAATTATAGAAATAAAAATATAAAAACAGAAATGTTAATAAGGGGTTCAGGGATTGGAGCAGGAGTCAACAGGAATTCTATGTATTTATGCGGGTAACATAGGCTCTAAATATGTATCTTTTCTTTTAAGAAGGCCCCTAGAGAAGCTGTCTACTACAAAAATATCTTCTTTTTTTTACTTTTCACCCCAAACAAGACACAATGCCACTGAGACGTAGGAGACTACTGTGAATTAGGGGAATCCTATATGGGAAGTTTTGCAGTGAGATGTTTGTTTACATTACATTTAAATGTTTGCATGTTAGTACGGTCAGGGAAATAGGAAGCAGGAAGGGAATTCCAAAGGCTAGCAGTATGAGGAAAGAAGCTATTAGAGTAGAAAGCTCTCCGGCATCTGGGCCCTCAACAGTGAAGGGGTGGGATCTTGCTGACTGGCAGGTTGATTGGGGGTATTTATGTAAGGGGGGCACAAGTGCAGCACATTCGTTGGAGCACATTCCATTAAAGTACTTGTAAATCAAGCACAGGGATGCAACATTGTGGCGATCAATTAGAATTGTTGAACTCTCTTCAAATCAATAAAAGCTATTAATAACTGAAGTAAGTGTTGAATGACTAGTTAATAATACGTAGATATCCTCGGACATTTTAAGAAATGCAAGATGTCTTTCATTTTAATGAAAGTTAAACAGGAAAATCAGAAAAATTCTCCAAATTGTAGCAAATTTCAAACATAAAAACATAAAGATTAAAAACAATTTTAAATCCATGACTTCAGTTGTGTAATCTATATTTGCACTCAGTTTTGAAATATGTAGGGGGATCTAATTATCTTGCAAATGTCCAAGGATATCTACGTATTATTATCTAGTCATTGAACATTTACTTCAGCTGTAAATAATTTTCACCATATTTCTATGATGATCTATTGTAATTATTTACATTATTTCCTCATCTTGGTTGTTGTCATGTGCACAATGTCAGGGGAGATAATCCCAAAATTAGAAATAATAATGGTGATAATTGTTGCAACATGCTCCTCTTATGTTCTCTGCTCTTGACTATGTAACATTGAGTCTCGTTCAATAACAAGAATAGAGTCTTCAATCCATGGACAGTAACTCCACTCAACAATTTCCTCCTTTTTCTTTTATGGACTTGAGGAGGCTTCAACAATTCCGATTCTCAAGAACTCTTAATCACAATAATACATTCTTCCAATATCAGTGGAATTATGAACATTAAAAATAAAGTATTAGGCTCATTAGTGCTGTAGATTTTCCAAGCATGTTATAAAGAGTTCTCTACTCAATGAGCTATCGTTTGTGAGTACATCTGCCAACTATTCACTCTCTGAATATATGAGATTGTAACAGTTGCATGAGCGAACTATTTTGTATCAATGTATGTTAGCTTTAACTGAGATTGTGATTTGGCTTTCTGCTTGCGTAATCATTGCCTCTTTACTACGTAGGCATGTGACACGTTTATGTGTAGTGATATTCATATGCATCAACATATTTTGGTGCCAAAGACAATATTCAACGTCAACCAGTTCGCGTTTTTCTTCACGTCAACAAGATACATTTTCTCTGCTTTGGCTAAAGGCAGACGAGATGCCGAAATCCAGGATATGACATTATCTAACCAACATTAATCAGTCCATTTTTTAAAAAACTTAGTTCACCCCAAACAAGGCAAGTTGCCACTGTAGGCATAAATGGCTACTGAGAATTAGGGTGAAAGTTTAGAGGGTCATCCTAAATTGGGAGCTGTGCAGCTGGATGCTTGTATCATTTCTTTAGCATCTATTTAGTTGTGGAGACATTATTTATTTCGAGAAAGAATGGTGACCCTTTTATTGTGTAACATTTCTATTTCAGTCAGATTCGGCCAGATGTACTAACTCTTCCTAGTAAGTTCGTCATTCTGATTTTCTTCTTAATTTAAACCGGTAACCCCCATTGTCTCTAAACTGGTGACAAACTAAAAAATTGTTACTTCGTGTTGTGATTTCCGAGCTCAACTGGCAAACAGCAAAACCTATGTCAGGTCATGCCTGCAATCCAATTTAGTTGTTCAACAAGACAGCCTAGTTTCGCTTTCTCTTCCATAGTAACTGCACCATCTTTCTGAAGTTGTTGATATCTATCCATGGGGATAGACGCGATTCTTCTGATGTCATTTTCCTGATTGATGCTGATATAAACATCAGGTCTCTAGTTAAGTCCAATGTATATATAACATTCATTTGTTGAAAATGAATGTTTGCAATTTATATCAAATATCTGTCTGCCCAGTTTTTTTTTTTACCTCACTCTCTCCAAACTTTTTTTTAGTTCCAAACCACAATTGATCATCCATTAAACACACCAGAATTTTGCCAAGACTAACACATCGACACATTGGTTGAAAAAGCAAGATAGTAAATAAGAATTATAACCTAGATGGTAGCGAGATGTAGGTCAGAGATGTGAGTAGACACCATGTTTGGAATGCGACTGTGATTGTTTTGATAATTTCAAGGTTGAGACGAGAATGTAAAGTATAAACATTTTATTGTTTGTATTTTGAGGTAGGCCAATCTGAGGAATGTATTAAAAACAATTGTCAGAATTACGTCACTGATCAAGAGAGAATCGGAAAAATAAGTTTTATGGAGTAAGTTGATCAACCTATTTCGAGAATAAATGAACTTACCCAGACACAATAAATACAGTTACGACTAAGCATCGTGGCAGTTATTGATGGCAGTTATGGCGAGAGAATCAGATGCATACTTTCTGTAACATACTTTTGTTGAGACACTTTTGTTAATTATACCACTGTGTTTGTCTTGATTATTACCGACCCTTCAAGGCCACAACAATAAGAGCGAGACTTGAGTTGAAGTGAGTGAACGTTCTGTCTTTTGCTCCCTCCAGCAGGGGTTTGGGAGCTGACTGTATATGTAAAGTTGTGGGTGCTAAAAAAGGTCGGCATTCTACTACAGTAAAGTGTAAGCAATGAAAAACGTTTCTTGTTTCGATTCTTCATTTTTGTTGCAACACTTTTCACATTTTTGTTGCAACACTTTTCACGTTTTTGTTGCAACACTTTTCACATTTTTGTTGTAACACTTTTCACATTTTTGTTGTAACACTTTTCACATTTTTGTTGTAACACTTTTCACGTTTTTGTTGCAACACTTTTCACATTTTTGTTGTAACACTTTTCACATTTTTGTTGCAACACTTTTCACATTTTTGTTGCAACACTTTTCACGTTTTTGTTGCAACACTTTTCACATTTTTGTTGTAACACTTTTCACATTTTTGTTGCAACACTTTTCACGTTTTTGTTGCAACACTTTTCACATTTTGGAACCAGTAAAGAACCGGGTATAACGTGACATATCTGTAGGATGCTAAACAAAAATACTTTGGTCCTATGTACTTATCCTAGAACAAAGTTATGGAGGAAAAAGTGGTTAGCATGAAAAGAGACCTAGAGTGGGAGTGCATCTGGTGTGATAAGCACTCTCAAAGGAAGACATCATTCTGTTGGCAATTCATACCATTCTCAACAGAGTTATGTTCTCTTGATTCATTGGATGTCTAGAGAAGAGACACACTCAAAATCTGTATAGCAGCAGAAGTTATGATCATAATCTGCATGGAAATGGTATTAGTTGGTTGTAGGTGTAGCATTGTTGCTTTGAATTTGAAAGTTGTTGTTCCCCTTGAACCATTTGGTAAACAAACAAATACTCGTTTGCAACGTGTCATTCGAGAGGACGCATCAGACGAGCAACGAAGTAACAACATGTTTGTGTCTCTTTTGATATTTCCTTTTGCTTGTGTATTGTTTCTTACGTTTCAGGAATAATCACTTCACAACAGTAGGTTAATAGTCAATGCGGGTTTTAAGCATCATGGCTATATGAGATAGATATTTTTCTTAGTCTAGTCGAAATGTTCTTGACTGACAGGCAGTGTGAAGAAGAAACAGTGGAATTTTATTGACAGTGCTGGAATCTTCATGTGTCTTTATTTCTCTTCTAAACAAGTACAATCATCTCTTGTGTGAGGTATAGAAACCAGACTCTACACGCATATGTTAATCCATAAACACTCTTTTAAAGTTTTAAAATTTTGTCAATTTTTCTTTATTTAATACTAGCGGTATTGCTCAGGAAAATTGAGGAACCTAAGAAACTCCTGCTCTCACACCTGAACCTTATATAAGTATTTTTATTTTAATATTTAACTTTCTATAAGTATAAATTTTCGAGTTAAATTTGTTATTTGTCCAACTCTGAATGTAAATAATTGTAAAAAAAATAATGTATTAAATGCTAAAAAGTAACTTATTGTAAGGAAGTAATTAAATGTAAAATAAGTAATACGTTTATTTCTTAGATTAAGTGGATTTCAAAAATCGCATATGGCAAGATGTTTTTATATTTTAAGTTAAAAATCAAGATGATGACAACAATATGTCACTTACAATATGCATGAAAATTAATTTTTTTATTTTAATTAAACTTGAAGGTTGTTAGTTAAAACATCATCACTTTCAAAGAAATTATTATCAATTGTGTATATATACACACACACACATATATATATATATATATATATATATATATATATATATATATATATATATATATATATATGTATATATCAAATAAAGTTCATATCTTTTTTTGTAAGCATCTAATTGAAATTTAAGAATAAGGAATGAGGTAAAATACCTTCAAAGCATGTTTAAGATGCAATATTAATTTTAAAAGAAAAATCGTAACAGATTTTTTTTTTTATAAACTTTCATTTTTAGTTTATAGTAATTACAAATATTTCGCCAAGTAAAATTGGCTTTATCAATGTATCTGGAAATCCTGATCTTATGGGATTGTCCCATGCGCGTCTTCATATTTGAAAGTGAGAAAAAAACAAATAACATCCAACTCACACGTCCGTTTACACCAACAAGGACGGGACAATCTCATAGGATCAGGATTTCCAGATACATTGATAAAACCAATTTTACTTGCCAAAATATTTGTAATTACTATAAACTAAAAATGAAAGTTCATAAAAAAAAAAATCTGTTACGATTTAAAAAAAAAAATTAATATTGCATCTTAAACATGCTTTGAAGGTATTTTACCTCATTCCTTATTCTTATATATATATATATTTCTACTGATGTTATTTACTCCCATCTGAAACTTATATATATATATTTTAGAATATTTAACTTTCTATAAGTATAAATTTTCAAGATACAAATAAAGGAAATTAAAACATAATTTTTTCACCAAGCAAAGTATGTTATTATATTGACAATAACACAGTACAACAATAACAAATGAAAATTGGCCAGTCAGAAGCAAAGTTTGATTTGTCAGCTTAAATGCTATTTGAAAATCCAACAAGATAACTTTATGTGTTAGAAAAACATGACTGCGTTTTATAATTATATAAAAAAAACATTTTCAAGTTCTTGCATTATTTCTCATGTTGCATCTCAATATAAACTGCTTCTAACAATGATTGCACAATCTGGTTAAAAGAAAAAAGAGAAAAGGAAATGGACAAAATATCTCGATCGCAAAAGAAAAATTGGTTCTTTTTATTTCTTCTTCAAAGCAAAACTTATTTTTGGTGTGAATGTCGGCAATTTTTCATGAATGAGAAATATTAAACGTTCTGATGCACAAAAATCTAAAATAAATAAAATCAGATGAATTCTGATGCTTTTAAAAAAAATTTCTTTCCATCTATAATTCTTTCTAGATTCAATCTAGATTCACATGAAAATAGCTAACAAGAAAATAAATATTGATAAAAGGTGCATTCTTTTGCGCAGGAGTGCCAATTACTGAGCCACGGATCAGTACACGGCCGCGGATCATTTGATACAGGAAATAAGCATATTTAACTTTTATTTTATCGACTATCGCAGTTTGCAGAGGATTTTATTTGTTAAAATGACCATTTAATCTCTCTCTCTCTCTCTCTCTCTCTCTCTCTCTCTCTCTCTATATATATATATATATATATATATATATATATATATATATATATATTGAATATAATAGACAACTTATGTCTGGATATCCTTTGGTAGATCCTTTCAATAGTCTGAATCAGGACCTTATTTTCGGGGGGAAATTGGCCGATAAATCTGCCATATTTTTTATTTGTATCCCAAGTACTTTCAGACCCATCCGGGTCCATCTTCAGAGGAATGAGGATAATCAGGTAGGTGGGTCTGAAAGTACTTGGGACACAAATAAAAAATATGGCAGATTCATCGTCCAATTCCCTCTTGAAACTAAGATTCTGATTCGGACTATTGAGAGGATCAACCAAAGGATATCCAGACATAAGTTGTCTATTATATTCAACAATACTTGCCTGCAAGATAAGATGCTGCCTATATATATATATATATATATATATATATATATATATATATATATATATATATATTTGCATGTCCAGGATTCACTCCTAAACTAATTAACCCATCTTTATGAATTTTGGAAAGCAGCTGCTAAGTGTAAATGTGCGTAATTCAGGCTATATTTACTTTAATTTAGTTTTATGTAAAGGGGGCAAATAGCGTATGGAAGTCTTTCGTTAAAATTCAGATACGTCCGATTTTTGTGAAATTTTAACAATAGTTATTGGATATCAATTAATAAATAAAAATTTCCCCAATTTCATGTTTTTTTTTGTATTTTAAAAGGTTTTAGTGGGCATAATGTGGGCACAACCTCACATTTGAAAATTTAAATATTCCAGATTTGCATAGAATTTTATTTATAGTCAATACACCATCTAAGCAAAATTCCCTGAATTTCAATTTGTTCTTAATACTCCTTAAGCCTTAAATTTTAAACATTTTCTAGAAGGAAAACGATGTAATGGATTTTGATCAAAATTGGAATAACGATTCTAGACATAAAGCTTAGTAGCATTAAATCTTGATTTTAATCTTTGTCAGGGGACATAAAAGTGGTGCAAAACTGTTCTGTTTAAGGAATTAATTTCACTCATCCCAGTAAGAGTATTCTTATCGTTTATTATAAAATTTCAATTAGACACAAGGCCATGAAATTGTTGGTGGGGGGGGGGGGGGTCGGTAGTCTTTCACTGACTATCTTATTCTTAACTAGATGCATTCTTGATCCATTGTGTACTGACAACACCATTGAGCCTATTCAATTATCCATCACACCAACACTTGCAATCTCCACAATACCACATTCACTTTGGGCTGCTCTACTTAAAATATATCTCACCATTTAACAATTTATTTATTTATTTAAAATGTTATCGATATAGGTAGGGATGGAAAATTACTAAAAAAATAATTAAAAAATCAGGAGCAAGTTAGTCAACCCCCCCCCCCCCCCCCCCCCATCTCTCAATGTAGAACATCTAGCGTTTTGGGGCTATCAGCAAGCAAGTCGATTTCTCGTGAGAATGGGTTTCTTAAGCTGGACTATGGGCTGGTATACAGTTCTTCAAAGATGAAAACATAACAGAGGTCAAGGTGTAACAAAATGTGAGAAGTTGGAATCTTGGAAAGATCTAAGAACACGAAATAGTGGGACAGGATTCATTCATTTCACCAATTAAGAATCTATTTTAACTTAAGCTGGTTAGTCTTGCAGTACACAGACCACATACAGCGAACATATACTCCCACTTAGCTCCTGTTCTTATGACAAGCCTTTCCACCTTTATCCATTTTTGTCAAACTCTATGGAATGCAATATTTTCCTATCAAATCTGATTTTAACCTTAAGCTGATGCTTAAAGAATAAAATCAGATTCCTTTAAGAAAAAGATGCATCTCCATAGAATTCTTTCTGTCGTATCATGTATACCATCATTCTTGCTATGGCCGGGATCAAAAGAAACACCATTCGTTTCTCCTTAGACTATGGTGAATCAATGTTGTCTACACGTATGCTACATCCGGCAGTATCAACTGTCCGAGAACAATACGAGCCGTCACCTCATTAACTGAACTCCAAAACGGGCATACTTTTTCACAGTGGAAGAAGTCATGCTCAGGCATTTCTTCTTCGGAACTGTTTCACTGTAGATGATTGGGCATGTCCATTAAACCCTCTCTATATGGCATAATGACATACAAGGAAATGTGAAGCCCAACCAGGAAGAGTAATTCCTAGTACTTGCTGCCTCGTCCATTAGCCTGTGAAGTAGCTGCTCCAATGCAAGGACATAAAGTAGAGGCGACAGTGGACAACTCTGCTGAACCTACCTGCATATCGCAAAAAATAAATCGCTTTCCATTCACTTGTAGCACTGTCAATGAGGTTGGCTACAGGATTGAGATACATTTTCAGAAGTTCGGTCCAAATCTAAAACAGATGCCAAGAAGCGATGGTTGATCATCAAAAGCCTACTAGTGGAGGGGGTTTGCTCATGATGTCGTGGAGCAGATGCCTCTTGTCGATCTTGGCCTTGCGTGACAGTGCCAAGACAGTCGCTTCTCGTCGGATAGCGGGTGGGGCAATACCGGAGAGGATCGGTAGTTGGTTCACTTTAATTAATTACTGTTAATATTGACAAAACTTTTGCAGATATATAGGAAAAAATAGCACAATAAAATTACAAATAAATAATACCAAACATTAATTTATTATAAACTGTTTAAAAAGTAGTTACGCAAATTAGACAGATAAAGGGATCTTTGGGTCTTTCGGCAGTACTATATATACCGTATTTCAAAGCATTATATTGTATTATTGATTGACATAACAGTGTACAGTTTTGATGGTAATATAAGAGTGATGAATGAAAAAAACTTTTGCATGTATTCATTAGAGATAATTTAGATAGAAAAATAAATAACGTAATTTTAAACAGAAAAGTATAACTTTATCCATAGTGTTTCATGATTGGCATGGGAACAAATCGTATCAGAGATAATTTAGATAAAAAAAACACAACACCGTAATTAATTACAATATAATTTTAAACAACAAAAAAAAGATGTATAAATCTTTATCTGTAGATTTCATATTTAATCGCATGTAAGAATATTCTCACGTCGTAAGTGAAGATAACTTTATGAGCTCGTGTCATGCCAAATAAATTTGAAAAATTGGCATTGGGAATTTAACGGCTAGTTTGAGCTTGCATTCTAATACATGCAGACGTGTAGGATAGGAATACACATCTAACATCGGATTTACAGTGAAACTGCAGTAAAGTGTTTAAATATTTATTGTTATATATATTAAAATATCAACTCTATATTATTAAAATTGTGTGACCACTTTTCGTGTGTATGTGCATGTGTTTCTCGCCTCTACATTACTTACGCATTATTTTTTTAATTTACTATTAATGCCACCTACTGAGTCTTATTTATTGTAGAGACTCACTACTTGGCCCACATTATAGCCAGTGACGTTTGTATCTTATATGATCTTGATCGTGAAAAGTTCAGTTACGGTTGAAATTTTGACGGAATTTCAACTTCAGATTTGTCCAAATTTGATGTATGGATCTGATGTGCTTTGATAACAGTAAGCGCCATGCAAAATTTCGGCCTGATCAGAAAAATAAGTTTTGTGTTATCAACATTTCCATGGTATAACTTCGGGAATACTTCATGCAGTATGGAGAAGTAGAGCTCAGATAAAACTTTAGACCAGGGGCGGGCAACCTTTTCAGAGTGAGGGCCAGATGAGACTTTTGGATGGAGATCGCGGGCCGGAGTGAAAAACGAAATCTCAGAATTACTATATTTTGTTTACATGAATAAATTGTACAAAAATTGCATTAAACGCTCTACAAATCTGATATTTTTCTCAAGAGACTTCTGTATGTGATGTTATAAAAGATGCCGAGTCATTTTGGAATCATAAAAAAAAATGACGGAGAAGTAGCAAGTTGATCCAGCATTCGTTTTGACACACCTCACATAAGTTCTAAGTGTCATGCCCTTTCCTCGTCTCTAGTTTCCTCTTTGCCTTTTTCTCTTTCTTTTCAAGGATTTGAAATTAATAGTTAATGAAAAATGAAATATAATGCATCATCGCGCGCTGATATTTATACATTTTTATCCCACTGTAAATCTTAATTGAAAGTATTTTCCGTCTATGTCACAAAATGATATGAGGTTTACTGGGAGGTCCGCGGGCCGGATTGCATAATAAAGCATAGCAGGGTGGCGGGTCGGACGCTAAGCCTTCGCGGGCCACCTCCGGCCCGCGGGCCGGAGGTTTCCCGCCCCTGCTTTAAACCATCCTTATGTTGTCAGCCGGAGGTATGCAGTCTCACAACTAACTTATGTTCTTGTTTGCTTATCTTAAATGTCAAAGACAATAGCAGCTCATCACTTTAGCTTTTGAAGGATGCTCTTTCAGAAATACAGGGAGTTTCTATTTACTTGCCTCCCCACGAGGACAAAGTTTGACATAAGGTCGGTTTTTAATGTGGGGAAAATCCAACTTCCAAAAGGGGGCACTCTGGATTAGAACAAAAATAAAAATTGCCTCAGTCTAGAAGGATTTCTCCTTAACTGACCAAGGACAGAATAGACCAAGTGTATCATCAGAACAGATACTACACTTTGATCCTAGCCGAAAGGCCAATTCAGGGAGTTTGAAACTTTAAAATGTTTTTGTTTTTGTTTACTAATGTGTTACCACTTATCAAGGTCAAATGCCACTCGAGGTTAAGGGTTATTGAAATGGAATGAGTGTCAGTTGAGAGATGAAGAATATTATGAGAGGATTGAAAATGATTAATTGAATGGACTAAGTTTGATTACTTATGGGGACGGTTTATGGCAAGAATCTGTTAACATTGGATTTGAAGACGACCATGTTGTAATCTGCAGGTAAACAGTCATGTGGTAATGTGTTCCACAGACGGGAAGTCCTTGCGAAGAAGCTCTGTTTGTGGAAATTCTGCTTGGCACTAGGCGCACGGAGGAAGAAAGGAAAGTTGTTTTCATTGTGGTATAAAAACGAGCTCTTGCTGTGAATGTTTTACAAGGAGGAACCAGAGATTGAAGCTCAATAATGATAGCAGAGAGAGAGAGAGAGAGAGAGAGAGAGAGAGAGAGAGAGAGAGAGAGAGAGAGAGACTAGCAAGACTAGCAACGTCTTTCCTGTGAGGGAGGGGCTGTAATGAACAGAAGAGATCACCCTCTCCCCACTATATTTTGAAGTAGATTTTGAACTCTAAGAAATGAAGAGTGCTCCGAGCGGCGTTTGCATATCAATCAGTTCCAATCTAATATTTGTGGAAACGCTGTAAACCTGCTCTCGGCCTGCCAAGCTAGCAGGACATCTGATGAAACTTCCTGATACTTGAATAATGGTTTCGAAAGAAGACATTTTATTATTTGCCTTATTAATCAATAGAACAGTGAAACATTATTCGACAGCAATTTTAATATTAAAAAAAAAAAAAAAACAATAATTCAAAAAGAATAGTTGTGTTTTTCTGCGTTGAAGTAAATAAAATCACGTTGTTTCATGGCTTTAAAAAAAATCTAATAATTAAAAAACAAAATATATTTTTTTTACTAATAAATATTTTTTGAAAATTTTTCTTCACTTTACTTTAACATTTTAATTTAAACATGGTTATTTTCAAGTTTCAGGGAGGAAATTACGGATTATTTTGTATTAAAATCATCTTCTTGCGTCTTTTTAGACCTTCAACTCAATTGCAGCAAGCCAGTCCAGAGTTTCATCGTGATTAAAGTCAACTCACAACCACCTCCAGCACTCAACACATCCACAAGATAGCAAAAGATATCAGCATAAATAGGGATATCAGCAGGACTTTATGCGCTCCACTAAAATTGGAGCTGGCTCCTCTCATGTTCCCCATTTTCAAAGAGGAGCTGCTCCTGCTCCAACTCCTATAAAAAAGGAGCGGCTCTTTTTTAGCGCTCCATAATGAAAATATACCTTCTTTCATAAACGTTCTATTCTGCCAATGAGTGGTCGAAGCACAGGGGTGGGCGTCAAAGGATCTTATCAATATGAGTGGGGATGTCACTTTAAGTGTAAAACCGTAAGATAATATTTGACAAAATCTCGCTAATATTTTGAGAGTTATAGGAGAACATGTCGGACGAAGTATAGGATTATACGTAAATTTTCGTTTCCTGGGGTATAAAATAGAAATAGAAAAATCCCCAAAGTATTTTAAAACAATTTTAATTTTCATTACATTAACAACCTATTTTTTCAGGAAAGGAAAATTTGACCCGATATTTTTTCTATTTATTTTGAAAGGGAATTTACATTTGTTTTAAGTAAATAAAGTTTTACTTTTAAACATTATTAGTGATTATTTTCTTTTTAAAGAAAACATTTCTCTGGGAGAGGAGAGACAGCCAAGGCAACATTAATCGTTGTGTTGTTTAATATTTGTTTTTTTTACGAACGTAAATATATTGTATAATGTATATTATTATTTACCACAGAGAAACGCGCAAGTACTTTAAAACAAATCGATTTATCCATTTTTTCAATAGTACAATTTGGGGCAGAAAAAAAAAACAATGAAGTTTAGTTTTTAAAGATTGAATAAAGAAAATATTTTTCATAAGTTGGCCAAAAAATATCAATAAATTGTCAATAATCAATTCAGAGATCCATTTAATGTCTTAAAATTTCATACAAAATATCTGACCTAGACCGGGAGATGATAAAATACTGGGTCAAATTTTCCTCCCCCGAAAAATTAACTGGAGCAAGTTTTCCTAGGTCGGGCAAAAACATTTATTAAAATTAAAAATTTGAATAAAAAAGGTGAGAACGTCTATATTTTAAATCTCTAACAAAAACAAACTGTTTACAATTTTAATATTCGATAATAGATATTGTAAGATAAAGAAAGATATCTAATCTACTTTCGGTTCTAAAAAGACAATAAATTAGTCAGAAAGTCTAATTATTTGCTTTTTTAAATTAAAATTTAAGATATTGTCTTTAATTTAATTAAGTTTAAACATCGGTTTAATTGTAGAATAGGGACCGCTGTTTTCTTTCGCTCATTTCGCTTGGTATTTGCTCAAATTTTGGATGAAACTGATTGTTGGTCTTGATTATATTTTTGGTTTTGAAATAAAATTCTCATTTACTTTTTAAAGTGTTGAGAATCTAACTTTAATTCCAGGTTTTAATCGCTGGCAGCCATGTTGGTTTTTATTGTTTTGTTCCTTGGACTAAAGATATTTTTTCCTTGGACTAAAGATATTTTTTCTGCTTTAACATTTTATTACACACAAAAACAAACTTTGAACATTCTATTTACAAAAGCAAGTTTTAACGGAATTTAACGAATTTAAACACAAACATGAAAAGGTTAAAACATACTAGTCGTGAATGTAGGAATAACAAAATGTCGCCGAAAAGACGACAGGTAAAAATGTGGCATAAAAGTTCAATTTGATATATGCTATAAAATAAATTATAATTTTTTGTCAGGACAATATGTACCATTTCACCCTAAAAATCGATTTTATCGAACATTTTGGGTGAATAACGAGCGAAATAAGCGAGAAAATCCAACGGCCTCTATAGTATAATTAAACCTAAAATTCTTTATTTTAAAACACAAAATAAAAGAAAAATTGGCTTATTTATTCAATCAGCAATAAACATCCTTGTCATAAATAGAAAAAAGTTCAAATCTTTAAGAAAATAATTTCAAAGACTCACTGGCGACATTTGTTGCCCAAATTGTCTCCTGCCTTAAGAAAACTGTCCCACCAAAAATGTAACATGTCGATGTAAAAATGTTCTGTTTTCAAGCATAACTCTCTCGTTCTTTGTCCCTCTCTCTCTCTCTCTCTCTCTCTCTCTCATATACATTTACCAGAGATATAATTTTTTAAAATAACTCAGAGTAAACTCTGAGACTTTCTTTTCTTTTCCTTTTTATTGCTGAATAAAAAACTTATGTTTAAACAAAAAAAATCAAATGCTCTTTAGTCCCAAATGCAGTTGCTCCTGCTCCACTCCCGCTGAATATAAAATGAGCCCTCCTCTCCTTCGCTCCAGCAAAAAGGAGCGCGCTCCTTTTTGGAGGGCTCCATAAAGCCCTGGATATCAGCTAGTATTCAATAATATTAGACAATGAAAGAATGTGTTATTTGAAAAGCGTGTTGTTTTACTTTGCTTATTTTTGTGTAAGCAATGGCTGCTATTGCATATAAGAACATACGCATCTGTATTATCATTTAGAAGTGAAGGTCATCTACCATTTACGTCCGCGATTTCAACTTATTGTTCATCGATCTTGAAAATGATAGAATCTAAACAGTTTCTACATACACCTACCCTCAGTCTAACTCACCTACACAACCAACATTTACGCAGTGAATTGCATTTTATTATTTAAATAAGTTGACTTTGTATTCTTTTTTAGATGCTAACATCGCATCTCTATAATTGGATATGTCTCTATTTACTTGCCTCCCCACGAGAGAAGAGTTACACACAAGGTCGGTTTTTAATCCAGCTCTCCAAAAAGGAACACTGGATTGGGGGAAAAAAATTAAATTTCCTCAGTCTAGAAGTATTTCTACTTTATTGACCGAAGACAGAAAAAAATGAAGTGTAGCATCAGAACATATACTACTCTTTTCTCTTAGCGAAAAGGCCAAGGAAAATTTGGTATGTCTGGTGGTAGATCCCTCTTAAGTTTGGCTTTTAACATTTACAGTAATTTTTAAGCTGCTGCTTGTTTTTGTTTTCATACGAATATGATTGAATGCTAAAAAGGTAACAATTTTGTTTCAGATTTTGGTAAATTGTTTTTTTTTACGGCATATCAACCCTTTTCGGGTTATTTAATACCAAATCCGGTCATTTTGGTAAAAGTTGCTATGCTTCAAGTTCTTTATATCTTCAAATATTTATTAATAGTGTTTTGTTTGGTTTTATTTTATGGCATATCAACCTTTTTCGGGTTATTTAATGCAAATCCGGTCATTTTGGTAAATGTTTCTATGCTTCAAGTTCTTTATATCTTCAAATATTTATTAATAGTGTTTTGTTTAGTTGTTTTGTAGAGGAATATTTTTGTTTTTGGCTTTGCAGAACATGATTGTGTTTTGCAAAGGGAAAGGAAAAAACAATAACATCAATGTTTGGTGCATTTTTAGGTCAGGAAGCCGGTATTTTCAGACAGTTTGATCTGCTAGCACTGGTAGGAGATTTTTGCTTTCATCAATCTTATATTTAAAAAGATCTAGTAACTATAAAGAAAAACTATTTTTCCCATAGGTGTAACAGACAACAGGACAATATGCACAAATTTGAATATCTGACCATGTAAGATCAGTCACGTGACTACCTTTTTCCTTCTCTGTTTTCATATGAACACTAGAGCCTGTACCCCCCCCCCCCCCCCGGTTTTAGACATGCATTGGATGGGAAAAGTATTTAACACAATTTAATCTTTCACATAAAAACAACAATATTTGTTTTACATCTAATAAAATTCAATTTCACATTATAGTTTTAAACATTAAGTTTAAAAGTTTCCTTAAGTTTGTTTTATTATTGTTATTTTTTTTTTTATTCATCTATTTTTTACTTATTTTCAATAGGCTTATACTTATAATTTCAAGCTATGGCTATAAATGTTATATAAATATATATTAGGTAAGCAAGCGTTTTATTTTAAGTAATTTAATTTTCGGTTTTATTTTAATCATTAAACAATGTATACTGATTTATTTTTTAGTAGTTAAGCCTCTTTAATGAATGATAAGTGATTATTAGGAATTACTATTAATTTGTGTTTGAGTATTGATTTACTCCTCTCCAGGAGTTAGGCACAAGGCCAGTTTTTATCTTACTCCCACAAGTAAGATGTGACCCAAGGTCGGGTCGGGGAAAGTGGGGTTTAAAAATTGCCTGGGCAGCCCCGTCGGCATTCCCTGGTAGGGGCGCCTCAGGTAGTAAGCGATAAACTTACTCCTCCCAAAAGAGAGGAGGCAAAGCCTGGGAGGGTGGACCTCCTGGAACTGCACAGGACAGACCCATAGACCGGCGTAAATCAAGCCCCGAAGGCCAAGACAATACAAGTTTATGGGGTGCAGTATCCATCGGAACAGATACTACACTTTGATCTTAGCCAAAAGGCCAAAAACTTGTGTTTGAGTAATGACAAAGAAAATAAGAATAATTTCACCTCTTTTCTTGCTCTGTTTTTTCCCCCTTCCATTTGACATATTTTCCTTAGCCGTTACTTTTTAGAAGAATTTTAATACCATCCTCTTTTTTGTCTTCCTTCCTTTCTTCTATTTGCCCTTCCACTTTATCTCATGTCTATGGTTTCAATTGTAACTAGTTAAAAAAAAAACATCTTTTGCTAATTTCCGATGAAGTCTTAATAATAAAGACGAAATATTAAAATCTCATCATATAAGTTAATTTGATTGTATTTTCATTTCACCGTCTACATTTAAAAAATGTTTTTTTTATCCAAGCTGTTTTCTTTATATATATATATATATATATATATATATATATATATATATATATAATCTCATCCATTCTTTCAACATGGTAATACCATCGAAGTCACCTTTTCTGCACACATCTCTCTATACTGTCCAGATTTTATCTTCCTCTGAGGTCATTAGATCTAAGTCTGTCTTTAAGACTCACATTACACATCCACTATCATTCTCATATCATTTTTCTAAATTCAACATGTCTTCAACCCTCACTAGTTATTTACCCTTTTTTTTTTAATACTAATGCATCACCGCTTATCAAAGCCCGAGGATAAGGGTTAATGAGTGAAGTGAACGGTGAGACAAACACTTTGAGGATTGGAGACAATGATTGAAACTGGGCAGAATTGGATTATTTAAGAGGACGGCTCAACAAGAATTTTATTAACATTGGACTTGAAAATGGCCATGCTGTAGTCAGCTGGGAAACCGCCACGTTCTACAGATGAGTAGTTCTTGGAAAGAAACTCTGCTCATGGAAGTTTCGTTTAGCTCCAGGTATACAGAGGAAGAAAGGAAAATTATTTACAGTTAGAGTATTTTTGCTGTGAAGGTTTTATGGATGAGAGTTCTTTGGTTAATAGATGTAGAACAGTTGAAGCAGCAGAGTCAGTTGGCAGGAGAAGGCCAAGGAAAACATGGGAGGAAGCGGTAAAGATGGATTTGAGAAAAAGAATGATACATAAAGACCTGGCAGATATAGATTAGTTTGAAAGTCAATTTATAAAAGTCATCCAACATATGCTAGCATGTAAAACAGACGTTAAGTCTAATATGATGAATCATACTAAACATTAGGTTTTTAAATCTCTGCAAAAAAATAACCCTAGATTGTCGGAGTAGGTAAAGGTGTTGGTTAACAGATGTTTTTGAGTGAATTCTACCTAAAGGTTGTTAGTTCAATTTCTGGTGAAGGAAGTTAAGAAAAATTAATTGAGACGAGATAAAATGCATGGGACATGGAATGAGCATAGTCTAAGCCAGTGAAAGGGTCCGATTTGAAATTGGACTGCAACAAAAGGCATTTGAAGAAGGAGATCACAAAGGTCAAAACGTGGACATGTCTTGCTTTGACGAGTCATCCTATGCTAGTTAGCGTATGTGAAATGTTGACAAATTCCTAGCTCCAGAGGTGGTACTGTGACTTTGTCATGTTTTTTTTTCAATGGCTAGTTATGTAGACAAAAACTTGTCACACGTGTATACGTATACAGCGCCTGGTATTCCCAAATGGTCACCCATCTGGTACTGACTAGGCTCAACGTTGCTTAATGCCCACCTCCCACATTTATTTTGCCCCCGGTCACCCCTGTTGTCTCATATCTTAAAGGATACCATCCATCCCCTACATTCCATCCCGATCTGCTTTATTTTTGACATCCCACTTAGCTCCCACTCTCATTTAGAGACCGACTTGCTTGTTTTCAGATCATTCGGAAAACAGTAGGCAGCCTATCACTTAGCAAAGGGTTGGGACGGCATTACTAACCTATATTTTTTCTTTTTTGCGGAACAATTGTAAATATTATTCACCTCCACCCTCACAATGAATATTTTGTAAATAAAATCTTTTTAAAACAAATTGGGGATCATCTAAGTAGGATCAACCCATAGAGTGAATGTGGAATTTGATAAAGAGTCTAGCGTAGGGTAAGCGAAAAAGTATTGGACCAATTGTAAGACTATCGACCCCGCTCTCTTCCCCAAAACGATTCAGTCTTCAAAGGATGGACTATTATGATCATTGTTTTTGTTACAAAAAAATCCCTATTTGTCTATATAAAATCGCTTAACTTTGGTGATCTTAGAACTAGTGTGTCAATGTGATTATGCCGTATGGGCATATAAAAAATGTACATAACACCAATAACACATCTCTGAAATATCTTCAAACTCCGTCTTTCTTTGCTATCGAAATGAATAAATACAAAAGTTTTTCCCCATTTATCACTCCTATATTACCATCAAAATGGGTTATTGTTATTTAAGCCAATAATACAACATTTTATCTACCTCCCCAGGAGGTTAGGCACAAGGCCAGTTTTATCTTACTCCCACAACGTAAGATGTGACCCAAGGTCGGGTCGGGAAAGTGGGACTTGAAAAGCCAGCACTCTGGCCATTAAAAATTGCCTGGGCAGCCCCGTCGGCATTCCCCAGTAGAGGCGCCTCAGGCAGTAAGCAGTAAACTTACTCCTCCCCAAAGAAGAGGAGGCAAAGCCTGAGAGGGTGGACCTCCTAGAACTGCACAGGACAGACCCATAGACCGGCGTAAATCAAGCCCCGAAGGCCAAAACGATACCAGTTTATGGGGTGTAGTATCCATCGGAACAAAGGCCGATCAATAATACAACATTTTATTTACCTCCCCAGGAGGTTAGGCACAAGGCCAGGTTTATCTTACTCCCACAAGTAAGATGTGACCCAAGCTCGGGTCGGGAAAGTGGGGTTTTAAAAGCCAGCGCCCGAGAGGTGAGAACTCTGACCATTTAAAAATTGCCTGGGCAGCCCCGTCGGCATTCCCCGGTAGGGGCGCCTCAGGCAGTAAGCAATAAACTTACTCCTCCCCAAAGAGGGGAGGCAAAGCCTGGGAGGGTGGACCTCCTAGAACTGCACAGGACAGACCCATAGACCGGCGTAAATCAAGCCCCGAAGGCCAAGACGATACCAGTTTATGGTGTGTATCAATCAATAATACAACATTTTATTTACCTCCCCAGGAGGTTAGGCACAAGGCCAGGTTTATCTTACTCCCACAAGTAAGATGTGACCACAGCTTGGGTCGAGTAAGTGGGGTTAAAAGCCAGCGCTCGAGAGGTGAGCACTCTGGCCATTTTAAAATTGCCTGGGCAGCCCCGTCGGCATTCCCCGGTAGGGGCGCCTCAGACAGTAAGCAATAAACTTACTCCCCCCCAAAGAGGGGAGGCGAAGCCTGGGAGGGTGGACCTCCTAGAACTGCACAGGACAGACCCATAGACCGGCGTAAATCAAGCCCCGAAGGCCAAGACGATACCAGTTTATGGTGCGTATCAATCAATGATACGACATAATATTTTGAAATACTGTATATATAGTAGAAACGAAAGGCCCAAAGACAGCTATTGACATGCCTAATTTGTATAACTATTTTTTAAACAGTTCATAATAAATTAAAGTTTGGTGTTATACATTTGTAATTTTACTGTTCTGTGTTTCCATATATATTTAATAGTTTTGTCGATATTAACAGTAATTAATTAAAGTGATTTAATTACAAAAAGGATAAATTATTAAATATTTCTTAAAATATTTACTACTTAATTTTCAAGGAAGGTGTAGTGAGGTGGAAAGGGAGAAACCCCAGACTGATGACGATGAACCAGCTGCGGTTTATCGGTCAAAGAGGCAGCGAGTAGTGTGATGACGGCGTTGCAAGGAAACAGTGGCGACACACAGGCGCGAAACCGGGCCTATGATATTACGAGGCGTGGGTCGGATTATTCAAAATAGACGCGGTTGACGGTAAAAGAAACGAGATAAAAAGAGTGTTTTTTTTATTTTATTTTTTTGCTCAACGGCATTAGTTTGGTTGTGAACGCCGCGTCGGTTGTTGTTTGTGAAAAGAACAGAAAAAATAATTCGGCGTCCCGTTTAAACTCAGTGGTAGAGCATTTTTTTCAACTCTAAGTAGTGAGCCAAATACATTTCATTTCAGTTTATTAACTCTCAATTTCAGGAGGTAAATTAAATTAAACTAATTAGTAAGAAAAATACACTAGACATAAATAAGAGTTCAGAAGGGGAGGAGGGTTACTGACTGCTTGTTCTCTCTCACGCTCTCTCTCTCTCTCTCTCTCTCTCTCTCTCCACCACATTCCCCTTTTTATTGTTTTTAAATTCAAGGAAGTAATTTTAAGTTGAACCCCCCCCCCTACACATACCATAGCTTAGACAAATTGATTTTTTTTGTTCATATGTTAATATCTATTTATATGAATAAATGTTAATGTGTATCTATTTGTATGAATAAATGCAAAAGTTTTGTCTTGTGTTTCAAACAAACTTCTGAAATATTTATTATTTGAAATTTTGGTTTCAAGAATTTCAAGTAGCAACTTTGCAACGCCAGGTTGTTATTAAATAATTGTCAAAGAAACAGTTTTTAAAGTGAGGTAGTAAAGAAAATAACCTATTCTGGGGAGGAAACTAAAGAGGTTGAAAAGAAACAAAAAAGTGCAACCATTGCAAACTGATTGCTTAATATATATATATATATATATATATATATATATATATATATATATGATTATTTTTATTTACACAGATATGTACAAAGATCGGATTCTAACTCTACTTGATGAGATCTCAGTTTATAATAGCTGTTTATCGATAACATCGACATGCCAGTGTCGCAGATTTTGTACATGTCTGTGTAAATAAAAATAATAATATATAAAAGCTCTATTTGATATTGAGCACTTTTTATAAACCCGGTTGAAATTCTTTGGATTACTACCCTGTGGATGTTTTACCTGGATTATTATCTATATATATATATATATATATATATATTAAATTAGTGGTTTCTTGTAATTTGATTGGCCACACCCTTTCTTTTTCTCTGCACCCTCTCTCTCACACAGACGTGATGTTGCTAGTCTCAGTTTTTTCTATAAATACTATTATGGCATGTGTTCTTCAGAACTATGATCTATTCCCCGCTTTTGTTCCAGCTCGTTTGACTCGTTGGTCTAGTGGTCTCCATCAATTCGCTGTTTTGATACCTCATTGTAATACAGCTTCTTATTCCAGTAGTTTCTTTCCAAGAACCGCAGACTTGTGGAACTCTCTTCCTGCTGACTGGTTTCCTCCTACCTATAGCCTTGGTCTTTTCAAGACTAAGGTCAATAGGCAACTTCTGTCTTTGCATCAATCATATTTGTTTTTGTTAGCCCCTTACATCAAGTGGCTTCATGCCTTGTCTGGAGCGATTTCCATAATAATAATAACAAAAAAATTATATTTTCAATTTTATATTCCTTAGTGTCCGAAAATTTCCAATTCCAAGCTCAGGATAGGCGTTATTGATAAATAATAAATAAAATTAATTACTGAATTAATGCGAGTAAATATTTAATTTTTTAAAAACTTTTTTCATTTTTATTTTTTGTTTTCCTTTAAAGTTAATAATTATGAAATCTATTGATTGATTAGTATCTTAGACATAACAGTATGGCGGTTAGGGAAATTAGGGAGTTGTGTTTTGGTGCGGACATATTGTTTAATAATTATCCGTTGTTCCGTATTAAATTTTATTTAATTAAAAACATAGTTTAATTAGGTATTCTCACCATCCGGAGTAATAATTAATGATTTTCATATGGATATTTTGAACTTTATTTGGGATATTTTTCTATTTAGAACGTAGACCGATATGCATGGTTGAAGGCCTTGCTCCGTGTAGTTTTAATTGAAATCAACGTCGGAGGGACTTCTTCCGTATTCTTAATATTTGTGGGTTTTTTGTGTATGTGGGGGGGGGGGGGGATTTATTTTCGCAGCCTTTTCTTCAAGTGAGTTCATTTTCATGCACAACAAAATTAACAGACGTTTATCAGAACTTTCAGTTTTTTTTTTTAATTTCCTCAACGGTTTTTTTTTTAATTTCTTCAACGATTTTTCCTGTTTTCTTTTTTTCTTTCTTTTGTACAGTTTCGGAAAATACAACCAAACATTTACAGACGTGACGTATGCACAACGAATGCTACGAAAACAAACGGAAAAAGACGAAAGAAGGTACGCCGTTCCGAATGTTTTTTTGTTTTTTTAATGTTTAATTGGCATTCCAGAAAGGTTCACAACCGTGCTGACATCCATACTTGAAATTTACTGCAGGATAAACCGGAAGTCAAGCGCGGTCATGAACCCTTCTGGAACGCCTTATTTTCTTGTTCCTGGTGCTTCTAATATGAATCCGTCAATGTTACATGAAATTTCACAATCAATCTAGAAGGAAAAAAGCCTTCTATGGAAGGCATTCTAACACTAACTCTACCCCCCCCCTACAAAAAAATTCCCTAACCTTTAAAAAAATAGACAGTAAAAAATTTTTTGGTGCTTCTTGCTTAAAAGTCCGAAAAAAAGATTTCTTTGTCTTTTAATGTTTAAGAGGTAAATAAGGGGCAGTAACTCTTATCAACTGTTGTTATTACATGTAACGTAATTTACTGCCACATTCAATTAATTAGTAATAAATGAACAACAAAGTATACGTAAATGGAAAATTTAAGATTTTGAAAATTAATTAGTAATAAATGAACAACAAAGTATACATAAATGGAAAATTTAAGATTTTATTGAAAATTTACGCATTTATTTTGTTTATACTTGGGTTTTTTACTCGTGATGGCACAAGTCGCATGTTATGCCCACAATTACAGGTCTCTTCTCCAGAAATAAGTCCATGCGCTTGCAAAAAATCTATCTGTTTTGCTTTTTCTGAAGTAAAATATAGTACGTCTTCAAACTGGAACAATTTCAAATCCATGATTCCAGTTGAAGAGAATATCAGGCTTGATAGAAATTAACGATAAAGTCTGGCTCAAAATTACAATTAAGAGTTACTGCCCCTTATTTACCTCTTAAACATTAAAAGACAAAGAAATCTTTTTTTCGGACTTTTAAGCAAGAAGCACCAATTTTTTTTTTTAATAAATTTCAGTGTTTCTTTAATTTCACGACGACATGTTAGGCCTCTCTTGAAAAAAAAAAATAGCTAAAGAAATGTATAAACTTTGTTATGTACTTACGTGGTAGCCGAAAAGAAGACTGTACACCAAACATTACGTAAATTCACCCAGTGTTTATAAATTATTTTATGTCTTTCGTCATTTTGAGTTTTCCCGAAAACAAAATTTGAGTTATCTCCCTTGCCTAATAAGTAAGTATAAATGTCTACATATACGTAAGATAGTTTTTTTTTCTTTTCTAATAATTTAATAAATACTGGATGAATTTGCGTAATTTTTTCTGTACAATCTTATTTTCAGCTAACATAACAAAATGTATACATTTCTTTAAATATTTTCATGTCGTTGTGAAAGTAAAGAAGCACCTAAATTTCTTGTATTAACCCCCCCCCCCCCAAAAAAAAAAAAACTCGGAAAAAAATAAAATAGCTCGTTCTTTCGTTCTAAGTTGTCTGCTTAAAAAAAGGTAAGTTTAAAATTTTATTTCATTAAAGTCGTCTGGTTCTAAAAAAAAATGCTCTTTCTTTCGTTCTAATTGCGTAAAAAGGTTGTCGTTTTTAGTATTGGTTTACAATTTATATTATTAAAGTCGTCTGGCTCTAAAAAAGGTAAGTTTCAGAAGTAATTCTTTAACATGGAGAGGGAGGAGCCTTCGGTAACATTCGGAACGGCGTACCTTCTTTCGTCTTTTTCCATTCGTTTTCGTAGCATTCGTTGTACATACGTCACACCTGAAAATTTTTGGTTGTATTTTCCGAAACAGTGCCGTTTTTCTAATGTTTTTATTCTGTGCTTTTTCTTAGTTTTTATTTTAATTTTATATATATCATAAGTTGGTTCTACTATAATAGCTAAGGCTAGTAGTCGTAGCCTCACTATAAGTATAAGCACGGTAGACGGTAGTCATACGAGGAAAAACTCAACGCTTCTTTTAACATTAAACAAATCTTTATTGGGTATCCTATACCGTTGGGGTATAGCATAGAAAAAGGTAGGACTGGTGTCCGATGAAAGGAAACAAAGTTCTTTTACTGCCCGGGGAGCGGTGCTCGGAAATCCAGTGGATGAGGGGGCAGGAGAGAGGTGAAGAAGAGTTCCTTCTAGGTTTATGGACAGGGTCTCTCTGACGATCCGTTCCACCGTTCAACAGGGATGCAAATAGTCCGCAAGGGACTAGCTGAAATCAATACGCCCTGTGAGCCGATTGGTTAGTTTAAGACCAACTTGCCCACAGTGAACACATAAGAAATAGGTCCTATTTCAGACTGCTGCACTACAATTTTTTTTTTTTTTTACATATTTCACCCCAAACAAGACAGGCCACCACTGTAGACGTAAGTGGCTACTGAGAATTAGGGTGTAAGTTTTGGGTGTCATCCTAAGTTGGAAGCTGTGTAGCGAGATGTCTGTTTACATTAGTTTTAAATCTCTGCATGTCGGAGAAACAGGTAGCCAGGAGGGAGTTCCTGAGACCGGCAGCACGAGGAAAGAAGCTATTGGAGTAGAAGGTTCTCTGGCATCTGGGGATCTCCACACTGAATGGATGGGATTTAGCTGATTGTCAAGTTGGTCTAGTGTATTTACGTTGAGGGGGCACAAGAGCAGCTAGTTCATCGAAGTACAATCCATTGAAGTACATATTTCCGTCATTCCCTGAAGGTTGACAGACGAACTACCGAACTATGATTTTTATCCAATCTGCCAAGAAACATGTGTAGGAATACAAATAAATTGATATGGAAAATCGAGGGTTTTTATTGTATGGAAATAGTAAATGTCCACCAAAGTGCGGAAGTAAAGAATTGAAGGAACTAATGAAAATTATGATTTTGGATTGGTCTTTTGAATTGAATCAATATAATATATATATATATATACTAGCAATCCCGGACCGGCATTGCTTGAGCATATTTCTATTTGCATTATTATTTTGCAACAAAATATTGTCTTTAAATCAATTGTATGCCTTTGCAAAATTACATTTAAAGCTTTTCTATTAAACACTTAAGTATAAAATAATAGGAAAAAAAAGGGATGTAAACGCTGGCTTAAAAGCCAGCGTTTACATCCCTTTTTGTTTTATCATAAGGAATTTGTAATATTTTTCTTCTATCGTGAATAGAAAGGTGGCATTTTAATCTCACTGTCAGTGCAACAAATGGCCCAACTTTATAAATGTAGAGAAGATTAAATAGAAAAATCTTTTAAAAATAGGAATGTTTAAAAATTATTGTTGGTAGTCATGGATTTGTTTTCTTTTCCGTGCTCTGTGCGTGTTGGTGTGGCAGGTGTTATAATAAATTACTGTAACTCTTCAGGAAATGAGTCATGGTTATTCCCCTTTGGCCGGAACTAAGGATTCCGCCATATTGACTTTGCCAAACACGTGTATATATTTTAAGCTGATAAAACCTTTACGAAAGGCATTCTTATTCATTCTTCTTTTATCATTACAATTTTATCAGCTTAAAAAAAAAAAAATGGACAAATTACTGCGGCCAGAAAGATTTAACACAGAACCAACTGCTCCGAATTCGGAAAAAATATACAAATATTGGAAACTAACATTTGAATATTACCTACGCACGTTAAATAACGACCAAATCGAAAACAATGCGCAAAATCTTTTCGCATTGATCAATTCTGTCTCGGCGACAATTTTCGAAATCATAAGCGACGCCACGGATTACAACGGCGCCATAGAAACGCTAGACGCTATTTATATGAAACCAACAAACATTGTATTTAACAGACATCAACTCCTGACAAGTAAACAGAAACCGGCACAAACCATCGAAGAGTTCATGCAACAGTTGGAAGTATTCGCTAAATCTTGCGAATTTCAAGCGGTAAGTGCCGAGGAAAACAAAAAACAATATATACGGGACGCGTTCATTAGCGGCATCTCGTCTTCGTCTATCCGTCAGCGCCTACTTGAAAAACCTTTCTCGACACTACAAGAGACATTTACAGTGGCTAGATCCCTAGAACAAGCAGAGAAGCATACGGCCAGCTTCGATTACCACCCGAGCGTAACAGCTACCGTAGGTCAACCAGAAGAAACTCCCTTAGCCGCTGTAAAAGGAAATACATTACAAAAAGGAATTTGTTTCTTCTGTGGGAACACACGGCATGCACGGGCGATGTGTCCTGCACGTAATGCCGAGTGTAGAAAATGTAAAAAAAATGGCCATTGGGCTAAGGTATGTAGATCATCCTCCTCTCCTGCTGCTGTGTTGTACGACCCGGACTCCCCCCCACCCAATCTCTCCTGACTAGGAACGGGTGCCAAAGACATCACCTACACCAAATGCGAAATAAATGGGCAGGTAGTGAATGCTATGGTAGACTCCGGCAGCGTGAGGACGTTCATTAGCAAAAATACAGCAAGAAAGCTGAAACTTTTTGTTATCCCCAAACTGAAAACCGTAGCATTGGCAGACCCGAATCATCATGCTAAAATCATCGGCGAAACTGTTGTTGACATCTCTCTAAACGGTAAAAACCACCACGCCATGACGGTGGAAGTAATTAAGGACCTGTTCACGGATATGATTGTCGGAAAAGACCTTCTAAAACAATATAAAACTGTGACGTTTAAATTCGACGGTCCCAGGGAAGAACTTGTTATTGGAGCGATGGGTAAGAGTAACAGTTTTCCATGTATCAAAATTTCTCCTCCTCCCCTCTTCTCTCATCTTTCTACTCGGACGACCCCTATTGCCACCAAATCTCGTCGTCACTCATTCACTGACAACATTTTTATTAAAGAGGAAACTGCCAGAATGCTGAGGGAAGGCATAATAGAGCCCTCTATATCTCCTTGGCGAGCCCAAGTTTTAGTGACCTCTAACGAGAATCAAAAAAAAAGAATGGTGGTCGACTACAGCGACACCATAAATAGATTTACAGAACTGGATGCCTATCCCATGCCTAACATTACTAAAATGATTGATGACATAGCTCGATACAACGTTTTTACAACACTTGACCTGAAGTCTGCTTACCACCAAATCCCAATTAGTCACGCCGATCGGAAATACACAGCATTCGAAGTAAATGGAAAACTTTACCAATTTACTCGTATCCCTTTTGGAGTCACTAACGGAGTGAGTGCCTTTCAAAGATGCATCGATGACATTGTAGAAAGAGAAAAATTAACAGATACTTTTGTGTATGTAGACAATGTCACGATATGCGGAAAGGATCAACAAGAACACGATTACAACCTTCAAAGGTTTTATAATGTAGCAAAAAAATGCAACATCACACTCAACCAAAGTAAGAGCATCATTTCTACTACTTCTATCACACTTCTTGGGTACACAATCCAGAACAACCAAATTACTCCTGATTACCTGAGGCTAAAACCACTCCTTGAAATGCCACCGCCTCTAAATCTACAGTCGCAAAAACGAATAATTGGTATGTTCTCTTACTATAGTAAATTCATTCGAAATTTTTCTGATAAGATACTGCCGCTGAACCATAACAGGGAGTTTCCACTACCCCCGTCTATTCTAAATTCTTTTCAGACGCTGAAGACCGACTTAAGTAATGCCACCCTTATAACTGTTGACCCGGACAAAGAATTTGTAGTGGAAACTGATGCCAGTAAATACTGCATTGCTGCTACGCTGAACCAACAGGGTAGACCCGTTGCATTCTTTTCTCGGACACTAAGTCCGAACGAGATTAGACATCACGCGGTCGAAAAAGAAGCTGCTGCGATTGTCGAAGCTCTTCGAAAGTGGCGACACTTCTTACTCGGGAGACATTTCAAAGTTATTACAGATCAAAAGAGCGTCAGTTTTATGTTCGATAATAAGAGAAAATCAAAAATTAAAAATGATAAGATATGTCGTTGGCGGATCGAACTGTCACAATTCAAATTCAGCATTACTTACCGCCCAGGAGCGGAAAATACAGCTGCTGATACGTTTTCTCGCATCTCTGCATTAACGCACACTTTGCAAGACCTCCGCGACTTGCATGCTACACTATGCCATCCTGGAGTCACGCGACTCAGCCACTTCATCCGGACAAGAAACCTTCCTTTTTCTTTAGAACAAATTAAAAACATAACAGACTCGTGCCCCTCCTGTCAGTATTTGAAACCTAAATTTGCCAGTTGTAACAAAGGAACACTCATACAGGCTATATTACCTTTCCAGCGACTAAACATCGACTTTAAAGGCCCTTTACCTACCTCTGTACGTGGTAACAAATACTTACTCACCATAATTGATGAATATACTCGCTTTCCCTTTGCCTTCCCCTGTAAGGATATGACTAGTAAAACCGTGATCCATTGCCTAAACCAACTATTTGCTATTTTTGGCATGCCCGATATGATACACACTGACCGAGCTGCTGACTTCCTTGCAGGAGAAATCAAAGATTACTTACGTGGCAAAGGTATCGCCACCTCTAAAACAAGTAGGTATCACCCTGAGGGTAACGGGCAAGTTGAGAAGCTCAATGGAACTTTATGGAAGGCCATCCAAACGACCTTACACTCTAGCAACATGAAACTGCCTCATTGGGAAGAGATACTACCAAACGCTCTCCATTCAATCAGGTCGTTACTGTGCACTGCCACCAATATGACTCCTCATGAGAGAATGTTCAAATATAGTCGTAGATCTTCCTCCGGAACTTCTGTTCCCACTTGGGCGAAACCAGGCCCAGTATATGTCAGAAACCATACTAAGTCTAGTAAGCTCGACCCTCCAGTAACCCCTGCTACCTTATTAGACATCAACCCCTACTATGCTCATGTACGACTACCCTCTGGTGCGGAAACTACTGTCAATGTGCGAGACCTGGCCCCTAACTCCTCAAACCAAGAAGACGAACACGATGAAAACAATACTGCAAGCCCTGAAGCCCATAAAGAACCGCCACCTGACGAAAACAATATCGACTTGGAGGAGAAGAATCCCTTACCTGATCCTGAACATATCCATACTAGCCACGATGTGGATGCTGAGAACAAAAATCCCTGTGAGTCAGTGCGGAGATCGTCCAGAATGCGGCGATTTCCAAGTAAATATAAGGACTTTTTAACCTAGTACAGAACAGACTAAATTTAACTTCTGTAATTCCATACTTGATTATTGTTGAAGGGGAAAATGTTATAATAAATTACTGTAACTCTTCAGGAAATGAGGCATGGTTATTCCCCTTTGGCCGGAACTAAGTATTCCGCCATATTGACTTTGCCAAACACGTGTATATATTTTAAGCTGATAAAACCTTTACGAAAGGCATTCTTATTCATTCTTCTTTTATCATTACAGCAGGTAGCTTTATTTTTAACTGACAATTTAACATATAAATGAAATGGCTGATTTGTTTACGAAGGAACTGAAATGCATTTTGGTGAAATTAAATTTCATAATGAAATTAATCTATATACAAAAAAACTCAATGTGTGTATGTATGTGTAATGTTTGTGTTTTCCCTATAGAAAGAAAAGTTAGAAAATCTACATAAAATCTAAAAGTGTATTCTTATGTAAAATTTACCGGGGAAGACAATGGAAGTATTCCCGAATCTCTAAATGGGCTGTGGGAGCCGAACATCTTTTCAAACTTCAAATAGATCCTATTTTGATGAAATTTATATCATATGTATAAAATTTTCCAATGAAGACAGTATAAGTGGCACAATCCCTACGTTACCATCTATGTGCCGAATATCTACGTGGCCTCACCTAAGTGATCCAAGGGGACAGAAGACTGATAAAACTTTAAATACGTATATCTAATTTTAATGAAATTTAAAACATGTATAATACACTAATTCAGAGTTTGTCAACATTTCAACTTCTTCCGACTATATTAGGTGGGAAAACGGAAGGAGAGGAGCAGTAAAAACAAAGAAAGTAATATGGTGTTATGAGCATAGTGAAAAGGTACATGGTAGTGATCTTCATTCAATCCCGAGCAACGTCGGGTCTTCCTGTTAGTGTTATATAAATTAGCAATACACATGAAAAATTTTTAATTGCTTAAAATATCTCAATAATGACATATATAGAAAGAGCTTGATGATCTAAGAAAGAATCTTTTTTAATTTTTTAAATCTGACTAAAAATAAGGAAGTTATGACTATTTTTGTGCCTCGCATGATTGGATATTTTCCCCTCTTTAAGACCATATGCGTTTCGTCACATTTTTTACACTAATTTTTCAGTAAAAATGTTATATCTTTGTTAAAACACAAGATTAAGCAATGAAATCTTGCCATATAAGTGTATTTTTGTACAAGGAACCAGAATATGCCACTGAAAATCTCGAGAAATTAATGGTTTCCGAGTAATCTGCACATAAATATGTTGCAATAGCTTAAAAAATACCATATATCCATTAAAAAAAAGTTAGAGAACTCAAAGTTGAATTGTAATATATTTTATGTACAAGAAACTGAAATCTAATAATAGGATTGTTTAAAATGAATATATTGCAAGATTTCTTTGGCATTATTGTAGATTAACACCTTCCGCTAAATCACCCCCTTGCCTTCCCAAAACATGATATTCTACTTTTTTATTTAGCCAATTACATGTTAACACCCTGAAAAACTTGGCAAAAAGAAACAAAAGCAATTATTTTAGAATTTAGAGTCGGGGATTAGTTTCACATAAATGTGATGTAAAATACTTCACAATTCTTGGGCCATTCTAGCGTTTTAGAACATTTAATCAATTTTTTTTTCAATGGGAAATACATCCTGTACATTTTTCTTTATGGGTGTCTGCTTTTTTTTTTTTTTTTTTTAGACGATTATGTATGGTTTTAATGGGCTTTTTGTAGGATTGGGGGCTTGCCATTCGGACTTAGGGCTATTGATAAGGTTAAGGAAGGGGTTTTGTTTTGGATGGAGGTTGCTATTCGAACTTAGTGTTAGGGTTAAGGGAGTTTTTTGGGGGGGGGAGTTTGTCACTTAGATTTAAGGTTAATGGTATGACATGTTCAAGAGAATGCATTTTTAGGTGAGCTTGTCACTCGAACCTAGAGTTAGTGGAAGAGTAATTATCTATTTTATATCAAATTTTCAGCTTGAAAAAATAGTTTTTAAATTGCACTAAAAGGCAAGAATGGCCGGGAAATGGAGATTATTTTATGTTCTTCCCACTCTAAATTCTAAATTATTTTTTTGTTGTCTTTTTATATTTTTTCCGCCAAGACTTTTAGAGTGTTCACACGTAATCGCCTAAAAAAGTAGAATCTTATTTTTTTTTTTTAAGTGGCGACTAGAAAGTCATTACTACTAGAAGTTCGAAAGTTGAGTGAAAACCAGTATTGAAGTGTTTTTTTATAAAAGAACCACAAACAGCATTAACTTTTTTAAGCACAAAAAGTATTTTTGTCTTTTTTTTTCAAAAGAAGTTCGTAAACGAATTTTACAAAGCTAACTGTTTATAGCTAGCTGCTGCTGAATGACTGTTATATCAGCAATACTAGCAACCATTGTTGACTTTCGCTCAAAAGGAGACAATATTTTTTCAGATAAGGTAATTTAAAATTACTACTACCAAAAGACAAAACATACAATTATAGTTTTAATGCATAAAAAAGATAAGATTGATTTATTTACTAGTTGGGGGTACGAAAAATAGTTTTAAAAAAATATTCGATACATGTTGAAGGTTTATTTTTAAGATTACAAAAAAAATAATGGATCAATTAATTTTGTAACCCCCCCCCCCCCCGACAATAATTGAAATTGATATTTTTTCTGATTGTTTTCCAAATTTCATGACGAAATTCTCTTAAAAAGAAGGGGGGGGGGGGGTAAAAAAAACTGACGTAAATGGCCGAAAATGGCGTTAACATTTTTATGACTTTATTTGGTGAAAACTGAAATATAATGTAGATTACTATTTATTAATGCATGTGAAAGGATATTCAATTCTGAACAAAATGGTGGTATTTGACGACTTAAAGTGCTTTGGTTTTTAAAATATGACTATTTTAGTAGAACTACCTTGAAATCCGTGATTATCCAAACTGCTTTATGGTCAGTGGGTATTGCTATATAAATGCCTGTATGTGTGTGTGTTCCTATAAAAAAAAAGGTTAGAAAATCTACATAAAGACTAGAAGTGTATTCATATGTAAAATTTTCAGGGGAAGACAATGGAAGTGGTCCCGAATTTCTAAGTACACCTCTAAGAGGGCTATGAGGGCAGAAGCATCATTAAAACTTCAAATATATCCCATTTTATTTAAATTATATGTATATAAAATTCTCCAGGGAAGACAATGAAAGTAGTTCCAAATCTCTATGGCTTCATAAGAGAGCCATGTGGGCAGAACACTCCCTTAAAACTTCAAATACGTATATTCAAGTTTAATTGTCATAAAGTCGGTTCTCTCTATCGCTCCAAACACTTTTTCACACCTGAGGCTATTCTCTATTTCTACAGATTCACAATCAGACCATGTATGGAGTACTGTTGTCGTATTTGGGCTGGTGAATCTCTGTCTCATTTGAGAGTTCTTGATAAGGTGCAGAAACGTATCTGTAATTTGATTTGACCTACCCTTTCTTCTTCTCTGCACCCTCTCTCTCACAGACGTGATGTTGCTAGTTTCAGTCTTTTCTATAAATACTATGATAGCATGTGTTCTTCAGAATTATGTGATCTATTCCCCGCTTCTTTTGTTTCAGTTCGTTTGACTCGTTGGTCTACTGGTATCCATCAATTCGCTGTTTTGATATCTGATTGTAATATAGCTTCCTATTCCAGTAGCTTCTTTCCAAGAACCGCAGGCTTGTGGTACTCTCTTTCGGCTGACTGTTTTCCTCCTACCTATAGCATTGGTCTTTTCAAGACTAAGGCCAATAGGCATCTCCTGTCTTTGTAATAATCATATTTGTTTTTGTTAGCTCCTTACATCAAGTGGCTTCATGCCTTGTCTACAACGATTTCCATTAAAAAAAGAAACATTACATTTAAACTATATGTATAAGACACTAATTCAGCTTTTCAAAATTTCAGCTTCTTTCGGCTATATTAAGAGACCAAACAAGGGATAGTCAAAAGAAAGAAAGAAAGTAATATGATGCTACATAGTGAAAAAGGACATAGTGGTGTTCCTCATTATTCAATCCCGAGCAACGTCGGGTCTTCCTGCTAGTGTGTGTGTGTGTGTGTGTGTATATATATATATATATATATAAAGAGATGTACTAAAAGCGAACTTTTAGGAAAGGTAAAACCCTATTGTGAAGAGTATACAGCTCAATATCTAGGATAGAGCAGGTAGAAATGAAAGAGAATGGAAAGGAATTAGAGAAAGCAAAAGCCAAATCAAAATTCAATTCAAAAGTTCAAAATGCATAAAAAAGATATGTACCTCTTATTGGACTTTTTACCCTTTTTGGATTTTCTATTTTCGCCGTACCTGAAGTTGTGGCTTCTTGGAATTTAACTTTGAAACCTCTCTCATTACTTCTCGTGCCTCTAACAACCTACCTATCTACATCTTATTCTCTCCGCTGGACTCTTCGACACCGGACTTTTTGGCAATCGGACATTTGCTTGCACCCTGGCACAGTTTTGCCCTGCGTTTCTTTCCCTACAACTTTTATTTTATTTTTTCAAATTTTAAATCTTGGCCATTGCCAACTTATCTATCCCAGCGACTTCCTCTGATGATAAGATTTTGATCTTTGAAAAGCCTGGCTTAAGGAAAATTTAACTTGAATAAATTGCCTTTTTGCGGAATATACCTTGTTTTGAACTTTTGAATTGAATTTTGATTTGGCTTTTGCTTTCTCTAATTCCTTTACATTCTCCTTCATTTATATATATATATATATATATATATATATATATATATATAGCATTATATAAAGTGAAATAATAAAATAAGGTGCGAATAAAATTTGAACATTATAATATTCAACACCAAGTGAGTTTGCTGAACTTTTCATATGATTTGTTTTTTTTATCGTTTTATTAATTTGCCTACACCTTGGATACATTTTTCACTGTCATTTACTGCATCGTTTGCAAACAGATTTCCCGCCTGGATAACTTTTTCGTTTTTGGACTACCACTCACCACCTGGATCACTTTTCAATCAACCTCTTGGATATTTTTCCTGAATATGTTTTAAATTGTATGACTTGGATGAACTATAGCTTTAACAAAAAAGTATGTTTTGGGCTGATATATTTGATGTTTTATATACTTTTATGTATTTTTATTTATATTTTTATATATTTTCAAAGTTTAATTTTATTACCTGCAGTAATGTCATTGCGGTAATGGTCCTCTGAGGAGAAGAATTTTTTTTGAAAACTCATGAGTTAAGGACTTTAAGGTACTTTGCTTGAACATTGAATTCTAATAAAATTTGATTCGCACCTTATTTTATTATTTCACTTTATATAATGCTATTAATGCTCTATCCAGTATATTGAGCTTCAGTTTTATCCGGTGGTTCACTAATTAAAGATATTAGTTGCCTCTTATATCTTTTGTTGGATTAACTTATATATATATATATATATATATATATATATAAATTTAATTGAAAATACAAAGATAAATATTTTATCTTAGATTCTATCGTGATAAGGGAATGCTCGATATTATTGATAGAGCATTAATATGATGAAATAAACTTGGATAAATTACAATGTTTATTAATTCATCAAATTTTCAAGCAAGGAAAAACATAGTAAAAATTTATCCTCAATCCATGGATTTTCAAAGATGATCTCTTCTCATCAGAGGAGAAAAACCAGTAAAATAACAAATTACTGGTTAGCATAAATTTGGACATTTTAAAATTGTAAGCAAAAGAATTTTTTCATTTGTAAAAGAAAAAGAAATCAAGGAAAGTTTTAAAATTGTGCATACATTCGGAGAGGCAATCAAAAAATATTAGAGAAAAGTTAAGCAGTGCTGTATAAATCCAATAGAGTCCAATGGCAAAATCCGTGAGCAATGAAAAGAGTGATTACAATGAAATCCAAAGCAAGAAATTAGTGAATATTGATGTGAATGAATCGCCAAAATCTAAATCCAGGAATCCGTGGAGAGTTAGATTATAGATAGATCCATCTTGCCGTTTACAGAACTTTCTTTGGGAAGAAAAATTAAAAAGCAGAGTGGATGGTCCAACGGATGAATTAAAATGAAATAAATTAAAATATAATAGAAATAGAGATGAAAGAAAATAAAAAAACTGAGAAGAAAATGATGGGAGAAAAAGAAAAAAGAAATAAAATTGACGTTAAAGTCAAATAAAAGAAGGGGAAAAGAAAAGATCATGTCAAAAAAGAGAAAAGAAAAGAGACAAAAATAATAATGATAAAAAGAAAGAAAAGAAAATGGAAAAAGAAGAAAAGAAAAATATGATAAATTTAAAATAAAAAAGCTGTTAAAGCTGGGAAACTTATTGGTAAAATTGTCAATTCTCAACCAAAATGGCGGACAATAAATTGTCTGCAGTTTTCTTATTTTTTTCCGACCTCACAAATGAGTAAGTAAACTCAAAAATAAAGTGTTTGAGACTAATTTCCCCAACTGTATTTCCTTTAAAATAATTTGTGCTAAATTTTAAATTAGCCCCACACAATTTATTTGGGTGTACTGACTAATTTGTGAGGTTGGAAAATTGCAGACAATTTATTGTCCGCCATTTTGATTGGGAATCGACAATTTTACCAACTTATTTATTAATTATTAAAAAAATTTAATGTATTCAGGAGATTAAAAAAATTTTTTTAGAAATATATTTTTTTGTAAATTTAAAAAATTTTTTTAAGGATACTCAACAAAAATCTTAATATATTTTCACAAAAAAATATATATATAAAAAATTATTTTATTAATTGAAAATGTTTTAGGAGGTTTAAATATTTAAGGGTCTTTTATAAATTTTATTATCTAAGCCTTTGAAGTTAGAATATTATGATTTAAAACATATTAAAGATTAAATATATTAAATAAAATACAATCAAGTGTATATTTATTAAAAAGATTTAAAGATTATAATAAATAGAAAGATCGAAACATTATTCTGCAGTTTAATTTAATATCAAACGAAAAAGTAAATAGAAAACAAGTAGAAAACGTAATTGAAAAAGAGATGGGAATCGAGAATTAAGACGAGAAGAGCTTATCTTTGAAAATCCATGGATTAAGGATAACATTTTGATTTCTCTTTTTTGAACACTTGATGAATTAATAAATATTGTAATTTGTTCAAGTTTATTTTCGTCTATTTATTATATATATATATATATATATATATATATATATATAGTGAAGGAAAAAAAGGGAAATCTTGCTTTAAAAATGACGTTTTACTTGTCAAAAGTCTCAGCTGATTTTATTCATTTAAAAGAAAATAACATTTTTTGGTTTTCAAATTTCTTATATATATATATATATATATATATATATATATATATATATATATATAAAATGAAAAAAGAAACACCAAAAATATGTTTTTATCAACGTTTCGTCATTATTTCAAGACTTCCTTGGGATGATTGATTTGAAGAAATAACACACAAGTACAAATATTTGAAAAAGTTTAGTCCATTTGTTAGGTGAAAAGAATGTGTTTGTTCTTTTTTAGAAAGAAACATAGCCATTAGAATTTAATGTGTGTACTGCATCTATGAAATAGAATGAGTGTTTTTTTTTTTTTTTTTTTTTTTTTTTTGCAAACGAAAACAGTCGTTAGAATTTAAAAAATGTGGTGCGACATGAGGTGAAAGGAATGGTTTTCTTTAAAAAAAAAACCTAGCTGTTAGAACTTGAAATGTGTAATATGTTTATGAAATGGATGTTTTTATTTATGTTATTATCGATATTATTTACAAAGTTGTGTTGGGAGTGTAGTGTAAAATAGCTAGCCTGGATCTAAATTCAAGTTCTGTTCGGATAGAATAAGTTTGCTGATTAAAGGAGATAAATTGTAGAAGCCATTATGTTGTTTAATTGTGTTAGAGTTTATAATGATTATAATTCATTTTAAATAAATCTCGTCGAAGACTTCTTGAATTAGCACTCATTACGTTGGAATATTATTTCCATTATTTCATCATATATAGTAGCATCATGCGTAGTCTTCAGATGTGTACATGAAATAAGCTTTGGGGTGAATGTCTGGAAAAAAAACAAATAGAAGAATACATTGCACTCATTATGTAAAGCACTGGAATTATGTTTTGCACATTTCATAAGCGCTTTTAATCTACTGTACCCATTGCTTCCTCAACCTGCAGATATTTTGGGCTTCTTCCTTCTTAGAATCTGCAATCTGGCATTTTTGTAAACAAAAAGCAGCCATTTAACCTAAATAACTTAATCTGTTCTGGTGAAATAACAAGAAACGGATATTCTTAACATGTGTCCATGCAATCTAAGCGTTTAACAATGAACATGCTATTTTTATCTTATGGGTGGCAGACAGACGAAAATGCTAATTTCCAACTTAGAAGAACATTTTTTGTTTTTCTCTTATCTTGTGTAGTTAAGTGTGGGTTTGAGGTTTTAAAACAGACCTAAATTAGATTATCTATTTTCTTGTTTTTTTTTTTGTTTTGTTCATTTTATCTAAAACTTTTCTGATAAGATTAAAAACATTTAAAAAAAAATTTTTTGTCAGACGAGTGACATTCAGCATTCATGTCTTAAGGTGCATTTCAGGAAACAGCTGTCTGTGGATAACTATATTTTATATATATACGTTACCCTATGGGTGGAGCACTCTGGTAGGGGAAATAATGGTTTCCACTTAGTGTAATGAAATGCTCTTCCATAGAAAGAATTAAGTTCTCTAAATTACCAGTATCATAAATTTGTAAACAAATGAAAATAGTGGTGAGTTTGTTAGCTCCTATGGTAAGACATCAGCCACCACTGGTCATGGTTGGAAGTGATCTGTTAAGTTTTAGCCTGCATCGATTTCTTAACTATCATAGTTATATCATTATTACGAACACGCATATGTTCTACAGGTATTTAAATTATTATAAGTGTAAAAAATATTTTCCCTTTTGCCTCAAAAAGCCCGGTTTCACTGATTGGACAAAAGCTTGCATACTGGTGGCAGAATATCACACAGTCCCCAAAACGAAAAGATATAGCAAAAAAAAAAAAATGCTAGCTCAACCGATCATGCTATTTATACACATTTCCAATATCATGCCGACTAATCACAGTGCATAAAATAATCTTCTTAACCTGTCCTACCAGGGATCTTCTCCTCTCCCCTCAGAATCCCATGAGGGTGGGGTATACATCACATTTTTCACTAGTAAAAAAAACAGTGGAATGGGTTGAGTTTTGAGTTTTGAGCTTCCAGTGTAATTAAAATTATTCCTCGTGAGTTGTTATAAATTCTAGTTTGTACGTATTTTCCCAACATATATTTTTTGTACCCAAAAAAATCAAATTCTGTCCAGTTTCACCCATCATTACGGTGTTGTTTCATCGTCCACCTGACAAACTCATTAACCGTTATCCTCGAATGGCCTTTGGGCCTTGATAAGTGGTGACTCATTAGTTAAAAAACCCAAAAACGAACCACAACAATGGCACTATACAATATACTGTGTAAACAGCAAAATCAGATACCTGTACGTATGTAGACATGTCAATGTTTAAGTTATTAAATATTTGAAAAACGCCGAACTGAAATATTATAACTGTTGTATTATGCACTTCTGTGCACATTGTTATCACAACATCCAGGTGCTAGTGCGATCGGATTAACCAAGTTATTAGAACTTCTGCCATTACTAACCAGCAGAGCGTTATCATTGCTGACAAAAAAAAAAAAAGTCTATCAGGCATATGTATGCAGTGTATGGAAGTGAAACCTAACCAGTGAGGGTTGAGGACATGCGTTGGATGGAGATAAATGATATGAGAATAATATGATAGATGTTTAATGCAAGACTTAAAGATAGGCTTAGATCTGATGACCTCAGAGGAAGATTAAATCTGGACAGTATAGGAATATGTTTGCAGAAAAGAAGACTTTGATGGTATGACCACGTTGAAAGAATGGATGAGAGTTATTGGGTTAGTAGATGTAGAAGGTTCAGTTCACAGGGGAAGGCCAAGGAAAACATGGGAGGAAGTTATAAGAATGAATTTGAGAGATGAATGAATAAATAGGTTAGTTTGGAGGTGAATTTTTTAAAGCTGCCCAACACATTCCACTGTCAGCATGTTAAACCGAATATGATGATGATAATGACAATGATGTTGATGATATGGATACATGTATTTCCAGCCCGGAAAGTCAGCTATACATTTAAATATTCCAATAAAAGTATTACAAAATATTCAAATACTATGCACATTAGAAGGCATTAAATGTTAGTATATCCAATTTAGCATAACGGTTAGTGTTCGCTAATGGGCTGGGAGGTTGGAGTACAATCTTTGGTAGAATCATACCAAAGATTTAAAAAAAATGGTACTTCATGCCGCCTTGCTTAAACACTAAACTTATAAGGTGAGGATCAAGTTTAAGTGGAGTAATCCTGGGAAAGTGTAGCGCCCTCCCCTACACCTCGGTGTAGTTGCTAATGAAAAGGGAGCCTTTGTGTCGGCCCCAACTATGATCGACCATGTTACTTTTTACTTATATCTAATTGATTCAAAATCTTCTGGATTTTAAATTGAGCAAATTTTACAATTATATTATCACAATTTGTATAAAATCTTTGTTCAGTGGACAATATGGCACGGTTAACTAATCTTTCCTGATGCATCATTAGTGGCATTATCATGTTGACACACCGATTCGTGTTAGATCACCAAAGTTAAGTGACATTGAGCTTGGTCAGTACCAGATGGGTGACCATTTGTGAATACCAGGTGCTGTATTTGGGAGGATAGACACCTCCTTGCACAAAAAAAAACTGCAAAAGCTAACGTTGTTAAAATCATCTTGCTTGAGCGGGATACACAATGGGACAGGGGACTGCTTGTGAATTTGATATTACCTAGAAACTTTCTCCTTTAGAGGAAGCCGGTTCAGCCAGCCCAGTGTGTATGCCGCATCAGGACGCCACCACATCGTTGGCGGTTGATACGTCTTTATTAACTTTAATTTTAAGGAACTCTTTTTACAATTTACATTGAAAACAGTAATTGTTGAACAAATTCTCAGTAGACAAGCTAAAAACTTGAGATATCTAGACAGGCTAACAAGTCAAGACAAACCAGACATCTAAACAGTATAGAAACATTGACCGTCTAAACAGGCGAGCAAGTCGAGCAAATATCAAGACGTCTAGCAATGAAAGACATCTCAATTAGTGAAGAATTCCCTCTGACCATCTTTGTCAGACATCACTGTTGGCAGGTTTTCCAGATGGCATCCAGAATTTTCTACAAGTTTGTCAATGTAGGTCTATGCCTCAGCAGATTTGTTTTGGGTACGGTAGCTGACTTTTGACAGCATGGAGAGTAGAAAGTGAACCTTGAGTTTACTTTCGGCAGCCTAATAACTCTCGCTTCACTTATTTTATCCTTTGATCCTCACATTCCATGAATGATGTTTCTGACAAAAGGGGAAGAATTGCTGTTTTTTCTGGGTCGGAATCTATCCATATAACACTTACCGTTGGCTAGTTTTTGACCTTGAAGTGGTATTTTTTTTTTTAGCTCCTTACATCAAGTGGCTTCATGCCTTATCTGGAGCGATTTCTATAAAAAACAAAGTCCTGCCACATTTGCAGGATGCGCCTCCTTTTTTTAGCCATGTGATGAGGTATGAGTTTAAATCTTTAGGAACTGTCATTTGAATCTTTCGATGTCTGATGATATATACGTGCGGCACAACTTTAGATGTATTACATTTCTTTGTTTACTGGAGGAATGTACCTTCTGTTTTTCATGCATGATGATCTTCCTCGAAAAGCTGCCATGCTTTCTCTGCCAAAGCATCCATTTGTCAATGATTGTCACAGGAGCTATAACTACCTGTAAAGAATAAAGGGATTTTTTTATTGGGGTTGGACTCCTCTAGATCTGCCGTGTTCTGCATATGCACAGGGTTATCTCATGAAAGGTGTGACTCTTCACCATGCATGGACGGTCATTCAACATAGAGAGGTTAATTAAAGACTGTAGCTGTGCAAAAGTGCTTTGAGACACATAGTGCTGGATGGATGAAGACCAGCCAAGGATGTGAATGACTATCTTGGAAATGTATGACCCCTTTGCATGAGCCCCATAAATAAGACATTTAGACAGGCTAGGAACCTCAGAAGTCTGGACAAATTTGCAACCTAAACGTCTATAACAGTTTAGGAACCCCACACAGCCTAGCAATCCAAGATTTCCGAACAGTCTAGTAACCTCGGACAGTCTAGCAAGTCAAGACAATTCTTGATGTCTATTAACTCCGGTACTCGACAGTCAAGCAACCCCAGATATCTAGACAGGCTTGCAAAATAAAACTTTAAATTCTTTACTGAGAACTTTTTCCACTATCAAATTGAACAGTAAATTTTAATATGAAAAATCAGGTATTTGTTAAATAAAAAAGAAAACTATATTTTCTATGTGGAGTTTAAAAGACATTGGACTGAAAGTTCTTACATAATGGACTGCCTTCGTTTAAACAATTACAAACTAAATACATATATTTATTTACAGAAATAAAAGTGTATTTGAATAAGTTCCTATTTAATTGCTTGCTCACGAGGGCAAAGTTTTTTTTTGTTTTCTTTATCAAGACTTAGATGTTGCGGGATCATGTCATAATGGGCATGGCATTGCTTCAGATGATAGCTAGGGAGATGCGCTGGCACATTCAAGCATTTTATTGGGCTATCATCCGTCCAATGTCTCGAATGAAACATGAAGTATCGGGACTGAGGATACCTGACATTTTGACCGAGATAGGCTGGAAAATAAAACAGTCAATTAGTGAGCTGTATTTGTCATTTTTTCTGGTTTCGACGAACTGAACTGCGTTCCAGAAATTGACAAAAGATTCCACAATTCTTGCAGGTGTGAAAGAGTTAGAGCAAGTGGTTTCCCATATTAGTGGCTTTCCGGCTCTAAAAGTAAAGTGTCCTATGTCGTCGGGTCGGCGAGCATCACCTCTGTCTAGGCTGACTGGCCTAAGAATTGATGCAAACTCGGCAGAATCGAGACCTTGTTTGACTGCATCAGTGAGTGCAGAATGCTGAGGCAGACGACTGGTGCCGAATCTGCAGCAGAGGGGGAGCAGGGCAAACTCGTCAACAGTTTGGTCGCAGCGGCATTGGTGTGGATAACATAAACGGAGTCGCAGCCGTTGTGAGACGGGAATCCTAAAAATGTTGTCTATGAAGTTTCCCAATGATGTTGAGGGTATGGCATTGAGGCAGGCGCCACAGTGTGACATTGCAGCCACTATCAGAGACACGACTGTGTTGGTTGCAACTACAGATCAGTTTGACGAAACGAGATTAGCAGTTGTTGTCCAAGTTGACAGAATGCTTGTTGACCAGTCTGAAGGCGGGGATTCAAGGTATGAGGAAACAATCCCGTCGACGAAACATGCAGAAGCGTGGATCAAGGAAGTGAATTAAAAACTAGTATTCAAAGTTGTAGTAATTTCTTCTTCTTCTTATGTTACCAAACTATTTCTTACTATCATTAATTTGATAATTCTATACTAATGGATTTATAGAAAATGGATCTACTATCAAACAGGTAGAGAAAAGAGAAATTTGTTTTAAAGAAATAGTTACATTCTTTAGTTAATGTTTTGTTCAATTTTTTTAAAATTCTTAATGGAAGTTACTCCAGACAAGACATGAAGCCACTTGATGCAAGGAGATAATCATAATAATAAAAAGGGAGAAGAATTTAGAATCTTTTCAAGACAAACCCCACCACTAGCGTTCATGCCCGTGGACACCAAACAGGCTAGCCAAAAAGTAAGCCCTTTAAAAGCCCAATCGGAAGGAAAGGGTTACAAGGTTGGCTGACAAAAACATCTACCCCTAAACGATTACACACATTATCTAAACTAAATTATAAAAAGTAAGAGAAATTATGTTATGCTACTGATTTCATATGAATAAAGTGAAAACAATTCATACAATTTTTCTGATATTTTATTTTCAGATGCATCCTTGCATCTCTATAAGAGGCTCTGTCTGTCTATCTGTCACGCTTAAGTTTGAAATAAGATTTTTCATCACTATATATAGATTGAATGGACATATCTTCTGAATATGTTCTTATGATAAATGTACAGAATGGTTAACACTCAAGAACTCAAACCCCTCTCCAAAACACATAATTTATATAAAACACATTAGAATAAAATTCTCTACCGAACCAAGCTTGTGTTAACGTGTGTAAACGATTTGTAAAGTTTTTTATCATTTAAAAAATCTTACAAATCGTTTCCACACGTTAAAACTAGGTGGGTTTTGCCATTTGGTGGGTTTAGAATTTCTGGAGAGTTAACTATTCTGTATTTTTACTTTTTACGTGTCAAAGCTAGGCGGGTTCAGTAGAGAATTTCATTCTAATGCATTTTATATAGATTGCGTTTTTTTTTTTGTTCTCGAGTGTTAATTATTCTGTAGCTTTACTGTTCTTATTTTTGTTTAATTCTGATAATTTCGTTTAAAATTGAAAAGAAACATAACTAAAGAATAAAAAATATTTCTGCAAAGCAAATTTCTCTTACGGTCTTTTTTTTTACTACTCATACAGGGTGACCCCCCCCCCCCCGAAAAATGGCACCCAGAGAATCGTTAATAAAAATAACAGTCCAACTATATTTGATGGAAATAAGCTTCAGTCTATTCCTGACTTGTCCACCGAATTTCAGTCATGAGAGGATTGAAAATTTCCACATACCGCTCACTCAAAACAGCCAACTCAGAAAACAGCAACTTTTCCCCTTTTGTCAGAAACATCGCTCATGGAATATGAAAACTAAAGGACAAAATAGAGAAGCGAGAGTTACGAGGCTGTCAAAAGTAAACCAATAGTCCACTTTCTACTCTGCATCTTTATGCAGACAAAAATACCTCCCTATTTTTCTTTGAAGTTATTTAAAGACTTTTAATGTTCCAACACTATTTACATCATTTAATATTTTCTGCCTCTTTTTTCTTTCTTTCTTTCATAGCATCTCTTTGCACGTTTGTGGATGTTTGTCTTTTTCACTAGTCTCCATTCAGATAACGGTATTTTAATTTTGTCTATTTCTTTGTCAGATTTCACTAATTATTGGATTTATTCTTCTCTACAGATGAGAGTCCATTCCCGTTTCTAAATATGAATAATATTTTTATACAACAATTTAAAATGAATATGCGTAGATGGAGTTGCTTTAATATTTATTATTAAAAATCAATTATATATATATATATATATATATATATATATATATATATATATATGTCATAGAAACTTTTAAACTTTCAACAAAGTTACTAGGAATGACATGCTTAGTAATGCTTGCATATGCGAAGCGCTGGGCATGATGGAAACCATCGGAGATGTGGTGTCGACTAGGAGGCTTCGATAGTTTGGTCATGATCTAGGAGTAGTGTGATGATAAATGCCAGCTACAGAAAAGACTTCTCAAATGCAAGACCAAGTGGATGCCAACCAAAAAGATGGTCCGACAGCATTAGAGAACAGTGCAGCATTCCTCTTCAAACGGCCGAGAAATATGCAATTCGGAGGCAGAATTTTGTGTTCAATATAGCGAGGGGACGTTAAGTCCTGTGCGATTAAAATAAAAGTAAAGTAAGAAACTTTATTTTTCCGTATATAAGAAAGTATCTTCTTTCCTGCCTTGGCAGAGTACAAAACCGACTTTGCAATCTAGTGGGGATGATCTCTTGTCTTCTCTACAGCCATTTTCTCACAGAAGAGACATTGCTCGTCTCTTGTTATTTCTATGGAAGGTACTCGCCTCAGCTCTAATCTCTGGGTTTCTCCTTGTAAGACATTTATAGAAAGAACTTGTCTTTCTACCATAACAGAAAAAGACTTCTTCCAACATGTGACTAGCATCGAGCAGAATTTCCATGAACAGAGCTTACTTTGCAAGGGCTTCTCGTCTGTGAAACACATTACTGTGAGACTGGTTCCCTGCAGACTACAACATAGTCGTCTTCAAATCCAACGTCAACAGATACTTGTCATAAATCGTCTTGTAAGTAATCAAACTTAATCCATTCCACTGATTTTTTTGACTGACAATAGTGACCCTACAGTTTAAAAAAAAAAAACAACACTTTTTTGTTTGGTTAAAAAAATTGTAATTTTGTGATTTAACAAGAAAAATTAAAGCTATTATAAAAGCTAATGTTATTACCTAATTAGGAAGATTATATTTTAGAACTCAGTTGGTGTTGCTAAATCAGTTACCAAGGTTTCCCACAATATGACATCACTATTGGCCTAGGAGCAAAATGTAGTATCTGTTCTGATACTACATTTCATCTGTTTTGTTCTCGGTCAGTGAAGGAGACATACATTTAAACTCGGACAATTTTTATTTTTATCCCAATGCCCTTTTTGGAGGGAGTTTGATTTTTACCATATTAAAAACTGACCTTGTTTAACTCTGCCCTCGTGGGGAGGCTAGGAAATGGGGACATCACTGTTGTCTTTTTCTTTTTCAGATTTAACTAATCAGTAGACATATTCTTGTCTGTTCATAGAAAGAATGTATCATGTTTATAAACATGTAAAAAATGTTGGCATTCTTTCAGATCATTAATAAATTGTTGTCCCTATAAACATTCATTATTATTATTTAAAAAATACTATTATTAATAATAATAAAAATGATGTGTTCTGATGGCAAATAAATACAGAGCAGGTCGGCTTTAATTTAAAGTAAGTTTAACAAAACTACTATGGAAACAAAAAAAAAGTCTAAGCTCCTACTTGTATTTATACTGTCCCACTAAAATAATATGCTAAAGTGATGTTTCCAGACCCCTTTTTGAAGGCATTTGACATACATTCCTCCTCATCTCTTTTTAGTAAATTGCTCCATTTATTTAAGCGATCTGATTGGTGGATAGCATTTGAAAATAAAATACTGGGACCAAAGCCATGAAACATGAGATATTAATAAAAATTAGTAAGAAAAAATAAAATAAATCAGTCTGTTATTTTTTTTTATACATTATGTACATTAATTATCAGAAAATTAATGTTTTCCGTTTGTTCAGAAGCACAAATCAACCATAATACTTTACTTTTATCTTTAAACTTTAATTCAAGACAAAAATCGCTTTTCGTCAGTTTAAAGACTTGCCTTTTAATATATATATTTATAAATACAATTTAATATTCAACAATAAGAGATATTTAAAGTAGGTGGCACCTAGAGTAAATGTGGTATTGTGGTGACTGAGATGATTCTACGTAAGAGTAGGATAGTCAATTTTATTATTTTAGACCAAAGATGACCAACGACCCTCTTTTCTCCCACACTTTTGATGGCCTTGTGTCTACTTTGTTAGATTGTAAGAATTTTTACTTTATAGCAAATAAATAATTCAAAGTGTAGTACCTGTTCTGATACATTATCTCTTCTGTCCTCAGTCAATGAAGGGGAAATCCTTCTAGACTGAGGCAGTTTTTATTTTTGTTCCAATTCAGAGTGCCTCTTTTGGGGGAGATGGATTTTCCCCAGGTTAAAAACCGACCTTGTGTCTAACTCTTCTCTCGTAGTGAAGCAAGTAAATAGAGACTTCATATTTACTATTAAATTTCAAGTAACACGTTAGTAATTACAAGTAAGCCATTTGAATATTCGATCATTAATAGATTAAAAAATGACTGACATATTTTACTAATGTAATCCTTCCAAATCCGAAAGTAATTTTTAAGTCTTTAAACTGATGAATAGAAAATTATTTCTAGCTTGAATTTAAAAGGTAAAGTCAACTGTTATGGTTCATTTGTGCTCCTAAGCCAAAGGAAAACAATTATCTCATGCACAACTGTTTCCAAATTAGTTGCCTCCCCACGAGGGCAGTGTTAGACACAAGATCGGTTTTAATGTGGGGAAAATCCAGCTCCCCCAAAAAGGGCACTCTGGATTGGGACAAAAATAAAAATAAAATTCCCCCAGTCTGACCGAGGACAGAAAATATGAAGTGTAGTATCAGAACAGATACTACACTTAAAATTATTTATTTGCAAAAAATATAAAATTTACATTTAAAACAAATTAGGCACAAGGCCATCCGCACTTTGATTCTAGCCACTGTAGTATAAAAAAAAGTTTTTTAAAAGTTATGTAAACTTCGGAATAGAGGCCGCATCTTTTTTTTCTTTTAAAAAAAATGTTTAATAAACTGCAGATTATTGTCGATTACCATGTTTAGAACACGATTATCGAAGAAGAAATAAAAAAAAAAGATCATTGTTTTCACACATCGAGGAGGTTTTACTCCACTAGTGTACTTTCATTGTAAAATAGACACTTATTGTATAGTCAGTGCAACTGAAATTTACAATGTACAATATTTCAATTGAAATTTAGAATTCTAATTCTATAAATAGTTTTTTCGAAATTTTTTTTTTCTATTTTTGCTGATCATGCTCTAAAAAGTAGTAATTTGCAGTTGTTTTGTTTTATTTGCTTTTTTTTTTTAATAGCCATAAAACGATGTGGCTTCTATTCCGAATCTCTGCCAGAGTATATGTACTTATGAATACAATGTAAATATCTTTAAGGAGTCAGAAGTCTGCGACTAACCTGAAAATACCAGAAAAATTTAATATCAGGAAAATTTAATGGAGGAATAATTATCTAATATCAATATTAACAAAAAAAAAAAATTAAAAAAAACAATCTCGACTTGTTTTTCTGCCCCAAAGAAGTGTAGACTTTTGAGTGCATGCAAGATATTTGTAATAAAACCAGTAATTACAAAAAAATTTGTCTACTAATTATGCAAAAAAACTATGCAGGACTAGAGCGAGATTCTTTTGCAATCAAAAACCAAATGAGTGCACTTGAGTTTATAAACTCTTAATGCATATGAAATATTCATAACATTAGTAATGAATATTCTTGAGATATGTCCAAACAATCTGTGCATTTAGCAACGTAAATAGTATTTTTAACTTGAGCGTGACAGACCAATGAAAATGGTATTTTAAACTTAAGTATGACAAACAAATGAATATGCTTTTTCAACCTTTAGCATAACAAACCAACAAAACTGCTATTACAAACTTAAGCGTGACAGACCGACGGATGGAGAAAGCCTCTCATAGACAGATCAAATAAAACAAAGGAAACAATATATTTAAAGTTTGAAAAGGGAAGGCATTTCATGCCTTAAAATAATCTAAGCTCCAAATATCAAGAGAACTCAGATTTAATTTGTGACTACAGGAAAGAGACTTCGGAAGGATAACGATACCATAAAAGTTTGCAAACTTTTTTTTCCGGAAATAAATTTATTCTTCAGTAGAAAGGTTTCTTGTCTGAGATTGGTAATAACAAATAGAAAGTATTTATCAAGAATGATTGTATAAATCTATGAATGAGATACTGATTATGTCATGAAGTTATAAAACGTTTCACGCAAATACACAAATATTTAAAAAGACTAAAAAATTTATTTAGGAATGTAAACTAATATTCAAAGATAAAAATGTTGAAATAGTTCAATTTTTCTCCAATAAGTAAGTATCTATTTGAATATAAACTTTATTCCGGGTGAGATATTAAAATATAGTAATAAATAAGTAAAAGAAAATCCTTTTATATAAATTCTATTATAGAATCAGAATCTTTTGTTAAAAACATTTTATTATATATATATATATATATATATATATATATATTAAAAATAACTTTTAGTCATTTATACCTGGAAAAACCAAAAAAGAATGTATATGTATTTCACATTAATAATATAATGTAAGCTAAAAAGCACAATTTGTTATATACACCATCCACAGAAACAACCCCGACTGCTAACAATACAGAAGCATTCTCTTCTCTGTATTTCTAGTGATAGCGATATTATATTAACACTAATATAGGACCACCAAGAGGTTTGAATCCTTGGGATACTAACTAAATCTGCATATTGTAGACTTAGAACTTGCATAAGTCAATTTCACCACTATAAAATTCACAAAATACCTAAGTATAAGGCGCTGAGAAAGAGACACATTGTCAATTATATATATATATATATATATATATATATATATATATATAATAAAAAATAAAATATTATTCCTAATCGTCTCTGAAACGATTGTACGCCAGACCATTGTTGATTTTTGAATTCTTAGAACTGTTATAAATCTTTTGATTTATTTATTTATCACTATTCATTTATATATGTACATATATTTATATATAGACACGTGTAATGATGATCGGTGATATCACGAAACTGCTAAGATAAAGTCCCAAAGCTAAGTACATTTTATTATCATATATATGTACATATCAGGACCGGCGGGACAGTTATAAAAGTGAGGGGGGGGGGGTTAAACACATGCATATATAACTTCATTATTGATGACCGTAAAGGGGGGGGGGCAAGTCAAAAAGTGGGGGGGCTTGAGCCTCTGCCCCCCCCCTCGGTGCCGCCGTACATGTATATATATATATATATATATATATATATATATAAATTAAGTTCAAATATTCAAGAAATGAACAAAACCACTATTTTTCAAAAGTGCTCAATATATATTAGAGCTATTTATATTAAAATAAACTGTTTATTTTAATATATATATATATATATATTAAAATAAACTGTTTATTTTAATATATATATATATAGCAAAAATAAATTAAATATATATATATATTAAAATAAACTGTTTATTTTAATATATATATATATATATATATATATAGCAAAACTAAATTAAATATATATATATATATATATATATATAAAACAATAATAAATTATTAATAGGATATATACATATAACAATAATAAATTATTAATAGGATATATATAACAATAATAAATTATTAATAGGATATATATATATATATAAATTAATATAGCAACTAAACATATATATATATATATATATATATATATATATATATATATATATATATATATATATATATATATTAGTTGCTATATTTATAAGAGGTGACTGCTGGATATTAAAAACATATATGTTTTTATATTGCAAATTTATTTCTGACAGTATACAATATGTTATGCAATTAAGCTGCTTTTTTTTTTGTTGAGGCTATTGTTTGCGAATAATATTACTAAACAAGCGATTATTTAGTCCGCAGTATTCTATGCTTATTTCTAGCCCGGCGGACTAAATAATCGCTTATTTAATAATATTATCCGCGCAAACAATAGAATCAACAAAAGAAAGCAGCTTAATTACATAACACACACACACACACATATATATATATATATATATATATATATATATATAACATAAAAAAACAATTTCGGAAAAGATCCATTTTAAGACTTGCACTCACAAAAGGTTCGATATCTTATCAAAAAGGGCTTTATATATTACAATAATAAGTAATTAAAAGGGGCTTATCTTAACACTTATAAGATGTTAATACCCTAAACTTTTCAAAAGTTGAGAATAAATATATACTGATTATAGGGGGTGGGGAGATAGACTTTTCTCCTCCTAGAATAAAAAAAGTACTATATATTACAGTGCACATATACTGAGCACTCTCCACTTATAAATATAGCAAAGTTTTCAAACAGATTTTCAAGAATACAGATTTAAATTGGGAGGTTATGAATGATAATTATAATCATATATATTCATATTAGTCAGGAAAAATAGTTTGTTTTTCCGAGAATAAAAAATGTATATATTTTGGTACAAACCCTTATGTGGAGAGGTAATATCCACAAGTGTTCCATAACCTGGAGGGTAATCCTTAACCAGGACAGCAGTGATGACGCCTGGTTCCTCCCACAGATTCTGGGTCCAGCAGCGTTGTGGCTCCTGCTGCTGCTGGGGTTGTGTATGCTGTTGTTGTTGTTGTCGTGACAACAAACACAGAGGGCCATAACTCACCCCTTCACTTGAGGCCCTGTGGAAAGTTAAGCCTGCCAGTTCTTTTTTTGGGGGGGGATGGGGGGGGGGGGGGGGGTTAAGTCACTTTGTTAGACTCTATTACAGTCATACAGTAAAGTAAACACTTTCAAGTAATAACAGCTGGGCTTTAAAAAACGCAGCTTTCAAATGGCAAGAAATGCCAGAGTCTTCTTTACCTATGATGAATAATAGTTCTCCTATTTTATTTTTTATTTGTTTATAACTTACGATAAGGCCACTCTTGCCTTTACTCCTCCTCCTCCTCTTCTATAACTTTAGAATATTGGAAGAGGTGAGAGTATGTAAGAGGCACAAATAGAGAGAATGGTAGAATGAAAAAAAAAAGAGAGAAAATAAAGAGATAGAGGGGGAGCAGAGTGAAATGCCAAAACATCCCAGTTCTAAGTTAAGTAGTGAGTGACTTGCTCTCAGATGCTACCAGTTTGGTCTGGCCACATCGTCGCCACAACTCACAACAAGGCCAACATCTTCAGCAGTTCCAAGACTATCATTATTATCATCATCATCACAACTAGTTAGCTACACCAGCAGTGGTTTCATCATCAGCAGCATCACTATAAACAACATAAATAGTACAAAAATACCTTCATCACAACTATAAGATACATCAGCAGTTGCATCAGCATCACGACTATAAAGCTACATTAGTAGTTTCATCATCATGAAGTACACCATCAGCATCATAATAAAATACATTAGATCATAATCATCATCAGAAACTACATAAAAGTGCCATCATCATAAATTACATCAGTAGCATCGTCATCATAAACTACATCAGTGGCATGGATTATCATCATAATAAGTATATCAGTATCATCATCATCACAAACTATATCACAGTGACATCATCATCAAAAACTATATGAGATTATTATAATCATAAAAGGAAACTATATCAGAATGATATCATCATAATAAGCAATATAGCATAGTGGCATCGACATCATCATCACAATAGACTATATCAAAGTATTATTATCACAAACCATTTCATAGTGATATTGTCATAATTTCAACCAAGCAGCATCATCATCACAACTAAGAAATAAACAATGACATCATTAAAAATATTACTTACATCACAGTGGCATCATTACAACTATTAACTTATATATATATATATATATATATATGAGAGAGAGGGAATTTTTAATATCCACATACATATATGTTTAATCTTTCTGGAATCATCAGTGTGGCGATAACTGTTCTGCTAGTCGCACGATTCAAACCCCAGACGCGAGTCACCTTTGACCTCAATCTGAACCTCCCATGCCCCGTTGAGTTAGAACTCATACCGCTTTTTATTCTACTTTGATTTAATTTTAAAAATCATAAACTGTGAAGACATTCTTCTTACATAACTAAAATTACTGCCTCTTTACTTCTATATTATCATTATTATTCTTTATTATTTTATATAGAAATAATAAATTAATTAATTTTGCTATCTAATTTACATGTTTGTTTTTTGTACAGACATGTGTATTGAAATTAGATGCCAACACTGAAAAAAAAGAGTAATTCTTTCTCTAAATGCCCACAAAGACATTAAAAAATATTAGAGAGTGATTGACTCAACATAGCATGAGAGGAACAAGAGAAATACATAAATAACTAAGAGAGAGAGATGGGTGACTTGTTCAGTTAATTATAAATTACGGTTAATTAGAACACCTAAAACACGTTTTATTTTTAAACATAACTAAATCCCCAAAACTAAGTCAGATTTTAGCATGTATTTTATGTTATTAAAGTATAGAGGAAAAAAGCCTTATGGAAACAAACGTTGATCAAATCACATTTAGAATATATATATATATATATATATATATATATATATAGCTGTATTATTAGTTGCTATATTTATAGGAGAAAGTGCTCAAAATCAATGATAGAGCTTATGTACATTTAAGTTCAAAGATATAGAGTAAAAAATTCAAGCTACAAACTGCTGATCACCATGCACTATTGACTCCAAACTTTGATCTATCTATAAAATTAATTAGCAATTATTATCATTATGCAATGGTTATAAAGCTTTTATTGTTACTTTACTCCAATAGATTAAAAATTATTAAAATTAGGGTGCTTTGTTACATTAGGACCCAAGCTAACTTTGACTCTGTCATTAGGGTCAAAGTGGGGATTAGTTAGGATTAGGGTTATGGTCAAAGTTAGCGTGGGTCGTAATGTAACAAAGCACCAACATTTGTTTTTGTTGTTATTCTAATTCTTGATTATATGGTTCTGAGTAGAAGTACCCCTCTGCGTGAGCAAACTTTCAGGACCACACCGAGCCAGCTCTTAAGCTTGTTTACATAATTCCCATCAAAAGCATAATTAACTATTTTTAGAACCACCATAGCAACCATCTCATTAACATACCTTTTTCATTAAAATTAATCACCTCATTCACCCAAGACCCATATAATCAACCACGTCCTGTTATATATACCTATTCTTATATATACAAAAAATAAATAAAACAATTAACCATCTCCTCCTCCTCCTCCTCCTCCTCCATCCAAGAAAACAATGAAATTTACATACCATTTTCATTATAATTAACCACCCCGTCCTCTACCCACCCATCTACTCCTATTAAAACCACAAGCAAACACAACCTCTTTTCGAATTCCAGCTTCATTCTAATGATCTTAGGAAAGGTATGAACTGACCCTTTTCTTTCAGCCATGGCTTTATATCATGCAACATGAAATTGGTCAAGTCACAGATTATTTCTTCTTGCTAATACTGTGTAAGTCGTAGGTGTACGTGATTGGCCGAAGGGATACCATTGCAGCCTATGGAATAAGCTATGCCGAGTTCAAATCCTGTCAGATATACTGTGCTCATTTTTTTCTTTTTACTATTGTCACCACTTGACAAGGCTAAAAACCACTCGAGGATAAGGGTTACTGAAATGGATAGATTGACAGTTGAATGATAATGGTTATTATGAGAGGGTTGAAAATAATGAACAAAATGAATAAATTTTGTTGACTTACGAGGACGCCTTATGACAACTGTTTATTGATATTAGATTTGAAGATGACCATGTTGTAGCACCCAGGGAAGCAATCTCGTGGTAATATGTTCCACAGGTGGAAAGGTTTTTGGAAAAAAACTGTTTATCAGTGGTGGTAGTAAGAAGAGTTCTTGCTGGGAAAGTCTTAGAAGGGGAACCAAAGATTGAAGCTCAGTCGAACAACTTGCATGGATATAATAATAGAGTAGAGGAACGCTAGCAATGTCTCTTCTTTGAGAAAGGAGCTGTAGAGAACAGAAGAGATCACCCCTCTTTTTTCTATGGACAAGGGAGGAAGCCACTTGATGTAAGGAGCTAACAAGAACGAAAGATGATTGTCACAAAGACAGGAGATGCCTAGTCTTGAAAAGACCAAGGCTATAGGTAAGAGGAAACAGTCAGCCGGAAGAAAGTTTCAAAAGCCTGCAGTTCTTGGAAAGAAGCTACTGAAATAGGAAGCTGTATTAAAATGAGGTATGAAAACAGCGAATTGATGGAGACCACTAGACCAACGAGTCAAACGAGCTGGAACAAAAGAAGCAGGGAATAGATCAGACAATTTTGAAGCACACATGCCATAATAGTATTTATAGAAAAGACTGAAACTAGCAAAATCACGTCTCTGAGAAAGAGGGTGCAGAGAAGAAAAAGGGTGGGACCAATCAAATTACAGATACGTTTCTGCACCTTATCAAGAACCCTCAAATAAGACAGATATTCACCAGCCCAAATATGACAATAGTACTCCATACATGGTCGGTAGTAAATTTGTAGAGATAGAGAATAGCCTCAAGTTTGGAGCGATAGAGAGAACTAGATTACTGGAGAATTTGTCCAAGTCCAGAACCAGGATGGTAATTACCTTCATTGATGGATGAAGACGGGGAGGATCGTGGAGACACATGGTAACCGACAGTGCTGAGTGCGGATAGATGGGAGCAATCGAATAACGCTGCGCAACCGTCGGTTTCTCCGTAAAATCCACCCAGTTATGGATGGCCCACATTATGCTCGCTTAAAAGGAAGAAAGGTTTATTGCAATCGAGAGTACAATAATGGATAAACATACATTGATAATGGATTTCTAATGTCCGAAGGAAGCCATCTGTGCTCACTCTATATATAGTAAGTCCATAGAGGAAAAAGGGGATATAGGCTATTCCATTATGACAAAAATAAACAAAATAAAAATGATTTTATTATTTAATTTTTTTCTACTTTTCCTTTACTCTCCTCTTCTTCACTTTCTTCAACACATCGGTATAACTTTGTGCCTGTTCAGATCCTTTTAAATATCTCGCCTGAAAGGTCCCAATACTGCCCATGCCATCTATTCTTTATACCATAATCACAAAATTAGTCAATCAGTCATATTTTTAATAATTAACTTATTGACCCGACCTGACCTTGCTCAAGAGTATTTATATTTTCATTTTATACAGACCCCCCACTATGTTACTGTAAAATCTCAACGAATAATAAAAAAAACATACACGTTGGAAAAAATAATTAAGAAATGGGAGCAGTGGAAAAGAAAGGAAAATATCATGGGCAATATTTTATGAATATTTTTTTTTTTTTTAGATATTCCGCCCCTAAAAGAATATTATTTTTAAATAACCCCTCCTAAAAGAATTGTTAATGGATACAGTATTTTATGAATATTTTTATTGCTAAATACCTCTCCTCCCTCGTTGGGTAATTAGATAAAAATAAAGGTTTTATATTTATATCGGAAAATATTATGTTTACTGAAAAATAATGAATAAGAATCAGAAGTACAAAAAATGAAGAAATAGTATTTACTGAATATTATTATAATTTAAATATAATAATATTCAGTAAATACTATCCCAATTATAGACAGCATTTTCTGAATATTATTGTTGTTAAATAACTTGCGCCTCTCAGGTTTTTAATCAGTACAAAAAAGCTTTATATTTAGTATGGAAAAATATTACGCTTACAGGAAAAACATTTATCGGTAAAATTCCACTGTTTGGATGAACACAAAAATTGAAGAATTATTGTAGACTGTATTTTATTAATATCATACTTAAATAATACCCACCCAAACATCTGAAAAATAAATAATTTTTTTTTTTTACTATTAGTAAAGAAATCGTTTTTGATTTGTTAAATGAAAAAAAAAATGGAAATCTCTGTATTTCAAGATGACGGTGGTGAATCGTGTTTCATTAAGAAATTGCAAGGCCCCTTGTATCCTTTAAAACTACATCAGTCAAAATAATTTATCCCTTCTAGCATCTAATAGAAACAAACGTGTAAGTGGAAATTAGACGAAAAAGTATATTACCTGGTATTAAGGTAAGGAAGGAATGCTTTAATGTCTATTTTAAACACCTGTAATTGGTTATCAAATAGCCAAAGTATGAAGAGAAAAGGCGAAATGTTAGTTTTTATGAAGGGCTTAAGCTTACACTTCTGTTTAGGTTAGTAAGGAAAATGTGTCCACTATAATGTTATTCCTACTCGACCTAAGGATTATCAGAAAGAAAAATGAAACAAAATAAACTATATTCATGCCAATAACATAGTGGAAGAAAAAAAACAAAGAATAGGCTAGTCCAAATCAAATATTGATAAGTCAGCCATTGTTATTTATGTCTGATTTTGAAAATCTGACATGGTAACTTTATATGTTAGATTAGGAAACACCATACTGACCATTAGTTTATACCCACTCCTTGAGTGGTGTTGGTACAGTACCTAGGTATGTCAATTTCCTAGCTTCTACCATTTTATAACTAGTACGAAGAAAAAATATTCGAAATTTTGTGGAAAAAAATATGTTACTTAGTAATTGCATGAGCGAATAAATAACTGATGAATATATTTACATATTGTTTTTTATTGGTAAAAGAACATTAGAAATTATGTTTTTTAAGCAAAAATAATTTGCACTGAACTAATGCTGAATAGCCTTTATGTCTATTTTTTGTGGATTATCAAAAAAATAAAAGGTGACTTAGTTTTAAAAAAATATTCATGTAATTTTTTTGATGTTATTATGTTGTTAATTTTTTTATGTTGTTGTTAATTTTTTTATGTTGTTAATTTCTATAAAGTAATAAAATATGTATCCAGTTAAAAAAAAATAATCCTTATGTAAGATTCAAATTTAAGTACTGACATTGTGAAAACTACTGTCTTAGTAATGTGTACTCTGCCTATTCCTTTTTTGTCAACCAATAATGTTTCTATTTGCGTACGAACAGACAAACTCTAAACACGGCATAACTTTTTAACAATATATAGATGAAATACAAAAACTGAAAGCAAAGAATGGAAGACATAATAAATACAACTATTCTTTTAGAAATAATGGTTCCAAAGAACAAAGAAAATTTCTAGGAAACTCCATATACAAATGAGTCAAAAATTTCTTTTGTCACAAAAAACAAAAAAAAAAGGTATTTTTAACCTTTTGACAGATCACGACAGATGCAGGGTAATTGATCTTTCATACAAATGATGCTTCTTAATTTGCATTACCCGATTTATGTATCATAGCCAATTTATCACGTGGTTACAAAGCAACAATAAGTAAAAGCATTAAGTTTACCAATTCCTTTTTGTAATGATTTTTCTACCAAAGTAGTCATGCTCACTTTCCTGTTACTTTTTACACTAATTATGAGACCTTCGTTTCAACTGGACTTGGGGTTCGTAATCGAAAAGAAAAGTTTCGGAATCTTTTAGATGATGATTGATAATTTGGATTTATTTATTTTTTTTTTTTATGGAAATCGCTCCAGACAAGGCATGAAGCCGCTTGATGTAAGGAGCTAAAGAAAATACTACTTTATGGTAAAAAACTAGCTAACAATAAGTGTTAGCTGGATAGAAAACAGCAATTCTTCCTCCTTTGTCAGAAACATTGCTCATGGAATGTGAGGACTAAAAGACAACATAAAGGAAGTGAGGGTTACGAGGCTGCCGAAAGTAAACCTACGGTCCACTTTTCTACTCAACTTATTTTTTGGATTATTCGGACTACTATGGATTGAATAACAGGTTCCATTTGAAATTACGTACAGATTTCCGGAGTTCGACATAGTCCGGAGTTCGACAAAATGGACCTGAAACATTGAGAAAAACATCCAAGACGAGAACAGTAGTTCTTATGATCTAAATAATACAATGAAAGAAAAGGTCGCAAACATCTATATTAAACAAGATGTCACCATATCTCTACACGAGGTAATTCATTTCTTTCTTTCTCTTTCTACTCGTGTCCACTGGTATAAGGTGAGAGAGTTTCCTCCTCATGGTCAGCACTAACAACTAAGGTCCGCCTTTTTTGTGAAGAAATTCATTACACTTTTCGCCATTAATTTTACTTGATCACAAAACAAAACCAACTCAACTTGGTCAACAATTATTTTCATTACACGGAAGTAAAACATGTACAGACGATACACTCTGAACGAATGGCAAGAGGATCGAATCTCTATTTATATAAAGTTAGGTATGTTTATATGTACAGGATTCACTCCTAAACTAATGAACCACTCATTAGAATTTTGGAACACAACTGCTAGGCGTAAGGGTGAGTTATGTGGGTTATATTAAGTTCAATTTAGTTTAATACAAAGAGGGCAAAAAAGGGGTGGAAGCCCTTGTAGCAGCCATCATGCAGGTCCAGAAGGAAAAAGAGTGAGAGTTGCACCGTGCATTGTCCATCTGGGATTGAACTTAGAGTGTCCTAGTCACCAAATAGAAATGTGTGCTTTTTGTCAAGCGACGAGACTTCACATATGCAAATGAGCCTTGTTTTGCATGGGCTAATTCTCGTCGACACTTTGCTCTGGGTGAAGAGGGAGAAGGGTTGACGTTGTGACTATGTCGAGTGCAAAGAGAAAAAAATAGAAGAAAAAGAAAAGAAAAAAAGGAATCAAATTCTGGACGAAAAGTTTGATTGTAAACGTCGCGTCGTTTTCGTGCGTGTTTGGACTTTTGGTAGTGAAAAGACCAAAAAAGACAATTCGGCGTCGCGTTTGAACTCAGTCTTTATTTTATTAACTCTCTGTTACAGCCCTTTATCAAAATTCAGATAAATCTGTTTTTTGTAAAATTTTAACAATAGTTATTAGACATCAATTAATAAATATTCCCAAAATTTCAGGTTCTTTATAGTATTTTAAAGGGACTTTAGGGGCTTAATATAGGCACAATCGCCCATTTGAAAATTCAAATATTTCAGATGTGCATTGGATTTGATCCATAGTCATTAGACACTAATTAAGCAAGATTCCCTGAATTTTAATTTTGTCTTAAGACCCCTTAAGCTTAAATCTTCAGTCTTAGACATTTTCTAGAATCAAAATAATATGGATTTTGCTCAAAATTGGAATGAAGATTCTAAATGTAAGGTTTAGTATCATTATATCTTGATTTTAATCTTCATAAGGGAACATAAAAGTGATACAAAACTGTTCTGTTCGGGAATTAATTTTACCCATCCTGGGACGGGTATTCTCCTAGTATATATATGTATATATATATATATATGAGAGAGAGAGAGCGAGATTCCACAGAACTGTATTCCAATACTTAGTTCTAAATATAGACAAAAATGCAATTGGTTGATGTATCTTCAAGCCGGACAACAAATCCAACATGTCATTCTTCCTGAAATTGGCTGATTAGGTTATTTGCTGTGTGAAATGACAAATAAAAGAGACTGTATTTCATGTAGTTATCTCACCAATTCAGTGTTACCAATGACATAATTTTAATGATGATTATACTAATACTAACAAAATGATGAGTAAAATTACAATATTAGGGGGGGGGGTGCATGATTGACCTAATGGATACCGTTACAGACTATACAGTCTTGCAGATATATTATGCTCATTTACACATTATTGTTGATGGCCTTTTATCTTGAGAGACAATGGATACCCTCTGAAAGGGTGCTAGTGTGAAATAGCTTATAGTGAAACACATGTTGCATAATCCCAACTGCACTTCTCCTGGCAAGAAGTTCAAGGTTCAAGACAAAAGCAATGTTGTGATAATCAGAGAATAACCGGTTTTACTTTTCCTAGACGAGTTGCTCTACCAAGGTTTGAGAGTCTAGTCTCCCCTATTTCACAGATAGCTAGGGGGAGGGGAGATGGATTCATACCTATCCCAAAGTTACTAAAGTCATTCCTGAATAGTCACCCATCTAAGTATTGGCCAGGCTCAACATTGCTTAACCAGTGATTTGATGCTTATGAATTTATTTGAAGGATGCCTTGTGTGCATAAAATCGCTGCTTCTGAGCTTCTTGTTGGGTCTACTAGAAGTAAAACGTTTGAGGTAAATGTGGGTGTTCATCAATGGTCAATTCTTAGTCCCGTGTTATTCATTATTTTATCCAATTTTTATTCTCATCACTTATCTACTTATACTATTGCCCTATCAAGCTTTGACTATTAAAAATAGCATATAATTTAGAGATTTCATTTTTATCTGTATTTTCATATTTCACACACACATATATAAACTTAAACGCACATGTAAATGTAATCGTATATCTCCAGTTGTAAAAAGATAAAGATAAATATAATGATCTACAAATTCTTGATTAATCAGAAATCAAAAAAAAATGTACGTAGCAGAACATCTAGGATTTATATTTGGTCCTGACAGGGTTAAAGTGAAAATTGAGTATTTTATCTCATTATTATAATTTATTTAACAACATATCGTTGTACCAGTTTCAGTTGTCCGTGGCATGCATACATCATTATTGAGAACCTATTTCTTGATCATCTGTGGATACAATCACTTGGACGCTGATGTTTAGTTTTTATAAGACGGTTTATTAATCAGAAAGGAACAGTCAAATAGAAAACCAGCGAAACGGGTTACTTACTTGCGTGCATGCGCAAGAGAAAGATCGATAGATGAATAGCTTGTCTCGTTACACCAGGCTATATTGCCCCCCCCCCCTCAATCAGGGCCGGCACCTTTTACATGTCTGCTTTGCTTGAAGTATCACCAGAAAGAGACAGAATTCTTTCTCGCCCGGTATCACGTGATTTCACTGACTTCCATTTCACTGAGATCACCTCTAACCCCTAGATGTCACTCAAACTTTTCATTCAAATAACGTCTTTTGTCATATAACATTGTTAATCGTCATTGATAGTTAATTAAAGAATAATGAAGAATAAACCAGGGTTGGGAATGCCTTATCACAAAGTGTTTGTGGGGGGGGGGGTCGATTAGAAAAATGTCAAAATAAACACGAGAAACCATAGAAAAAGAACAAAAATATAATTGTGCACATTCATTGATATTAAATGTATGCACTTCAATCAATCTGAGTCTGCATTGCAATTCTGATAACAACTATAAATGCCAATATCAGAACATTCTACATGAGTCCATAAAAAGTATTAAAGTCTTTCTAGTGGTAAGGTGAACTTCAAGATGACTGGAAACAATTCCTGGGTAAACAAGGGCTGGTGTAATTTTAGAGTTTTCCTTCTCTTTGATTAGTTGTATACCAAAAGCTATTAAACAACACAACCACCATATATATTTATATATATATATATATATGAAGTGACAAAATAGATCAAATTTGCAGACTTTACAAGTTTATTAACTCATGAAGTGTTCAAACAATGGCTATGGCTTTTCAAAGATAATGCTCTTATCGTCAGAAGGTTGGACCAATAACAATTAATTATTAATTAATTATTGGAGGTAAATATCTTGAAAATGCAAAAATGGCAACATATTTTGAAAAAAATTATAGGGAAAATTTTTTTTTTTTCACCTTTGCATTTCCAAGATATTTACCTCTAATAATTAATATTCAATTGTTATTGGTCAGACCTTCTGACGATTAGTGTTATCTTTGAAAAGCCATGGCTTAAAGGTTATTTTGTATCTGTATTATTTGTTTGAACACTTGATGAGTTAATAAACTTGTAAACTATGCAAGTTATATCTATTTCATCACTTTATTATCCGTTTATAAATGCTCTATTATATTGAGTTTCACCGTATCTTGATAGGATCTAATATATTTTTTTAATTTTTATATTATCCATTTTTATATATATATATATATATACTAGCTGTCTATGCCGGCTAACTATCACTTTGTAAAGTTCACTACTTGAAATACTTGAAACATTAATTTAAAATAATAAACATTTCATTCATAAATTTGTTATAAACACAAAACACAATCTTTCTTATTAATTGATAGGTGAAGCAAAGAGAAGGTATACAGAGATAACCAAAAAACGCATTCAGTCACAGAAACTAGGTACTCACGATTTCTGGAAAGTCTACAATAGTGTGCTGAACAATGGACTCTCAACAATTCCTCCACTATCAAACCACAATGATGTTGTTTGCACGGCAACTGATAAGGCTGAACTACTTGCCAAACGTTTCGGCTTAAACTCCCACTTTGGACTCAGCACCTCTCTAAATTCCTATTGTGGACCGAAGTCCCACTTGAAAACCTGGTCATCACCCCATCTTAGGTCAGGGACATCATAAAAAACCTTGACACCTCCAAAGCATGTGGCCTGATCTTATACCAGTAATAGTAATAAAGAAATGCTCTGCTTAACTGGCCCCTGTCCTCTAAAAACTCTACAATAAATGCCTCGCTGAATCTTGAAAATTGCTGGAAAATTGCCTTTGTGGTACCAGTCTTCAAAAATTCTGATGAAAGAACTGATTCTCAGAATTATCGTTCAATCAGTCTAATCTCGATCTTTGCTAAAATCTTTGAATCCTTAATCATCTAGCGATAGTCCGGCACCTCGTTAATGCTAAACTTCTTTCTGACCGCCAGTATGGATTTAGGCAAGCACGATCTACTGTGGATATCCTAACGATCATCTCTAAAAGCATATATCATACACTGGACATGGTCTACTGCGGATATCCTAACGGTCATCTCCAAACACATACGATACACTGGACAAGGCAGGTGAAACTAGGTCAGTAGCGATTGATATATCTAAAGCCTTTGACAAGGTCTGGCATGAAGGTCTTCTCCTAAAAATTCACTCATATGGTATTACTGGATGAATATTTAATATAATTAGATCCTTCCTAACAAAAATAAAGATCCAGGTTGTCCTCGACGGCCGTTCATCCAAGCAACATGACATAAATACTGGTGTACCCCAGGGATCCATCCTTGGACCTTTATTGTTCCTGATCTTCATAAACGACCTCCCTGATGACATTGAGTCTGAGATTGGTTTATTTGCTGACGGCACCATGCTTTACTCTCAATCATGTATGCAAAACAGACGCGCACATATCTGAGGCAATGGCTGAATCCTTAGAAAGTGACCTCCAGTCTGTAGTGGAATGGGGTCATAAATGGATGGTAACATTTAATGCTGCTAGGACAAAACTCCTTTCTTTCAACTACATAAAACCTCTTCAACCACTGATTGTCATGGCAAATAACACCCTACCTGAGAGTTCAAACTCATCGGCCTAACATTCACAATATAATTAGGTAAAATGCAACACAAGCTATCTGTCTGGAAAGTTCAACTTTGGCAATATCTTTCTTTTGAAGATAACATATGTTGACAATTTTGTTCTATCTCCTGATTTTTATTTCCAGTTGTTCTTATTTTCAGTGATTTTTCATTAACATGTGTCAATGTTGTGTCCCTATCTACTTGCCTCCTCACGAGAGCAGAGTTTGAAAACAAGGTCGGTTTTTAATGTGGGAAAAATCCAGCTCTCCAAAATAAGACATTCTGGATTGGAACAAAAATACAAGTGTTTAACGACGTGGACTGAGCACTTGGGTGTGCCGGGTTCGAATCCAGTTCATTCCACAGCAACACTTTCATCAAAACCCATACCTGACCTTGTGTCTAACTTCTTAGAGATGAGGTAAATAAAATACAAATTGGTTCAGTCGAAAAGGATTTCTCCTTCATTAACCAAGGACAAAAATATGAAGTGCAATATCAGAACAGATACTACACTTTGCTCCTAGCCAAAAGGACAAAGAAAATGGTGTCTGGTTTGTATTCTTAATGCATGAACAATGCCATTAACATTTTTTTTTAATGGAAATCGCTCCAGATAAGGATGAAGCCACTTGATGTAAGGAGCTAAAAAAATAAAAAATACTACTTCAAGGTCAAAACTAGCCAATGATAAGTGTTAGATGGTTAAATTTTAGCCATTAATAGCTGGGCGAAGGGTCAAGATAGAGAATTTGGTAGGAAGTATTTATTTCTGGTTTAAGTAAGCGTAGAAGACCAGATGTATCGGATTTTCGGTAGAAAGTAGATATATGTGGGGGACATTGACTGTTGTGAGCAGACAGGTTGGAGGAGATCAATGGGCGGGTCAGTGATGAATGGTCTCGGCAGGGATTGGTCCAAGTGAACAACAGTGAATGATCACAACTGGCAGATCGATTAGAGACTTCAGTTAAGTCTTAGCTGATATCCTGAACTTGAGAGATAGGAGACTTAGCTCAGAAGTAGTAACACTAATGACGAGGCCTCAACGACACACATACATGCACACACCCATGTTCAACATGTCTTGTGTACAATTTATATATCTGTATTGTTTTTATGTGTATAAATTGTCAATTATGCTTTGCATGCTCGGTGACTACCAATATTACAATTGACACGGCCAGAATAAGAAAATGAAGAGAAAACCACGATACATTGTGTTTTGGGGGTCGTCGGAAGTGCAGGTATAGTTATACACATGTAATCTTATCTCGGTGGTGCTTGCACCAAAACCCTCATCACATTTGTCGCGTATTCAATGATAATGTTTAGTCTTTAACTCACAGATTTAACCAAATTGGCACATTTAAATATTACTAGGCCCAGTTTTAAGTTAGTCATGTTAGTTACTAATTTTGAATATTTGCTTTATTAACATTACAATATCTCTCAGTAGCTCTATTGCCATGTGCAAATTCATATTCAACATTATTCAAGTTCTACCTAAAGAACATTACACAAATCAAGTATTTACTGTGTGAATCGATGAAGATATCTGTGATTAGTAATACAATATATTCATATTTAGGAAGCATATTCTCATTCAACAACTTTGATTAAAGAATATCAACAATTTTTGCTTCTATGATCAGATTTAAGATATTGCTTTGAAAATAGTTGTGTAGCGAGATAATCTTAAATCGGACCATTATAGGAAATTTTAGAGACGCATAAATGACAAAGACATATTGGATGATAAGGAATCAAGTAAGAACTAAAGTTTTGAATTGATATAATCAACAAGCCAACACAAGAAGAAAACATCAAAGCTCTTCTCCTCCCCCTCCACCTGTTATTACATAAGATGCTCATTTATGTGAAAATTGGCCACATGGACAAACCATTTCATTTAATTTAGCCTACCATACTATTTTCTCCTACAGCTGATTTGTTTGAGTGTTTATGAGATATCAACCCTTTTCGGGTCATTTGATGACAAATCCTGTCATTTTTGTAAAAGCTTTTATGCTTCAAATTTTTAATATCTTTATCTTCCTATTTTGTTCGGGATATCCCGCATGTGTCGTGGACTCCACATAAAGTCCGATGAACAACGATTACAGGCCCTCAAACTGTTTTCGCTGGAGTGTAAGCGGCTGCGTGGAGACCTCATCCTCACTTTTAATATCATATCTTCTTCACACCAGCGTCAAAGAGAGGGCTTCGTGGAAACTCAGGGAAACTATACCCGAGACGATTTCGGCTAAATTTGTTTCCATCTCTCATGAACACTAGCCCAGTCTAATAATAAAACATACAAACATTTCGGCTAAATCGTTTGAAGGCATCTTTTTCGGTTTGCTGCACCATGGAACAGATTGCCAGAAGCCGTGGTCAGTCTACAGATAACAAAACAGTTCAAGGCAATGCTGAATGCATCATAGCCACTGATCTTTGGAAAATGACCCCTCACTTGAGCAACTGGTGGTGTGTTTCTGGCATAAAACGTCAACCAGAATTTAAATATAACTTTTTGAGAAGTTTTTCATCCCAGAATTAAGTTATGGTCTCCATGAAAACCAGTAAAGGATGCATCATAGTCACTTGTCTCCTTAGAAGAAAGGGAGCATTCTCTGTCTGTGATTCTGCTTTGTGAAACAGCCTACCAGAGATACTGACGATGTTTATCATATCTAGTATTAAAATCACCTTGGATTAAACATTCAGAGGTATATAGATGTACATATCTTTTAACTGTCCTTTTACATGGCATGTTTCACATTTTTATTTTTTGCCAATAAATTTGATTTGATTTGAAATATCTTCAAATATTTATTAGAGTAGAGGCGATCATAGTCCAACTGACGATCTCTTTAACCCTTATCCTCGAGTGGCCCCGCGTGCTTCGATAAGTGGTGACACATCAATATAAACAAAAAACAAAACATCTACATGCCTATTTAATTTACACACTCTGTAACAGGTAAACACACACGGTGCCAACTGAAACGAACAGCACTCAATTTCTCCTTTCACCAGAACGATCTTAGGAAATTTTGAACTCTCATTATTTACCATATCTTTATTCACAATGTTTGCTTTAACTATTTAAACGCATATTCGGATGTAGTTCCATGCCGTATCCAAGACATATTTTTTAAAGCCATAGATGAGACCGCGACATGTTCTAGCACTTTAAGTCAGAGCGGACTTGGGAGTAATGAAAGCTAAGGGATGACTCCAAACTTCCAAATTAGGGTCTTCTTACCACCAGATGCAATTTCAAAGATGGGACCCTTACAGGTAGTACCAGTACAACTCTGGGTAAAAATGGACCTTGGGGTGATGACAACTAAGCTCAAAATTAGGGCATTACTATAGGATAGAGAGATGGATTATTAGTAAGAAATCCCCCCCCCCCCAACAGTTGTGATGGTAGGTGAACTTGTGCAACTGATTACACAATTTATGTTGATATCCATTTCGCCATTTCAAGCTCTAAAATCGGATAGTGCTGGCTGTTGAGTAGAATCACCAATAAAAAAGATTACAACCCTTGCTTATTGATACTATTGAAAAAATGGCAGATTAAAAAAAAAAGACATCCAAATTTTGCCAGAAAAACGAACAAAAGAAGAGTAAAAATGCCACACAATGATTGAGTTTGAACATCAAAGTATTCTAAGGAGAGGAGAAGGGGTGGACAAGCAGATTCTCTTTTCCCAGTCTGTCTTTATTCTTTCGCAGTGAGATAAATAGATAAATATGGTAAGATAGGAATGAAGATAGATAGAGAGATAGAAAGATTAGTGGGGAAAAATGAACAAAAAACATCAAAGGGAGACAATCCCAGTCTAAAGAAACATGGCTGCCTATGTTACCATCTGCTTTGATGAAAAACATTACACTATCTCTAGAGAAAATAAACAAACTGTTAGGCTTCCTGAAAAAAAAGAAAAAAAGAAAACAGTGGCTAATATTAGCTTAAAATAAATTGCTATCCATTAAAAAGACAACATAAATATTTTGTTAATTTTTAACAAAAATAATGCTCATTTCTTCCTCCGAATCAATACAGATCATTTTTATTTAATCATTTTTATTTGCTTGAAACAAAATCATTTTTTTTTTTAATTTTGCTGATGGGTCACCACTTATCAAAGGCCAGGGGTCACTCGAGGATAAGGGTTAAAAAGATGGTCAGTTGGACGATGATAGGAGCACGAGAGGACGGAAAACAATGAGTGGAATGAGCAGAAGATTACTGAGAGGAATTGATTATCCAGGAAGGTAGTTCAACATTATTTGTTTAGATTAGACTTGAAGATGATCATGTTGTAGTGGGTTGGGAAGCAGATACGTGCTATCTTGTTCCACAGATAGAATGTTCTAGTAAAGAAACTTTGTTCATGGAAGTTCCATTTGTTTTTTTGATAAAGAAAGATAGAAAAGAAAGGTCTTTGCTCTGGTTGTAGCTAGACGAGTTCTTGCTCTGAATGTTTTACAGGGGGGGGGGCAGGAATTAGCACTCAGTTGCCCTCAAACTTCAAGCTTTATTATTTGAGTAATGTTTTTATGAAAGTCTGACCAATAAAGAAGATTTTGTGTGATGATTAGTTATCATTCTACGTTGAATAAGGAGGTTAGGGTTAAATTTACGATTCAATAATTTTCTTATTTAAGGTGTTATCAGTTGAAATCAAACTTCTATGATTCATTTTTCAACAGTTAACTCCTTAAAACAATGACAATAATGAAAGATTTATGAAGAATTAAACTGGATTTTCGTTCTGTTCTAATTCTTTAACTTTCTTATTTTAGCATGCTCTTGGAGAGGGGGGGGTGTCATACCAAAACAGCAGAAAACAATTTAAGAAATTGGCGAAAGGTTCAGATTTTGAAGTAAATTAACTATCTCTTGTAGTTAGAGATGGCTCAAATGACCTATAATTTGTTTCCATCTCTCCTGAACACTAGCCCAGTCTAATAATAATACATACACGCATTTATGTTGTGGACTGATCCGGATTCACCCATAGTGACAGGATGGATTCGTCAGGTCACTATGAAGTTGACACCTTTTCCCTTACCAAGAACCGCTTAGCACGTCTGCCTAGAGCCGGTAATGGCAACTAACTTATTGTAATTAAGTATTCTTAATACAATTCCTATTCCTTTCAATTCCTGTCTTGTGTTTCTTATTTACTTATTGTTATTCTTACGATATAACAATTTATCTATTAAAATCAGACTTTTATAGTTAAAGATAAACTCTATGAATTATAATTACCTCCATTTCTCCTGAACATTAGCCCCCATCTAATAATATTAATCCAGCAGTGATAGTGAGAATATATGCATAGAATATAAAATATAGATTTTATTAAGTAATTCTAAGACAAGCATCTGTAAATGCATTAAATGAAAACACTAAAAATAAACAGTGAGTGTCAAGAAGAAACCATCAGAAGAAGGAACAAAAAGAAAAAATACGAAAAGGTATAAGTGAAAAAGATCTATGATAGGACATTAAGAGTATAGGTAGATTTTATTTTCACTGCTTGTTTAGTAATATCAGACTGGGCTAGTATTAAAGAGTTCTAGAGAAACGTACAAGATTAGTAGTTATTAAGACCTGTAACTAAAATAAAATCTTATTTTCATAAGTAAATGCTTGTCGCAAACTATTTTTGGCAAAATTGCAGTATAGTTAACAGTCAAGAAATCGTAAATAAAAAATAAAAAACAAAAAACAACAAATAATTTATATCAAACGAAGTAGAATCCAATTCTTTATTGACCCATATACTTTTAACGAGTGGAAAATGTAAGTGTTTTATTTCAGAGTTTTATTTCTATGACTGTGTGTCTTTATCTATACATGAAAAACATGGTTGCTGAACTTAGGTGATTAAGTGTGGTTTTTATGAGGGTTGGGGTGGGGGCTTGCCACTCTGACTTAGCATTAGTTGTAGGGTAAGTAATTTTTTTTTTACTAATTTTCAGCATGGATTTAACCAAAGTAAGGCGTCACGTAATCAGCCATTTTGGTTTTAGTGTGACAATAAGCAACACAAACCGAAAACAAATTCTGAAATAAAACAAAAAAAAACTTACTGACAGTTTCAGCATGTTCAATGTATACAGGTCGGTAGATAAGTAAATTCTACTGCGCTTGGTATAAGTTGTGTTTTTTTTAAGATTTCTCAACTGTTAACTAGTATATACTGCTATTTTTATCCTATTCTTGTATCTCTATGTATTGCCTGTAAATTTGTGTGTGAGTCTATATCTGCTGACAGATCACTTGTTCTTTTTATAAAGTACTTTTCCATGCTTTTTCTGAGTTTATATGGCCTGGAGGAGAGCAGAATGAGATAACAGGGGACGGGAAAGAGAGACAGTAGAAAAGAAACACCTTGAAATGCAATGAAGACTGGGCAGTTCTAAGAATTGAAAAACCATTGTCAGTGCAGACAGATGAACAATTAGGGGTACGTTTTAAATGTTTACTATCATTCAGATTTTTTTTCATTTATTTTATAAACATGTAAATTTTTTCAATTCAATGTCAATTTTGGCATCAATCACAAGTCACATTTTAAGTTTTGTTTGGACATTTTGACGTCACGTACTGAAAAAATAGATTGTAGTGTCAATTCCACATGCTTAGACCAAACAAGACAATATTTCTATGCTTCTGCTAACAAAGAGGTCAATATATATATATAACTTCTACTATATTTAATTCTACGAATTTGCAGCTCAGACAACATGAGCATTTTAGCTAGTACACAATATACGGGTATATGTTACGTTATCTTCCTTGTATTGAGATATAAGAGTTCTATTCCTTTGGGATAAGTTTTTAGAATGATCTTCCTTGCTTCTTGTTGGTTATTGGTTGGGAAAGCAAAGATGGTGGTTTGAACAAACAGACGTGTGTCTATGACTGGATTTATGTAACAAGCAAACTAACATTGGTAGCAAAAGCTGTCTTTCGTGTGATGAGAAATTATTTTGTTCAGCAAATCTTGAAACAGATTTAAAAGAAAGATGGCTTCTTTTACAAAACACTCACCTATTTTGCTAAATGAAGATTCATGTACTGAATGGAAGCAAGATATAGGCATATGGTCTATATTTACAGATTAATCTAAAGAGAAACAGGGCCAGCAGTATTTTTGTCACTACCACAAAATATAAAAGAATGTGTTTGACATTTGACAGATGTCGGCAGAGCAAATAGACTGAATATAATTATAGACAAATTAGATGAAATTTATTTACATGATGACATATATGTCAGTTTTATTCCTACAAAAGGGGGGTCAGAGTTAATATCAATTAATTTTTGGTATGATATGAATTTCTGTATCAAAAATTACAGAAATTTGGAATTATTCTGCCAGCAAGAGTCCAGGCCTTTTTTATTCTGAATACAGCAAATGTATCAGAGGAAAACGGAAAATTAGCAAGAACCACATGTTCAAGCTGGATATATGCAATAATGAAAGATACATTGAGGAAAGTTTTTTACTGATATTTCATCAACAGAATGTAAAACCGTCCCTGCTATCAAAGAAGTTGAAACAGTAAATTACAATAGATACAGAAGTATCAAGAAACAAAAACCTTACAGGGGATATAAAATCAATCCTACGGACAGACAAGGTAAAATAATGCATTGTTTGAAATGTAATCTGACTAAGCATTTTGTCGGCGATTGTACGAGTTTCAATTCTAAAAACAATGTCGTGGATTCAGACCAGGTAAACTTTACTTTGTTTAATGTTGATTCATATTATCGAACATTGATAAATGATTCTTATTCTAATGTAAAAATGTCCACTTTTGTGAAAGAGATATTGGGTATGGCAGTGTTGGACTCTGCTTGTTCACGAACTGTTGCTAGAGAACTTTGGTTTAACATATTCTTTGATACATTAAATGATCGAGATAAGCAGTAAGTGGAAACTGTTAGGTCTAACAGAACATTTTGTTTTAGAGATGGAATGGAGATAAAAACTATTAAAACAGTTAAATTTCCTGTAACAATAAGGGGTATAAAAGGTGTCAGAGCCTATACTGAACTTGACATTGTCAAAAATGATTTATAACTGTTATTAAGTCATAAATCAATGAAAACTGCAGGAATACTACTATATTTTAAAAACGACAGCTGTCGCTATTTGGCAGATATATTAAATTGAAAATCACAACTTCTACTAAGTAATGTTTCTGGAGATTAAAAATGCACCAAGCGTAGTGTTACATTGTGAGACTTTAAAAGGATGCTCTAGAATTGGAAAAAGGAGAAAGGCTGAGAAAGTACACAGACAGTTTGCTCATGCATCTAAAGAGAAATTAATAGCTTTGGTGAGAGGCAGTAAAGCATTTCATGATAAGGAATTTCTGAATCAGATCAAAGATGTTTGTGATTCTTGTTCAGTTTGCCAGAGGCTTAGAAGACCTCTTTGATCAGTTGTAGGATTGGCTCTTCGTAACAGGTTTAATGACACTATATGTTTGGATTTAAGGAACACTAGCATAACCTATGCTGGATTCTGTACCTAATTGACACATCCACAAGGTACTCTGTGGCCAGATTTATTAAGACCAATAAGAGCAAAGAAATAATTTGCAACATATTTCCAATGTGGATATCTTATTTTAGAGCTCCCAAGCAGCTTTTAAGTGACAATGGAGGAGAGTTTAATAATAAGAGCTACCGACAGATAAACAAAAAGCTGAATATTGAAACATGCACGACAGCTGCAGAAAGTCCATTTAAAAATGGTACTGTGGAATGTCACAATCTAATAATTCCTGAAGCAATGGAAAAACATTGTATAATGAAAAATTTGAGCCATAAACAGCTTTGGCTTGGGCTATTAGTGCCAAAAATGCACTTCAGAATAATTATTGATATAGTCCAAATGAGCTTGTATTTGGGTCAAACAGTAACACTCTCTCAGTTTTGAATGATCGATTATCTGCATTGGAAACTGCAATAACCAGTGATATAGTTAGAATAAATTTAAATTCCCTACATGCAGCGAAGAAAAGCTTCATGGAAGCTGAATCAAGCAAAAGAATTTGGAGAGCTTTGAGATCTAATATATGGACTTGTGCGGATGAAGGATTTGTGACAGGTGACTGTGTCTACTATAGAAGACTACACTACAAAGGATGGCGTGGTTCTGCTAAAGTTTTGGGTAAAGAAGGTCAATGTGTATTGACTAGACATGGAGGAGCATTTTTCAGAATGCATCCATGTGACTTGATGAAGGTAGATAAGGAATGAAGAAAATACAAATTCTTCAAATGAGATGAATGAAGTGTTGGAGGACGAAGATGAAAGACAATATAATAAAAATTCTAATAGCAATAGAAAGGAAGTGAAAAATAACAGTATAAAACCAAGCAGAAACGAAGTTGTAGAATATAAATTGAAAGGGAGTGATGAGTGGGAAAAAATGAATGGTTATGAGCACAATACCAAAGTTAACAGGAAAATATAGCCATTGACTAAATATAAAACCTGAAGCTGAAGATGAAAATCCTCTTTGTATCAATTGGGATCATGTAGATCAATGGAGAGAACTTCCTGAAGCAATAGAGGGAGTAAGTTATCAGGAACATGCGGATTTGCTTACTTCTGAACAAGAACAAGGAGAAGATGTGATTGATGCAAAGAAAAGAGAATTGGAATGTGTGCCTGACATGGGGCAAAAAATATCTATCAACAAGATGGGTGATAACAAAAGATTTGTGAATGACAAAAAGATAATGAAGGCTCGTCTTGTTGCATGTGGTTATGAAGAAGATTCCCATAATCTAAAAACAGATTCTTCAACGTGCAGCTGTGAGGCTATGCGTCTCGTATTGTTAACAGCCTCGGCTATGATGTGGCAGGTGGAGCCTCTTGATTTTACCTCAGCATTGCTGCAAGGTAATCTGCTGGAGAGAGAGGTATTTTTTAGACCACTATCTGATATGCGTCTCGCTTGAAAGGAATGGTGAGTGCATATGACAATGCACTGTTTCTTTGGCATGATAGGCATTCTGGCAATACATGTAGATGATTTCATATTCTATGGAAATTATCTATTTCAGAAAAATATGATCGCAGAATTGAAAAAAAGTCCATTAGACTCAGAGATTCTTGCGCTTAGTGAAGCAGTTGATGCTGGCATATTAATAACCACCATGCTTCAAGAGATATTCAGACTACCTAGATTGCCTGAAGTTCTTTGTGAAATGGACAATGCATCTCTGGAAGAGATTTTAAAAACATCAAATCTTGTGAGTGACTAGCATCTAAGAGTTGATGTGGCCAGAGTGAAGGAAATTATGGTGAAGGAGGAGATCCAAACTGAATAAATCAGGGGTCGAGAATCGGTTGCAGATTGTCCGATGAAGATGGAAGCCTTTTCTGAAATTCTGAGAGATTTGCTGCAATGATGACTTGTTTCACTTTTGTTTTTTTACTTTTGTTTTTTTTGCGAACTGTAGTCTTCGCAAGAAGACACCAGCAATGTTATCTCCCTTGTATTGAGATATATTCCTTTGTGATAAATTTTTAGAGTGATCTCCCTTACTTTTTGTTTCTGTTTGTTATTGGATGGGAAAAGAAAGATGACAGTTTGGGCAAATGGACGTGTGTCCATGACTGAATTTATGTAACGAGTAAACTAACATACATGACTTGCGACTTTCTTAATATTGATTAAATTCAAGTTGGGCAATGAATTATATGATCAGAAAGATATGCCATTATTTACCTTTTCTGTTTCTCCAATTTTAAAAATGTACACAATTGGAATTTTTTTCACACAAAAAAAAATCAATATCGCTAAGAAATCTTTCAGAATTTTATTAACATTGACAAACATTCTATAAATAATGGTGACATTATTTATTTTTTCAAGTGATGTAAAGAAGGAAAAGAGAGAAAAAGAAATAAAAATGCAGATGAAAAGACAGAAAAGACAGTTGTGTGTAGAGGAAAAAGAAGAGAAGAAAGAGAGAAAGGAAAGGGGGGAGAGGATAGAGAAAGGAGAGAGATGGGACAGGAAAAAGAAGATGGAGAATAGATAGAAGGAAAAGGAGAAGATGGTTGATTTGTTTTACAGCATATCAACATTTTCCAGGTTATTTAATGCTGAATTAGGTCATTTTGGTAAAAGTTTTTATGCTTCAAGTTCTTTATATCTTCAAATATTTATTCATGGTGTTTGGTTTGGTTGTTTTGTTTTACGGTATATCACCCCTCTTTGGATTATTGAACACCGAATTCAGTCATTTTGGTAAAAGTTTCTATGCTTCAAATTTTTTATATCTTCAAATATTTATTTATGGTGTTTGATTGTTTTGTAGTGGAAAAATGTTGTTTTTGTTTTAAGCCTTGCAGAATATGATTGAGTTTTGCAAAGGGAAAGGAAAAAACAATAACATCAATGTTTGGTGCATTTTAAGTCAGGAAGCTGGTATCTTCAGACAGCCTGATTTGGTAGCACCAGTCGAAAGAGAAGAGATAGAAGAAGAAGAAGAGATAGAAAGAAGAAGAGAAAGATGGAAAAAAAAGTGATAGGAAAGAGAGTGAATAGTTAAGGGAAGATAGGGAGAGATAAGACATGAAACAAATGCAATGAAACATATCAAGACAGATATATAGAAAAGAGAAAAAACAAGATATACAAAATGGAAAGAGAGAGAAAGGAAGGGGAAAATTGTAAACACATCGAACAAACAGGGATGAGGAGAGGGCTATAAAGACAAAAGAAGAAGAAAGACGAGGAGGGGGGGGGGCTATAAAGAAGAGAGAGGCAAGAGCTATCAAGATACAGTCAGGTAATGAAAATGAGAAACAGGAGTAGAAAGAAAGAGAATGAGAAATATTGATGAAGATAGAGAGAAGAAACATTTGAGAGGGGGAGAGAGGCGAAAAGCAATAATACTATCAAAAAGTGAAGGGATTCAAAGACAGTGATATAAAAAATATGAGACCTCTCCACACATAGGACAGAGAAAAATGCACAAATAGATGAACAGAAGAGGATTTACCTGGCCTTTTCAGGCTAGGATCAACATACAGTATCTAGGCTTTCCTCAACCAGAAGAGGAGAAATCCTTCTAGAGTAAGACAATTTTTACTTTTATCCCAATCCAGTGTCCCTTTTTTTCTTTTGGATCTGGATTTACTGCCACATTAAAATCCAACCTTGCGTCTAACTTTGCTCTCGTGTGGAGGCAAGTAGATAGTGAATAAATATTTCTATTTCTATTAAATTAGGCATGTGTATATGTTTACATATTTGTATGTACAGGATTCACTCCTAAACTAATTAACTAATCATTATGAATTTTGCAACACAGACTCTAGATGTAAGGGGTTGTAATGTGGGATATATTTAGTTTAATTTAGTTTTATGCAAAGAGGGTAAAAAGGGGATGAAGTCCTTTATGAAAATTCAGATACCTCCAATTTTTGTGAAATTTTAACAATAGGTATTAGACATCAATTAATAAATATTCTCCAAATTTCAGTATTTGAAGTATTTTAAAGAGGTTTAGGAGACATGCTATGAGCACAACCTCCGATCTGAAAATTCAAATATTTCAGATTTGCATTAAATTAGATCCGTAGTCATTAGACATCAATTAAGCAAGGTTTCCTGAATTTCAATTTCTTCTTAAGACCCTTTAAGCATTAAATTTGAGACATTTTCTAGAATCAACACCATGTAATGAATTTTGATCAAAATTGGAATAAGGATTCTAGACATAAGGTTTAGAACCATTATATCTTGATTTTAATCTTCATAAGAAGCATAAAAGTGGTGCAGAACTGTTCTGTTTGGGGAATTAATTTTACCTGTTCTGGGACATTCTTCTAATATGAACTTTGAAAAACAGACAAAATGCCTTTGTGAACCACGTTTAAGATGCAAATATTTTTATTAAAAATAATTTAATTTTTTTTCTTGACTTTTTTTACTATTAATTTCGGACGATAGCAGGTCTATCTTCAGAGAAATTAATAATAAAAAAGGTCAAGAAAAAAAAAATTAAATGATTTTTAATAAAAATATTTGCATCTTAAACATGGTTTACAAAGGCATTTTGTCTGTTTTTCAAAGTTTAAAATTTCTTAAAAGATGCTTCTAAGAACTTTTGCCAAATTTATTATATATATATACATATATAATACTAGTCAAAATACCCATCCCTGGATGACCCATCCAGGGATGGGTATTTTGACTAGTATTATAATAATAAGACACACTTAGAACGTAAAAAATAAATGCAAAAGATTAGACCCCTAATCCTAACCCACCAAACACTTCAAAACATTAAAATATATAATATAGTTAAAAATATATAAAGATATAGCTTTTAGCATAGAAACATGTTAATTTTGTAGAGTATAAACTCTAAATAAGTGGTCTTTAATGAGGTAAATTTGTTGAAATCTTTCGAATCAAAATAATTGTCCGTCTTATTTATGGTTTAAAGCTCATTAAAATAAGAGGGGGAAACAATTGGGTCATGCACCCTTAAAGGACCCTTTTAAATTATGCAAAAGATCCAGCTCTCAAATACCTTAATGGAAATAAACCATACTACTGTTTAGTGAGAGTGGTGGAAACGGCTCTCAGTGGAACTGACATAGTAAATTGCTCTCTTAAAAGTGAGAAAGAATGAGAGAGCATTCTGCATCTTTTGGTTCTGTAATCGCATCTGACATGGACTTATTAATCTAGGGTTTATGTTGATTCCTTCCCCCTCCCAAAAACCAGCTTGAGGGGAGGGGGGAGAAAATTTGTATACTTTAATGATGGCTGATTGACAAGTATGGTTTGAAAGAAACTGGCCAGGGAGATATAAAATCAATAAAGCTGTGAACCATAAAACGAGTATTGTTGTCTTCTAGATAAGATTATTGTGCAGATTCACGCATGTGCGTTCCCGATTGAAAATAGCAACCAGATAAAAGAACTTATGTGAGTTTATGTAGTGGCTCTGATTTGATACCGGGACTACTAAATGTGGATGCCTCGTGTTTGCAACCACACACAGTTGAATGAGGGCGATACGGAAGAAACAAGTTAACATCTGACAACTCAGTTGTCTCGATGTAAAAGATTACAGCAGCCAACTACACAGAAGAAACGTGTGTGCATCGGACCTCATGCTTGGTTATTTACACGATGCAACACTGCTACAGTGAAAACTGCATGAAAATAAAGCTTACACAATTAAATTTATGAGTCATTCTATGTCAAATCAACAAGAGTCAGACCGTGACCAAATTTTTTCAAATTTGATACACTTACAAATGTCACTGAAAAGTTTGAATGGCACCTATTATACATATCTACATCAAAAAATTTCAAAAGTTTGACCCTCTGACCTTTGTTAAAAATGTGAATTTTCAAATCAAATTTTTATTTTTACTTTTGTTCACTCTAAACAAGGCATATTACCACTAAAACATAAGGATCTACTGTGATAGGAGCCAGATTTATAGTGGGACAACCTAGGTGGTGAGTTGTGCTGCAAGATATTTGTTCACATTACATTTAAATTTCTGCATGTTGGTACAGTCAGGGATCAGGAAGCGGGAAGGCAATTCCAAAGGCAAACGGTTCAAGAAAAGAAGCTATCAGAGTCGAAAATCTTCTGGCATTTCGAGTGAAGGGGTAGGATTTTGCTGCTAGTCTGGTGGGTTACGGGTATTTTCGTTGGGGAGGGTACAAGTGCGGTAAGTTTTAGTAACATATATTTACTGTCAATAGTAACTTTTTATACACAAAGCTCATTTACATTCCATTGTAAAGTATTTGAATATATCTTAAATGTGATCTATGTATTGTTTTGATTAGAGGTCAAATAAAAAAAACTATCACCATGACCTTTGATCTTTCTTCTCTCAAAAAGGGTATCTTCAATTTTTTTTTTAATTTCACAAATAATTTGTCTGACTAATAGCAGGTTTTGTACATGTGAACTTTTGATTGGAGCATGAACTACAAGGGTTTTACTGAATTGAGCTAAATTCAAAATGGTGGTATTTGGTACCTGCCACCATTTTCATATCCCCCATTGCAGTCAAGCTGTATACCTTTAGAAATATCTTTTAATGCTGATTAATATTCACATTCGAACCATGATGATACAATCAACAAAACTTATATTATTTTTGGTTAAGTTTTGATCAATTCAGCAGAAAGAAACCGTCATTTTAGTATTTCTTTTTACATGTTCATTTATAAAAAAACAGAAATAGATTTTGATATTAAAACGTAATATAATGAAAATAATTATTTAAAAAATATTTTGAAATCATGTTCAGATTTTATAACTGATGGCAGTGGTCAAATTTTGGTTGACTTTTGACATTCTATTTTTTAGGCTTTTTTAAAATCTCTATTTCTATAAAGTTAGGTATGTCCATATGTTTATATAGTTGCATGTCCAGGATTCACTCCTATACTAATTAACCGATCATTATGAATTTTGGAATGCAGCTGTTAGGTGTAAAGGTTGATAATGTGGAACATATTTAGTTTAATTAAGGATGGGAGGGGGACAAAGAGGGGTGGAAATCCCTCGTGAAAATTCAGATAGTCTGATTTTTTGTCAAATTTTAAGACTAGGCATTAGACATCAATTAATTCCCCAAATTTCAGTTTCTTTGGAGTATTTTAAATAGGTTTTAGGGATATAATATGGGCAAAATCTCCCATTTGAAAATTCAAGTATTTCAGATTTACATTAAATTCGATCAATAGCCATTAGGCACCCATTAAGCAAAATTCCCCGTAATTTCAATTTATTCTTAAGACCCATTAAGTTTAAGCCTTAATTTTTAAACATTAATAAAATCAAAATCATGTTATTGATTTTGATCAAAATTGAAATAAGGATTCTAGACATAAGGTTTAGTAGCATTATATCTTGATTTTAATAAAAGGGGATATAAAAGTGGTGCAATAAATTATTCTGTTCGGGGAATTAATTTTACCTGCTCTGAAATGGGTATTCTTTCAAGTATTTTTATATATACAATTAACAATTTCGATCTGAGAATTCAGCTATGAAAATATCTTGTACTCTGTAACCCGAAGCAATTATTCAAATCAAAAGAACGCAAACAAAATTAGTTTTTCAAATTTGAGTGAGCTCAGACCAAAAGAATGTGTTGTAACAGGTGGCGTTGGAATACACTGTGCTTGCATTTGGACTACATCAAAATATGAAACCGATGGTTGTAGTGGCTCATCTTTGTGTCCCAACAGAATTAGAAGAACAGCATCATTTAACTGATGACAACCAATTCACCATAATGCATCATTTAGCTCAAAGATTCACAACCTTATTTTGCTTGCAGACATCCTGGGAGCTATTTTATCATTTGTAGACCCCATTTTTTTTATGGAAATTGCTTCAGACAAGGCATGAAGCCACCTGATGTAAGGAGCTAAAAAAACAATACTACTTAAAAGTCAAAATCTAGCCAAAGATAAGTGTCGTATGGATAGATTCCGGCCCAGAAAACAGCAATTCTTCCCCCTTTGTCAGAAACGCATGGAATGTGAGAACTAAAGGACAAAATAAGGGAAGTGAGAGTTACAATGCTGCCGAAAGTAAACCCAAGGTTCACTTTCTACTCTCCTGCATATATAAGTTCCAACATTCCATCTATTTGTTATTATAGAAATGACGAAGAGCTGACGCATATTAATTTTGTAATTATAGCAGACAAGCAAAAATATGCTCCCTCCGGTTGCATATCTTTTACACTACCCTCCTCATGAATCGATCATTGCAAGATAGTACATTAGAAATAATATAGTAAAGTAAACTGAGCATTAACAGATATATGCCAGATATCGTGTCACATATTTTTGCTAGTATAAATAAAATACTAACATATACTACACACCCAACCTCCAAAAGAAGAAGTAGTGCCTGAAAAGATGGTCGCATGACAACAGAACAGATACTACACTACCCTCCTTATCCCCCCCCAAAAAAAAAGGAGGAGTTAATATCCGGGAACAAGGTATCGTGACAACAGAATCGATACTACACTACCTCCTCCCAAACAAAAAGGAGGAGGTAATGCATGGGAGAATGGTATCACGACAAGAGAACAGACACTACACTACCCCCCCCCCCCGAATTGAGAATTGAAAAATAGTACATTAGTCTGAAATAATATAGTTAACCGAATTGAGCATTAAAAGATAGTACACTTTAATAGAAGTAATAGTATAGTTTTGGATTCAGACAGACAGGCAGATACCAAATCTCCATTAGTAATGGATTGTCTCACCATGACATTGATTTGTTCCAAATAAAAGTGATAGAAATGCTTATAGACTCCCTTGATTTTCATATTCAAACACTGATCTATTTCTCTAATAGTGCTGCTTCACATTATAAGAATTATATAAAAACTTTATAAATTGGTACAATCTTAGACCCGACTTGACTATTGATGTCAAGCTTTTCACTATTTCTCATTATAAAGAACCATACGATAGGTTAGGTGGTACTATTGTGATACTATGGACGACGCAAGAGCCGAGGCTCCAGACAAGGATAGGGAGTGACATCAACACACACGAAAGAAAGTACAAGACTATGGTGGTACTATAAAGAGATTAGCAGCAAAAGCAAGCCTGACACGATCCTATAATGAAAAGGTAATGACACCATTTCAGGTGTTTGATTAGTTGAGAAAAATAATTTTCAAACATGAACATGATTATATTCCTCAACAGATGAATGGATAAATGAAACAAAAATCTTGAAAGATAGATCCGAAAATGCTTTGACAATTGCAGGAAAAAAACTACATTTCTATATCTTAGAGATGGGAATGAAAACAGTGTGGCTTCAGTTGGAAACTAAACAGAATTATAAAAAGGTACAATATAGAGTTTGAAGACATTATATGATTTGTTAAAACAATCTATGATCATAATTGGTGGTGAAGACATGTGATTGAAAAATAGGTAAATAATGAAGCGATAAACTTGGACAGTCCAATACAATAAAAAAGGCCCTTCGCTAATTTTCTGTTTTTTCATCACTAATATATATATATATATGGATATATTAGTTTCGAAATATTCTGATATTTGTCGACCATTTATAAAAGGCTATTAACAAGGCAGAAATATGTCGAGTTATTAAATGGAGTACTAAAAATAAGATGAAAAGAAATTTGTTTTCTTTTGTAGAAACAAGTCATCACTTATCAAGGCCCAAATGCTACTCGAGGATAAGGCTTAATGAGTTTGTCAGGTGGACAGTGAAACAAACACTTTGAAGATTGGAGATGATGGTTGAAACTGAGCAATATTTGATTATTTAAGAGTGGCTCGACAAGAATTTATTAACATTGGACTTGAAAACGACCATGTTGGGGTCAGCTGGGATACAGCCCCGTGGTATTGTGTTCCACAGACGGGTAGTTCTTGGAAATAAACTTTGCTCATGAAGTTCAATTTAGCTCCAGGTACACGGAGGAAGAAAGGAAAATTATTTACAGTGGTTGTAACTAGACAAGTTTTTGACTGTGACTGTTTTACGGGGAGGGGGAGGATTGGAGCTCAGTCGAGCACCTACCATGAAATTAATTATAGAGTAGAGAAAGACTAGCAACGTTTCTTCTGTGAAGTAGACATCTTTCACTAGATTTTGAAGTCGATTTTGTACTCTGCCATGACAGGAAAGCGTGCTCCGAGTGGCACTTCCTCAAATGTAGCAACAGTACCTCCTCATCTTGGAAAATATTTGCCTCTCTGCAGGTAAAGGAGATACTTTTTGAAGCAGTAGAATGATCCAACCATTTTTCCAGTGACCTTAGCAACATATTTAATGTAGGTCTTCCATTTTAGGTCTGGAGTGAAAGTCAATCCTAGAAGCTTATTAAAACAAGGGGCATCCTCAAGGAGAGAACCATTCATTTCAATTAGAGCAAAGTGAGGATCAGAGTGTTGGTGGTGAAAAGAGAGAAGCTTGGTTTTAGACGTATTCAAAGTAACCAGCCACTTTCCCCCATTGCACCACATTCTCCAGGTTGAAAGAAATAGAATGAGAAAGATTTTTATCATTAATGCTCTTCGAAGTGCTGCCATAGATGGTTGTGTCATCTGCATAAATGTCAACGAATGATCTTAGAATGTGATTTGGGAGATCATTGATGAATACCAGGAAGAGGTTTGGGATCAGAATGGATTCTAGAGACACGCTGCCATTGATACTATGTTCTTCAGACTGCTGCCCATCAACAATTACGTTTATAAATCTATCGGAGAGAAAAAGTTTTGTTTTTTTAACTTCTTTTTAAAAGTAATTTACTATTATTATTTTTCAATATTACTTGTTTTTAGTTTTCATATTGTTCACTGAAGCCTGTATATCACAATATTTTGGGGGAAAAATTCCCTTTTTCATGTATTTATATTTCATTTAACTCAAGTTCTGTAATGTAAACTTTAAAAAATTGAGATGAAAAATGGTTAAAACTTTTAGGAAAGACAATTTGTTGAAATAAGTAGAAATGTAAATGAAATCAAGATTTTTATCATAAAAAATATCAGTGAATGGTTTGTTGTTTCTCTTAATCTTAATTTTCAACTTAAAAATTCTTTACAAAGAATCAGTATTTGATTATTTATCTCTTTGCAACTGTAAAAATGTAAAAGAGAACAAAACTTGCAAAACCAATTCCAATTGAATCTCAGCATGTTAAGAATCTCTTTATAAAATTAATTACAATAAATGACTGTTCATTTTTTTAATAAAAAATATGGTTGTCCTCAAATTCAATGTCAACAGATTCCTGTTATAAACCGTCGCCACTCGTAATTCGAGCTTAGTCCATCTCATCAATGTTTTCCAATCCTCTTATAATGTTCTTCATCTCTTAAATACTTATTCCATCTCATCAACCCTTGTCCTCGAATGACCTTTAACCTTGATAAAGGGTGATCCACTAGCAAAATGAATAAATAAAAAATAAACAGTTGACTCATTTTTTTATAGATTTGTGTATTATGTCAAAAATCAAAACAGATTTTTGGGAATCTTTTACAATGATCAGCAGAGTAAAAACGCTCAAAAAACAAATATTCAACAAATAAAAGTAACTGTAGGCGATAAAAGTTATTTTCAAACTTACCTGTGTCTTTTTCAACTATTAAAAAGATTTTTAACCCGTTTCAATTGCTATTTATTAGAAATTTAAGTATTCGACACACGATCATCGTACAAATCAAGATGGCCGATTTACGTAATAATATAGAGGCCGGGCGGCCATTTTCTTCTTTGCCAAATTCGATGTTAAAAAAAAAACAAGAATTTTTTTTTTAACATCTAATAAAAAGCCATTTATACTACCTAAAAATATAAACAAATTACATAGGTAAGTAGAAAAATATCTATTCTCGTCGTAGGTCAACTTTACTTGTTGCAAATTTATGTTTTTAAACCCTTTCTCGTTCTTTTTTTGGACCCCGTTCGCGACTCTGCTGATCATTGTAAAAGATTCCCAGATTTTTTTTTTACCAATAATTGTAACATATCATTTACCTCTTTGCCAGGAGATTAGACACAAGGTAAAGTGTGTTTTTTAGTAGTCAGCGCACAAGGTTAAGCACACTTTGGCCTACAAAAATGCCTGAGCAGCCCCATGGGCGTTCCCGGTAGGCAATTAGTAATAAACTAACCCCTTTTCGAAGAGAAGGTAAAGCCTGGTCGGGTAGACCTCCTATGTAGTACTGAACAGAACAATACATCATCCCGAAACAAAGCACCTGTCGGACTGCTTTTACAACTTTAATCGTAACATATTTTGATGTTATTACTTCGAATTGCCTTCATATATAAATAAATGGTACTCTATAGATGACGCACCATGTTTCTGTGACTTCACGTCGTCAACGTTCAGGCAAAAAAAAATGGTATGGTGCTATGAGTTGAATGCAAAAGGACATAGGGTTCCTCATTTGATCTCAAACAAAGCTGAGTCTTCCTGCCAGTAAATATATAAAGATATATGCAACGGATATTATTGTAATAGATTCTGGACAAATTTTATGAATGGCTATAACAAAAACAATAACAAAAATATTTCTTTTGCTTTCAATTTTTCATTTCTATTAGTAAAAACTATGTATAAAGAAATGTAAGCTATTCAATTTTTAACATTATTAAAAGAATCTTACACCCAACATGAACAGGTACTTCAGCTAGATCGATTGGTTTGGTTTCGCGTATCGATTTTACAACAAATCAGCTCTTTTTATTTTATTTAATGGATCTATTGTAAACGTTTCATTGTAAATGATTATTCAATTTTTATTTTTTACAATTCAATAAGTTTGGCAAAAAAATAAAACAAGCATGCTTCTGTATCCATGTAGGGAAGGGATGATAGAAAGTTACATAGAAGAGGGTACAGTAGTCCAGCACTTATCTAATTTTGCCTTGAATTGCTGCGTCATTGGTGCATTTATTTACTAGATCTCTTGGAAGACCATTCCAAGGTCCAGGAATTCTGATTGAACACAAGTTGCTATTTCACACAAAGATGAAGAGAAATTGCAGATTTATGCCTTTCTCAATAGAATCTTATTAGGTATCACAAACCAGCCAGTTTAGTGTGTGAAAATGGGTAAATCTAGTGAAATTCCTTTCAATTTTAACTTGTGATAAATCATTTATTTTGCGGTTATTTTAATAAGATTCGGATGTAAACAACATTTTCTCTTTTCTCTTTATAAATGTACTATTCTTTCTCTTTTGTCTTTAATAGTTTCTTTACAGGTTACTTTAAGTTAGGTGACTATTTTCAGTGACGGGAAATTTATTTTTTAATGTTGATGTTTTTCAATTTACTACGCACGATATTATGTGTCTCTATGCATATAAAGATAGTCCCATCTTAAAGAAAAGGGGCCACTCATCAATATTGTGGGCTTAATATAGGGTTTTAAGTTGTCTTTCACACAAAAAAAATCAAAGTGGAAAACTTTAGTGAATGTAATTTTATACCTATTATCAAATTGTGTTTCCGATAATTTTTACATGGTCCAAATCTGATTTGTTTTATTTACAATTAAAAGAAAAATCTAGCTTGATCTCTATTGTGCTACGGATCATATTAAGAAAATTCAATGTGTTAGCTGTTGAAATGAATCTTCTATGAACAGTCAAAATTGCACGTCCATGTTATTTTTATGTGTTTTCGAGAGGTAATGGGATTTTGTCCAATGTTTAGACTGGTTTGATCTAATAATTATTGCTTCCATTATGATTAATTCCCATTTACCACAATATGAAATTACATTTGTGAGGAATTTTCACTTGTTCAAAGCCTGCATTTTTAGTTATGCACTGTAAAAATTAGCTTCTCGACCAATAGTGCACAAGACAGAAAATTTTCGAATTTCCAACAAAATTTGAACTCTCAATTGTGCTACCAAAATAACTTTGGTATCACTTTTTTATGTTTTGTAAAGATATGTGGCCACATTAAAAGTGTTTTTTAGATATGATAAAAACAAAATTTTGGCTTTAGATACCTAATCATATATATTTTGAAAAAAATTTCTACCCTAGGTATCGAACCACATGGAGAACAGATGTGAGACATTGTCTGGTGTTGCCCACTCTGGGGTCCAGGACACCCACAGCACCTTAAATACCAAAACATGATGATGATGATGATGATGAAATATCCTAATCAGGTTAAGAATAATTCTAATGTAGATGATTTTAAGAATAAACTCTCAAGAATAAATCTAGAAAAATTTATAAAATGAATATACAGATCAAGTTCTCTTAAATATTTCATCAAATAAACCTCAAACATGTCAGTATATTCATCATCATCATCATTATTATCAACATCAAATAATTGTACTAGTATCACAGATCTTGTTGACTCTCTCGCACCATCTCGCTCTATCCTCTATCTCACCAAGTTGATCGTTATTGATGCACTGTGAGTCCTCTGTTAGTTTCTTGATGTATGTACTGTGCAGTCCCCCTACTGAATGACATCCCTGTTTTGGCATCTACAAAAGAACATTGCGGACGATTTCATCCTGATCCCTTCAACAGTAACCAGCAAATATGGTTCTTCTCTCTCTCTCTCTCTCTCTCTCTCTCTCTCTCTCTCTGATCAAGGCTTCTCTCTCTCTCTCTCTCTCTCTCTCTCTCTCTGATCAAGGCTAAGATCTAAGGAAGGTGTTCATGAAGTTGCTCCTGTGTAGGGTGCTAAAAAAAAAAATACTATTTCAAGGTCAAAAACTAACAAACGATAAATGTTAGATAGATTTCGACCCAGAACACAGCAATTCTTCCCCCTTTGTCAGAAACCTCGCTCATGGAATGTGAAGACTAAAAGACAAAAGGGAAGCAAGAGTTACTAGGCTGCCGAAAATAAACTGAAGGTCCACTTTCTGCTCTTCATATCGATGAAAATAAGAGATGACAAATAGTCAGTATAAATATGTACATACACAGTATTAGAAATCGGTAATGTTCGGGTGAGGCCAATCACATATTTCCACTTCAGCTAAACATAAATTAATTAAAGCACAACAAAAATAAAATGAAAAGAAAGGTTTACATCTAAAAACAATGACTCATAAGGACATTCGCATCACATTTTGCGTATACTTGCTTATTTGAGGAGAGTAGAAAGTGAACCTTTGGTTTACTTTTTACAACCTCGTAACTCTCCCTTCTCTTATTTTTTTCCTTTAGTCCTCACATTCTATGAGAGATATTTCTTACAAAGGGGGAAGAATTGCTGTTCTGGGTTGGAATCTATCTAACACTTATCATTGTCTAGTTTTTAACCTTGAAGTAGTATTTTTCTTTTTTAGCTCCTTACATCAAGTGGCTTCATGCTTTGTCTGGAGCGATTTCCATAAAAAAAATTTTTTTAGATAAAACGTTCACATTGTGCTGTTAAGAAATTAGAAAATTCACCCCAAAAATAATTAGTTAATTGGGTTTAAATACGTAGTAAACATGATAGACAAAAAATCTGCAATGATCAAATTTAAATACAGGAAAAAACATCACCGTAAATCTTTGAGCAACAGACACTTCCTAAAATTTAGCATTAATTTTCATTGGATAATAATCAACAGTAGATTATCCAATGAAATCGCGTTGTTTGTTCAAATTGGAATTTGAAAATAGCATCCTAATTCACAAGGTAAGTCTTTCATATCATTTCATTAATGTAGACATTAACCATTTTCTTCAAATTACTAAGATTAAAACATACGATATGATTGTCGAGGCGTTTCCCCTACTTTAAACATGTTTGCTTATGTCTCATTATGCATAGCTGTTCACGAATTTAAAAAAATTAACATAAAAATAACCCATTCATTGAGTTTAAGTACGTAGGAAACATCAGGATACACAATAGACAAAAAATAAACAATAATCATATCAGAAGAAACAAACGAATTGCATACGCTCTCTGGAGAGCTTCGCCACATGATTGAGAACAGAACTTTCTCTTGGATGATGGTTATCGCAACACTTGTGGATTATCAGGTTATACTGAAGTACTTACTAAAGGCATTTTCAGGGCTGTATTTTTTGGCAGGGACATGTCGCCATCCTCCGACATACAGCGTCTGTTATTCCCAAATGGTCACCCATCTGATACTAGCCATGCTCGATGTCGTTTAACTTTGGTGATCTAACGAGAACCAATGATTATGCTGTATACAAGAAAAAGCATTACCATAAAAGAAGATGACATCTGAAGAAAGCAGGGTGGCAAATCTGCGAAAAGGTAGTCGAAATATAAATATCAAAAGGTGATATTTAATGTTAATTAATCAGAAAGCAAGTAAAACAAAATAGTGCTGCCGCTTTCATTTTTATTTGCTCCGTAAATGCAACTTTCTAAAGGACTGCTGTCATTTTTAACGCATCACGATATCTCCTTCACGTGTTTGTCATTCGATTTGGAACAACGAATAAACCTGTTTAAAGAAATCGTGAGCAGCGTTTTTTTTTGTTTTTTTTTTCACTGCTTGCAATCTTAATTGAAAATAATGACGATAAACAACAGCCACTCGTGATCGTAATTATAATAAGATTTGCTATAATCTCATCAAGCTTAATTGTAAGTAGCTGTGTACAATTTCAGTACAATTATGTGGGAGAAATCAGAAAAGATTGGAATGACTTACGTTGAATAACATGACGATGATGTTGTTGCGGTCATCTTTAGAAAAATAAGATAAAATTCTTCTTCGAAAAAAAAAAATAGTCAAACATTTTGAACAAATCACATTTTTACATAATTCTGTCAGTTTCAAATTTTCAAGATTTTAAAAGGGAAGCATACCCTGCTCAGACAAAACGGGGCCACGCGATTTTTGTGGATGCAAGCAAATATATGCGCCATTCGGATGCAAATATGAAATAGTTTGAAGAATGTACAAAAAAAGATTAGTAATCCATTTGTTTTCTTTCTTATAAAATTTATGCACAGAACTGCTCTTTAAGTCAATTATATAACAATAAAGGGACGAAAACTGAGTAATTATTCAATATAAAATTTATACACAGAGCTGTTGCTTAAGTCAATTATATAACAATAAAAGGACGAAAACTGAGCAATTATTCAATATAAAATTTATACACAGAGCTGTTGCTTAAGTCAATTATATAACAATAAAAGGACGAAAACTGAGTAATTATTCAATATAAAATTTATACACAGAGCTGTTGCTTAAGTCAAATATATAAAAATATAGGGACAAAAACTTAGTAATTATTAATTAAAACCATTATGCAAATTTAGACATCCAATTTACTCTAGTAACAAGTTCTTATATATAGGTATATGTATGTGTATATACATATATAGATGTAAACATGTGGCATGTTTGGTACATGCAAATAAGACTTGCTGCATATGATATGTTCGACGGGGGCACAGAAGAAATTGAAAATATTTCTGATTGTGAGTTTGACCACACAGAAATTGCTTTTTCTTTGAAATAAAATAAGTGCCTCATTAAACGGGGGTTCACGCGGAGAGCAACCTATTTTAGAAAAGATAGTGTTTCTAGATCGTCTGCAGACAAGCCCTTTTGGGTGCACACTATCTAGCTGTTATCTTTAGTGGATATCAGGATGATCCTTCTGGGTGGTCGAATGGGGATGGCGGAGATCAAGATCAGATATTTAGGATTTTCGGTGGAAGGTGCATATATTCTAGAAGATTGGAAGGTGAGGCTAGTTAGACATCTGAGCATCAGTTGGCTTTCGGTGTCCCTCAGGGACAGATGTTCTGTTAGTGTCAGGTTAGACTTATGTTTTTATTTGGTCGGGCAAAAGTCTTTTAGCTATGAGTCTGTTGTTCAGAAAATGAGTACCATATGTACCCTCCCCCCTCCCCCCCCAAAAAAAAGAAATAGACCTCTGTTAATTGTTTTAAAACTGAAGTTGTGGTTTTGTTTGGAGGGAGAATTCCTTGGCTGCAGCACTGACTGAATCGAACTACACTTTGGAACAGCACAACGAGCGGCACAATCACAGCCTGTACAGTGGATGCACACATGTATGTTCATATATATATATATATGAGAGAGAGAGAGAGAGAGAGAGAGAGAACAAAGATAAAATTTTATTTTTAAAATAATCCTATCTTGAAAAGTCAATGCTCAATATACAAGATAGAGCAATGATAATAAGAATTTCTGCCATATTTGCTGAACATTCATAACATCCTGGATGAACCTTTTTGGACATGTTACATTTTTCCATCGAAGTTGATTCTTTTTACTAAAATACTTTGTATATTTTTGTATATTGTTTTATATTTTCAAATATGTGCTAACAGTAATATAATTTTACCGTTTCATCCCTATGATATCCTCTAATGCTAAAGGCTAGCATTTTTGAAAATCCATGGGTTAAGGAAAGGGAAAAAAATTTATTTTTTTGTTCAAACTACTTGATGATTCATTATATAATAAATATTGTTCTTTTTCTAATTTTTATTCTCATCATTCATTTCATTTTACATCAAATGTATATATATAATGTATGTATGTATAAAATAAAGCCAGATTTTCTATTTCATTGACCAGAATAATTTTCTTAACAAAAAGTAGATAAAACAATCTGTTTCATCAGATTTATATTCCAAATATTGGTACATGTTGTTAAAAATAAAAAACTTATTTTTAATCGATTTCATTGATTTTTAATATTCAATACTAATTAATATTTTATTTTGATAAGTCATAAAGGAAGGCAAAGGAGGTTTCCCCCTGATACTCAGAAGTCCTCTTACTGTCATCCAATACACCAGGTATAACAGACAATTTTTTCATATTCACTGGTTATATTTCAATGGTTGAGAGAATAATTGAGCAGTGAATAAGAAGTCAGATAAACATAGATAAAATGCAGTTTAATTTTATGCCACTGATGCAATATTTGTCCTCAGAAAAATGCAAGAGAAGTATCCTGGTAAGAAGAAGAACCTGTATTTTGCTATTGTAAATTAAAAAAAAAGCTTTTGACAGAGTACCAAGAGATGTTATCTGGTGGGCTTCACGTAAATTAGGAGTAAGTGGTTGGTGAAGGTTGTTCAAGCAATGTACAGAAATGCTCAAAGTTGTGTTAAAATTAACAGCACATTTAATGACAGCGTTAATGTTAAAGTGGGAGGAAATCAAGGTTCTGTACTGAGTCATTGCCTTTCATTTGTGCCTTAAAAGTGTTGTCCGGAGTGTTTCATATGGGTTGTCTGGAAGAAATGCTTTATGCTGATGATTCAGTGCTTGGCTGTGAAATAATGGTAGGTCTACATGGTAAGTTAAAGATGTGGAGGAAAACTATGGAAAGTGAAGATCTGAGAGTGAATGTTACCAAGACCAAGGTGATGATCAGTGGATGTAGTGTTGGAAAGCCTCAATAAAAAAAGTTGGAAGCTTTTATAGTACTTCTAAGCATTGGGTACACAAGGAGTGCAGTGGAATTACAAGTACGTTGAGAGATGATAACCAATTTTTGTGCAAGCAGTGTAAGATAATAGAGACAGATGAGAGCTCAGAGTGATGCAACTGAAGCACAGGAAGGAGTTGTTGCTGGTTTGATAGAAAGAGTTAGGAGTGGATAAAGTAAGTTCAGGGAACTTTTACCATTCCTAACCAGCAGAATGTTACCACTGTCGACCAAGGGAAGAGTCTATCAGGCATGTGTATGCAGTGTAATGATGTATAGAAGTGAAACCTGGCCAGTGAGGGCTGAGGATATGTGTTGCATGGAGAGAAATGATATAAGAATATGTTGGATGTGTAATGTGAGTCTTAAAGATGGGCTTAGATCTGATGACTTTAGAGAAAGATTAAATCTGGAAAGTATAGAGATTTTTTTTTTACAAACGAGTCACCGCTTATCAAAGGCCACTCGAGGATAAAGGTTAATGAGTTCGTCAGGTGGACAGTGAAACACGGAGGGGATTAGTAATGATGTTTGTAACTCGTCAGAAATTGATTATTTAAGAGGACGGCTTAACAAGAATTTGTTTACATTCGACTTGAAAATAACAATGTTATAGTCAGTGAGGAAGAAGCCCCGTGGTACTGTGTTCCACAGACGGGTAGTTCTAGGAATAAAACTTTGCTCATGGAAGTTCCGCTTAGTTTTAAGTACACAGAGGGAGAACAATAATTTATTGACAGTGGTTATAGCTAGACGAGTTTTTGTTGTGAATGAGATTGAAACACTTGCCATGAAAATAACGATAGAGAAAAACTAGCAACATCTCTTCTGTGAGAAAGAGTCTGTAGGGTTGAGAAGAGGACATCACCTACTAGATTTCAAAATTGGTTTTGTGCTGTCAGGAGAGGGTGCTCTCAACAGCACCTCCCCAGATGTGGCAACAGTACTCCATCTTAGGACGTGTTTGACTCTTATACAGGTAGAGGATGGTGTCAGGCGTGAGATGCTTTTTGGAGCTCTAGGATGATCCAACCATTTTTTCAGCGACCTTGACAACAGATTTGATGTAAGTCTTCCATTTCAGGTCTGAAGTGAAAGTCAGTTCCAGAAGCTTATCATAGCAGAGGGCTTCCTCAAGGTGAGAGCCATTGATTTCAATTGGAACAAAGTGAGGATCAGAGCGTTGGTGATGAAAGGAGAGAAATTTGGTTTTAGATGTATTAAAAGTAACCAGCCCCCGTGTGCTCCAGGTCGCAAGAGAAAGAATCAGAAAGATCTTGATGTGTGCAAAACAGGAGACTCTGTTGGTTTTGTCACATTGAAAGAATGGATGAGAGTGCTTGTGTTAGTAGATGTAGAACAGTTAGGGTAGCAGGGCCAGTTGGCACGGGAAAGTCAAGGAAAATATGGAAGAAAGTGATAAGGATGGATTTAAGAGAAATAGGGGTAAAGACCTGACCTAAGATAGTGTAGTTTTTAAATCAATTTCTAAAAGCCATTTAACACAAGCTACCATGTTAAAACAGACATTAAACCAAATATGATGATGATGATGAATCCCATTAACACTCATTACCGAATGAGGGTGTCATCTCAGGCAACAAGCAATAAATCCATCTTCCCATCAGATTTATTTTTGAGGGAAACAAAAGGAACAGAACGTATCACTTTCTTTAAAATAAATGTACCCATGGATTCAAAAAGTACTGGACATATTTTTATGAAATTTGGAACATAGATAGTAGACATAATAGGGAGCGTCATGAGATATTATAAAATCTTTTGTTTTCTTGTCAAAATTCAACTGTATCAATCATTGTGTGATCACCTGTTGATATCACCTGATATATATTTGTGTGTCTGTGTGAATGAGGCTGTGATAGCTTCTCGGTGTAATGGTGGGTAATGTGGGCTATATTTAGTTTTATGTAAAGGAGGCTGACCCCCTTCCTCCCCGAAAATAAATGTACCCATGGATTTGAAAACTACTAGACAGATTTTTATGAAATTAGGAACATAGATAGTAAACATAATAGGGAGTGTAATGAACTATGTTTGATTAATTTTTTGAGGAGAACAGAGAGGGTGCAGTACCCACCCTTTGAAAATCAATGTACAGATAAAAGTGACTCCTTAGTTCTTGCTATACTGTTGCATGTGGTGTTATCCTTAAACCTACTCTGGGCAATTCCGGGTAATCCAGATAATCTCTTCTATCTATATATAAAGTTAGGTATGTGTATATGCTTACATATATATTTCTATGTATATGATTCACTCCTAAGATAAATGAACTGATCATTATGAATTATGGAATGTATATTATAGGCAACATGAAGAGTAACGTGGGCACATTATTTTTTTGTAAATTTTACCATTTAGGGGATGTCCCCTCCAAACTCTCACCGGATATCAATTAGTAAATAACATGTTCAGTTAAAATCATTGTCCTTCATGAATATACCATTTATTCAAGAGAGCATCTTCAAGAACATTGTCACCTCTGACCCACAAAAAGTGAACAATATCCATAGTCACTACCCTCATTATGTATATATCATTGTCTTGGCTATCCCTGTCAAGACCCAGAGGTATTACTATAATTAGACCCAATACCAGGAGAAGGTTCCTCTTAAACATCACTTCTATTTCACCAAAGAGAGAGGATCATGGTTCATCCTAATGCCAATGAGCACCTTACAACTCCTTATTTATTTGCCTCCTCACGAGGACAGAGTTAGACACAAGGTCAGTTTTTAATGTGGGGAAATCCAGCTCTCCAAAAAGGGGAACTCTGGATCTGGAAAAAAATTAAAGTTACCTCAGTATCAAAGGATTTCTGTTTCACTGACTGAGAACAGAAAAGATGAAGTGTAGTATGAGAACAGATACTACACTTTGTTCCGAGCCAAAAAGACAAGGAGGGCTCGCAAGTCAAACTCTGACAGAGTTAGTATTAAATTGGTAAATCACATGAAGATTACTCAAACCAGAAGTCTGGTCGGTGAGCGTTAAAATTACGAGATAAATGTAGCTCTTCAGTTTCTGGTGTGGATGTAAAGTTGGATACACATGGATTATTGTGAAATGAATAATAAGTCAACAATTGGGGTTCATTTTGGTGGCAGTCTTTATTCAGCATTGAACTGCCTTTGTGGGGAAACCTGGTAAATAATGATACCCCATTTTGTGATGTTTTTTTTTAATCTATGTAAAATTAGATGTAAATATAACAATGCAAGCAGTCGAATGGGCGTGGAAATTAATTTAAAAAATGCTAACAAATCTTATGAAATGATATATCAATAATTTCATATACAGAATAGTAACACAATATTGCTCCAAATTACACATGTGATAACTTTTCTATTTTTATTTATTACTGGGATCGTCAAGGCCAAGAGCCACTTAAGAATAAGGGTTAACGAGATGGGAATGATTGCCAGCCGAAAGATGAGAAACATCATGGGGAAAACTGTTTTTTTTTTGTTATGGAAATCGCTCCAGACAAGGCATGAAGCCACTTGATGTAAGGAGCTAAAAAGAAATACTACTTCAAGGTCAAAAATTAACCAACGATAAGTGTTAGATGGATAGATTCTGACCCAGAAAACAGCAATTCTTCCCCCTTTATAAGAAAATTCGCTCATGGAATGTTAGGACTAAAGGACAAAATAAGGAAAGTTTGATTATTTTTGGGGTGGTCTATGACAAGAATTTGTTGACGGTGAATTTTAAGATGACTAAGTTGTAATTAGCAAGGAAGCAGTTCCGCGGCAATGTGTTCAACAGGTTGGGTTCCCACTTGACAGTAGGCACAGAAAAGAAAATCTTTTTTCGTTGTGGTAGAAGACGTGTTCTTTCTGTGAATGTTTTACAAAGAAGAACGAAAGACTGGAACTCAGTTTCAATAGTAAACAGAAACATATGCAAGCTATTTTTTAATCTATTGATAAAAGATTAAAATGGCTGACTTGTGATTACTATTATTTTACTTCAAAAATTTTACTTACGTCAAGTATTAAGACAGCTCGGGAAAGTTCAGAGAACTTTTCCCAGTCCTAACATGCTGAGCCATCCCAATTATTACCAGGGGTAATGTCTATGATAGCTGTGTAAGAAGCGTGATGTTGTAAGGCAGTGAGTGTTGAGCCCTCACTTGCCCAACTCCAGAGAAATGACAGGGCAATGATTAGGTGGAATGTAAAGCCTGACCAGATACAGAGCATTAGGTCAGACATTCTACTTGAGAAATTGACCATTCCAAAACTTGATGTCCTAATGAGGGCAATCCATCTTTGGTTCGGGCATGTTGAAAGAAGCAAGGGGTATATCAGCACTTGCAGAAACCTAAGAATGGATAGCAAAAAGAAAGCCGGGTGCCTTAAAAAGACATGGACAGACATCGTCAGGCAAGACCGTAAACAGTGGCAAATGGACACAGTCAATCCTCACAATTGTGATCACTGGAGACTTAGCATAAAAACAGCAGGACAGCATTGAACCTATTGGCGAAGGGAACATAGAAAATAAACCTGGATAGTGAGTGAGTGTGTGTGATAGCTGGAAGTTGTCTTTTAATGAATACAGAAAACCTGAATATTCAAAATATTAATGTATTCAATTCTGAAAAGTTTATTTTTTTTATTACAAACAAACAATTATGCATACACTCCTTCATACATGCCTCCCCCCCCCCAAATAAAATCTTGCTTGTTTTATGACATTATTTTCTTCCCTTATTACTTAAATAAATTACATATATTCCAAAGTTTTATATTTGTTGTCAGTCACTATTTGATTGTTTTCTGTATAAATGTTCGAACCTGAGTAAAACATATATATATATTGTTTTCAACGGGAATAATTCTGGGTCTCATTTACACTGTGTCGGTATTGTGTTATGATAAAGCGTTTGGTTACCAATCATACATAATAAGATAAAGCATTCATTGAGGTTATATGAATTTTAAAAAAAAAATGAAGAAGTGGTCATTGGAATTTAACATTCTATGTTATTTATTTATAAGTTCAACCATCAGAGTCAAGACAGCTTGGGGAAAGTTCAGAGAACTCACAATCCTAACATCCCGAGTGTTGGGTCCTCACTTGTTTGACTCCAGAGAAATGACAGAGCAATGATTAGGTAGATATGCAACATAAAGTCAGACACTCTACTGAAAAAATGTGCTTGTTCCTGCATATTGAAAGAAGCAAGGGGTATATCAGCACTTGCAGAGACCTAAGAATGGACATCAAAAAGAAAGCCGGATGCCCTAAGAAGACATGGAAAGAAACCATCAGGCAATACCATAAATAGTGGCAAATGTACACAGTCAATCCTCACAATTGTGATCACTGGAGACTTAGCATAAGGACAGCCAGACAGCGTCAAAATTCTTGTCAAAGGGAACATAGACGATAAATCTGGATAGTGAGGTGTGATTATGTGTCTAAACCAAAGGAAAATATTAAGTTCCTCATACGCCCATATTGTATCAATGAACCGTTACCCTTTTCAAAAAAACAACATAATAATAAAAGACATATCACCAAAAAGACAACCGTTAAAAAAAATTTTTTATTATTATTTCAGGGCTAATTTAGAATTAATCAATTTTTATTTTATGGGCTAACTATACAGACAGAAGAAACGGTGTTCAGGTGTTAATTGTATAATATTGTTAACAACTGAACAAATAAACAACCATTAAAGAAAACAAGTAAAGCATATGTGCCCCCCCCTTCCTTGCAATCACCATTACTTGATTTATTATATAAATAGCTAAAAGGATACCCATCCACGACAAGTAAAATTACCCCCCCCCCATAGAGAACAGTTTAGCACCACTTTTATGTCCCCATTACGGAGATTAAAATTAAGATATAATTATACTAAACCTTATGTCTAGAATTCTAATTTTTATCAAAATCTATTATATGATTTTGATTCTAGAAAATATCTCAAATTTAGGGCTTAAGCTTTAGGGGTCTTAAGAAATTGAAATTTAGGAAATCTTGCTTAATTTGTTTTGAATGACTATAGATCAAATTCAATGCAAATCTGATATATTTGAATTTTCAAATGGGAGATTGTGCCCATATTATGCCTCCTAAAAAAGCTTTAAAATACTAAAAAAAAACCCTGAAAATTGTGGAGTATTTATTAATTAATATCTAATATTGTTTAACAATTTCATAAAAATCAGAGGTATCTGAATTTTCATGAAGCACTTGCTTGCTTTGCATAAAACTAAATTAAACTAAGTATAGCCCACATTACACACTCTTAGCAGCTGTGTTCCAAAATTCATAATGATCGGTTAATTAGTACAGGATTAACTCCTTCTCACAAATTTTGGTACATTTAGAGGAAAATTCAACCCCGCCTAATAAACCGGTATCGGCTGGGCCTTTGGGTCTGGATTTACGCCGGTCTATTGGGGGTTGCCGGTCCTGTGCAGTTCTAGGAGGTGCACCCTCCCAGGCTCTTTGGGGAGGAGTAAGTTTATTGCTTACTGTCTGAGGCGCCTCTACCGGGGAATGCCGACGGGGCTGCCCAGGCAATTTTTAAATGGCCAGAGTGCTCACTTTCTCGAGCGCTGGCTTATCTAATCCCACTTTCCCGGCCTTGTGTCACATCTTACCTTGTGGGAGGTAGATAAATAACTTGAATAAATGGACTTTTAGATGTTTGAAAAAAAAATTTTAATCAAATTTTTTCCCATTTGAGAACCAACCCAGAGTTTTCTTGTAATCACCTACTTAAATTATATCACCAGTACAGACATTGCGCCTATACCGGTGATAACAACTTCTGTTAGATTTGGGGTATAAATAATTGATGAACTTTTAGATATTTGAGAGGAAGTGAAATTTAAACCTATTTGAAGACATTTTAAGCAGCATCCCACTCTCGTATGGGCAGTGTTTCCCTTGAATCGTGTAGGCAGCCATCAATCACAACTTTAGTTTGATTTGAGGATAAAAGTAATGAGCGTCATTTTATATGGCCGCGAATGTTGGGTCCTCACTCAGTCCTCTCTCGCCCGACTGCAATGTGAAATCTGACCAAACCCAACACAATTAGGTTGAAGGATTTGATGAAAGCACTACATTTACCCAGCATAGCGGTTATCCTAAAGACGAAGAGGTTATGCTGGTACGGTCATGTGGAATGTTCATCGTCCTGGATAAACAGTTGCAGGGGCATGGATGTCTTGAATTGTAGGAATGGTTGACCGGCCAAGGAAGACTTGGAAGTAAGTGATTGAATAAGACTATACAGAGTGGAGTTTGGAGACGGTTGACCCACTGAAGCATGAGGATTGGAGAGTGAGCTTGCAAAATATAAAGATATCTCACCCCTGGATGAGGGAAAAAGTGACAATAGATGGAGGGAGGAAGAGAGAGAAAGAGAGAGAGCATAATTTTAGATATCTGTGAAAAAGTGCAATTTGTGACAATTTTGGGGTCACCAACATTTAATTCATGTAAATAACGATGGATTTTAACTTTTGCTGTGTTTTGAACAAAAGCTAGTGAAGTGAAATTTAGATATATGCAAAGAATAATTTAAATTTTTGCCAGTTGGGGTGGGGGAGCTCATTTTTATCCCCTGGGCAGTGACGTGCAGAGGTCTGGTAATGCCAGAAGTCAACACCTTGATTGTATGTACCAAAGACTCAAGTATAAGTCCCAGTGCTGAAAAATATTATAAGAAAGGAAGATAATTTGAAACTGATTGTATTATACCTCCCCCTCCAATCTAGAGATTTTCCAGGAAAACTCAGCTCAATCAGTTTTCTTCACTCATAGTATCATGATCATATCACTTTATTTTGTCAAAAAACTGATAAAAAAATATTCTGGAGAAACTCAAATGACGAGCGGAAGGTGAAAACCCAAATAAACATAAGTTCATCCAGAGGGGGGAGTGGAGCGACGGGGTGGTGGCCCCAGGCATCCAAATTTTCATACAAGCATCTTTCAACTATCTACCTTTCTCATTATATTTCTCAGTACTTGAGTCTTTGGGAATTGGACCCGGGTCTCACCAAGGCATCACCAGACCTCTGCATGCCACTGCATCCATCCCGATTAACATTGGAGACCAAAAGAAGAAGGAAAAAAAAACAAATAAAATAGAAAAGAAAATCTGGCTGACTAACGCGACAGAAGCTGAATGAATCCTCACAACTAATAAATAAATGTGTTCGGTAGAAAGAAATCCCTTTTTTTTTTCTGTTATTATTTTTCCAGATGCATAAGCGTTAAGTGATGATTCATTCCAGGCAAAACATGCCCGATTCTCTGGTCAGCATCATCATCATCAGCATCATCATCATCAGCAGCAGCATCAACAGCATCAGCAATCTCTGATAGTGATGAAGATTTGGTGGTGGATGGGCACGGGGAGAATATTAGTATGTTTATTTAGGATCTAGTCTGCTAGTCATATCTAGATATTTAAAAAGTTTTGTGAATACTTCAGTACTTATGTCAAATTTGAGCATGAGATTCTAAATAAAAATATTACTGCAAAAATAACCAGAGATCTGTGAACTAAAAGAAATTCAAATGTTGTTTTACAACAATCTACAACTCAATTCACTCAGTTTTTGGTCCAATAGTAATAGTTCAATTAATTAGTCCTTTTTAGCAACAGGTTATTTTGGAGGTTTACGATCACATTTTCAATAATAATTGACATCTATTACTAATGGGGAATTGGTATCTGTCTGTCTGAAACCGAAACAATACTATTAGTACTATAGTACATTAATAGAAGTATCTTTTAATGCTCAATTCAGAAGGGGGGTAGTGTAGTATCTGTTCTGTTGTCATGATACAATCCTCTCAGGCATCACCTCCTCCTTTTTTGGAGAGGGAAGTAGTGTAGTATATGTTCTGTTGTCATAAGACCATTTCCCAGGCATCACCTCCAATCTATGGTTCCCCCCCCCCCCTGTAAAACATTCACAGCAAAAACGTGTCTTCTACAACCACTGTAAATAATTTTCCTTTCTTCCTCTGTGTACCTAAAACTAAACAGAACTTCCATGAGCAAAGTTTCTTTCCAAGAACTACCTGTCTGTGGAGCACAATACCACAGGGCTACTTCCCAGCTGACTACAACGTGGTCGTTTTCAAGTCCAATGTTAACAAATTCTTGTTGAGTGGTCCTCTTTGATAATCAGGTTTTGCCTAGTTTCAACCATCATTATCAATCCTCACTGTTTTGTCTTACCGTCCATCTGACACCCATTGACCCTTGTCCTCAAATGGCCCTTGGGCCTTGATAAGCGGTGACTTGTTAGTACATAAAACAAAACATTAATCCATAGCTGGGAGAAAGAATATATGGATGCATACCTTTCCCAAGGGTATAGTAAAAGTGGTGCAATAGTCCAACCAGAACTAGAACCCATCTTTGCGTGTAACCACTATGTCACGATACTTCAATATAGTGACAATAGTAAAAGCAAAGCAGTAGATACACTGACAACCCCATATTTTATTTGCATTTGTTGTTTTCGGGTGATTCGCAAACTGACCAGACTGTTGTTTGCCATGAGTAAGGAAGAACTGTTAATGCCAATATATGATGATGATGATGATTGACTTAAACTAGAACTTAAATTATTGGAACCCTGGACATGTCGCAGCGACTGGAGAACTGCAAGCGATCAAAATACATTGGTCTTCTTGACATGAGTATTCCAACCGATCACTGTGGAGACGAGTGGAATGATTGGCCCTGCCACGCAGGACTTCTTCAACAGCTTTGGTCTATTAATGATACGCCACACTGAGAAGCATTGTGACTTGACTTGGCTCTATGAGCGCCTCTCCATCGAAACGCCTTGAGCCTGCTCTTGGCCTATCGAGCCAGCAGGACATCTGATGAAACTTGGTCATGTTCTGAAAACAGGCTTTTTAAATTTGGTACTTAAAAAAGATTTTCATGCACTTTTAAATTTAAATCTAATATTCATATTTTGTCAAATGTTAAATAAATTTTCTGCTTCATACGAACAATAAATATGGTAAGTAAATTGTTTGTTTTTTTGTTGTTTTTAACGACCAAGTCAGTGTTTATTTGTTTTGTTTACAATGAAATAAAAAAAAAGGGAAGGGGGGAGGATAAAATGGACTCACCTTTCTCCCTAAGTTCCCTGTTGATATTTTCAATCACAGAGGCAAAGTTATTTTGCGGGTTGTAAGCTAAACACTCCGTCATGACGAGGAAATGTGTGTTGACTGTTCAAAAAGAAAATATAATATTCCAATCCAAAATGTGTGTCTGCTGACTGGCAGAGAGAGAGAGAGAGAGAGAGAAAGAGAGGGGGGAGAGGGGGGAAATTAAAACAAAAACAAAAACAAATGATATGTAATATCTGGTATTTCTGAAGAAAAAAGACGATTAACGAAACCAGAAAGTGCTTCTCCTTGTCTAGTTCCACACTTCCAATAATATGGAATGATCTATTTTTGTCAGGTGTTGACGTGTTGAACGGCGTTCGGTTCACGGTTCAACAACAAAAAAAAGATCATATATATACACACACTTTTTTGTTTAATGTTACACCACGTATCGATCATTACATTGACTGCGAGTTTTCTCTCTGCGCTTATTCTATTTATATAAATAAAATAACTAATTCATCTACAAGTGACAACATTCCAGATGTCATCGTTTATTTCGGGATCGACTGATGAATATTGAATAATGTGAGAATCAAAAAAACAAAAACAGAATACGGTCAACTTCAAACTATGACAATTTTCAGTCCATCTTGTTGAGATAGATCATCACCAGGCCAAAGGATCAGTCTTTATATTTATTTATTTAGAATTTTTTTTACAATTCTTTGAAACTTTTAAAATAAAATAAAATAATTATTTATTTATTAATTTTAATTAATTTATTTATTTTGTGTGTGTTGTTGTTGTTGGGGTTTCCGACTTAAAGTCGTTCAGCAGTATTTGTTGTTCCTAAAGTGAAAGTGCCGGTAATGTTCTAGAGCTTTCATTTGTTTTCGTTGTTATTTTTTGTTTACTTTTTGTTGTTGTTTTAGATGAATAAAATATCGGCCCTGTAGTTGCACTAAAATTATTGTAAATAGCTTTATTTATATAAAAAAATTTTTTAATACTCTAAGCGTGCTTTGTAACTACCCGACAGTCTTTTTTTATTTTGGTTTCGCTTTTTTATTTTTTATTTTATTTAACTATGGTATTTTTGTTATGTTTTTCTACCACTTTTTATTTTAAAATATGACTTTTTAATTCGTTCTATTTGATGCTATGACATTTTTTATTTCAAAATATATTCGATTACTAGTAAATAAATAAATACAAAAAAAAATGTTAATCCAATGTGTAGGTCACGTAGTGGCGAGAAAAACACACTCACATATACGTCGACACACGAGAAGTGGTCACGCAATGTTATTAATATAGAGATTTAAATATTAAGACGAAAATAGATGTGAAACTATACGCGTTTTAGTTAGTTGTACGCACGTTTGTGTTTTGAGGTTCTTTTCTGCGGAATACGATTGTCAAAAAATTAATGAATGAAATCAGGAAAAGGGGAAGAAGAAGAAAAGGAAGGAAGCATATCTCTCTCTCCCTCTCTTTCCGTTGTTGTAAAATAAAATCCTTGTTATTTGTGTAATATCATCGAAAAAACCGTGAAGTCATATCTTTCATGATCTTTCTCTCTGATGTTGGGGAGAGAGAGATGCACGAGTACACAATTTAAAAACAGGACGATCCCATTGTCACGGATCTGTTGGCATTTTTAACTTCATTTTTTAAAATTTGTTATTTGTATTTTCCAAAATGTAGTTTTTTGGGGGGGGGGGGGGTTTAATAGGAAATGTCTCTTTTAAGTGGTAGTGTTGTTTTTTGCGGGGGGGGGGGGGGTACACACTTAGACTGTCACCACGGAAATGTTGACGAGAGGTGATTAATAAAGTAATCTTATCTTCAAATATATATGTTTGTTACATCATTTTCCATGAAAAACATTTTAATCGTGTCATGATTGTACATCTGTAACATCTGTAACATCAGTAACGACGTTTATTTTGTGTTGTTTATTTGACTAAATTTTTTTTTTCTTTTAGTAAACTTCAGAATATATATGGTTATAAGGGTCTGTCTCAAAAACCTTAGGAAAAGTTCATGGCGTATTTCCCTTTTTTATGGGTGTCAAGTGCGAACGCAGATCCCAATATGATGTTGTACCCTCCTCGATGAAAAAGAAACAGACTTCAGTGATGCATGGTGTCGGGAAATACATACTCCAGGCCCAGGACACCAATTATCCCTTTTAGGGTTAGGATTAATGTGGGGTAACTTCAAGGTAAAAAAGGTGAATAGCGTTGTTGTGTCTTCATAATTACTTATCCAATCAAAGTTTTAAAGGTAATGATGATAAAAAATAATCACGAGGCCAGTGTGGCACAGGTGTGTTGATCTGTTTGTTTTTACTTATTGCCAGCAAACGTCTTTTTTTTTCTTTTCTTTCTTAACCTTTAAGCAGAAAACCGGACTGGCAGTTCCAGACGTGAAACAATGGAAACAAATAGCGAAGATGATGACAAATGACGGTATATGATATTATTGGGATCCGGTCCCGAAGACTTCGAAGTAAAGAAAAAAAAAAAAAATACGGTAACGATAGTAGCGATGATACAGAGAACCCGTGGTTGCTGGGCTAGCAGCGATTATGTATGATGTAGAAGAAGAAGAGAAAGAAGTAAGCAGTCGAAATATTAGCCCCGGTAGTAGCGGTAGTTGAAGCAGCATCAGTAGCAACCACCGAACGTGCACCTTGCGTCACTCTCTCTCTCTTTTATTTCTTTCTTTCTCTCTCTCTCTCATCCATAGAGAGCTAACACATACATCTTCATTGCCAGCTCTTCATCTTTTTTTTTTGTACACACAAATCAATAACCTTCCCTTCCTACGACTGATTGCAATGTTGTACTCACTCTTATTCATGAGCAAATAATTAATGCAGATGTGTAGGCTGAATGAGTGAAAATGTGCGAGTGACTAACTGACGGCGGGGGGGGGGGTACAACTGGCTCAAGCTACTGAACCCCCCAAAATGATTTTAATTTTATTTATTTATTAATTTACTTATTGGATTTCTAATGGGTTGACATAAAAAAAAAAATAGTTATTTTTACTTTTTCAAATTTAAAAGCAGCAAAAACTGGCAACAACGCACAAACACGTTATATCTATCTATCTATCTATCAATAAATTATCCACAGACACGTGTTTTGACGTTATACAACATATATATATATAATATATATATATATAATATAATTTCCTACATCCGTAGAGAAAGGTTCGGTTCAGGAGGTCTAGCTATTTCATAGCTCTGACCGAAATATGTCTGCAAATATGTAGCCGAATAATGTTTGTATAAATATAACTAAAAAAATTGTATCTAATAAACAGCTCTATTTATTACTGAGCACTTTTATATAAACACAGTAAGGATTAACTGAACGTAAACTTACCTGGATTAATATATATATATATATATATATATATATATATATATATATATATATATATATATATAAACACTTTAATATTTAAAAAATATTTATACTTAAAAGCCTCTTTTAAGATGTAATAGTCTTAAAAGTAGAGCATCGTGAAATTGAGAAAGTTTGTTGTCATCTGCAATAAGCAAGTTCCGCACGAGCGTTGAACACTGTAGGCAGCAATGACACTTTCCTCTGCCTCCCCGAGTAAGTGTATCTCAATTACTGTCAGTGTTGATTGCTGACGGCCGTGTGGTCCTGAGCGTTTGTCTCGTGATTCCAGCTTGAATGTATGAAGTGCGTTTGATCCCATGCGACTGCCTACAACTGCCACTCCTGAACTGATGAGGGTAAAAAATCCGAAACGTAGGTGAAAAAACACTTTAATATTTAAAAAATTATTTATAGTATATATATATATATATATATATTTTAAAGCAGACAAAAAGAAAGTTATTTCAGGTTTCAAAATTAATAATAATAAAATAATAATTAATAAAAATAGATAAATTTACTTTGTCAGAATAAATAATTTAATTATTGAAAAAGATTAAGCAAAATAACTTTATTCTAATTTCTCATAATGTTTAAAAATGAGAAACTATTGGTAAAAAAAATTTATTTTTTATTTTCATATTCTATTTATGAAGAAAATTTAAAAAAAAGTTTTTTACTTGTATTTTTGTTGACAGGGATCTTTCTAGTAGTTTTTGGTTTTTATTTTACTAAAGTTAAAAAAAAATTTAATCGAAAAAAAATTATTTTTTATAGAATTTAATTAATAATTTATTCAATTTTGAAAAAAAGAAGTTCTTTCTAATTACAAATAGTAAAATCAGAGAGTTCAGAAAGCTAATGTATAAATAAATTAAAAATTAAAAATCGAAGAAAAAGGTAAAGAAAAGACTAAGAAACAACGTTTTTTTTATTAGTAAAAAGTTGAACTAAATTTGCTTGATAAACTGAAACGACACATTTCAATATTTTGGTTTGCGTTCTGTGATACGATAGGGCCGCATGAGAAATGAAATGTTTTTCTTTGGTTTAGGAGAAAAAATGAATCATAATACTTGACGCTTGTATTTAAACTTTCTTCATTTAAGCCAGAAATTATTTTTTATGTTACAAGAGTAACGTTTTGAATATATTGACAGACTCGTGTTCATTATTATCTTTTACATAGTTAAATCTTGGCCTTTTGGCTAAGATCAAAGTGTAGTATCTGTTCCGATGGATACTGCACCCAATAGACTGGTATTGTCTGGCCTTCGGGGCTTGATTTACGCCGGTCTATGGGTCTGTCCTGTGCAGTTCTAGGAGGTCCACCCTCCCAGGCTTCGCCTCCCCTCTTTTGGGGAGGAGTAAGTTTATTGCTTACTGCCTGAGGCGCCCCTACCGGGGAATGCCGATGGGACTACCCAGGCAATTTTTAATGGCCAGAGTGCTCACTTTCTCGGGCGCTGGCTTTTCAAACCCCACTTTCCTGACCCGACCTTGGGTCACATCTTACTTGTGGGAGTAAGATTAAAACTGGCCTTGTACCTAACTCCTGGAGAGGAGTAAATCAATACTCAACAAGAGTGTATTCTTTCTCAACTGACTTTTTTGACTGCTTTATAGTATTCACCTTAATGTTTTTCTTCCTCCAAAACTGGCATAATTATTCACTTAATAGTGAATACGATCACCCAGAGTGAAAGAAAGCCGAGCATGGTGTTGCGTTAACAAATTGGGTAGTGCCTTATTCATGCATTGTCAAAGGAAGAGACCGGTGTTCACATATCGTTCTCTACTTCTTTTCCCGCCGGACACTCCTCAGTGACTCTTGCGCTCAGTGAAGCAGATAATGCTGGCATATTGATAGCTGTTACTGAAATCCTTTGTCAAAAGAACAATGCATCTCTGGTAGAGACTTTAAAGTCATCAAATCTTGTGAGTGACTGGCATCTGAGAGTTGATGTGGTCAGAGTGAAAGAAATAGCGGGGAAGAAGGAAATTCAAACTGAATGGATCAGGGGTCGAGAACAGGTCACAGATTGTCTGACAAAGATGGGAGCTTCTTCTGAAATTCGGCTTGTAGACTTGTTGCAATGATGACTTGTTTTACTTTTGTTGCTATTCTTTCATCCCATACCATTGAAGTTTCCCGTTCTGCACACATCTCCCTATATGGTCCAGACTTCCTCTTCCTCTGAGGGCATAAGATCTAAACTTGTCTTTCAGACTCACATTACACATCCATTGTATCCTACAAATATCAATTCTCTCTATGCAATTCATGGCCTCAACCCTTACTGGCCAGCTTTAACTGCCTGAATTTGTTGCAAGAAATAGCAGTACATGTATGTTCCTCATCCCTTGCCCAAACACTGATTTTTACAATTACACTTGAAGCAAATCATAACTAGGCTTGCACTGGGAAAGTTTCAAAGTTGCTTTGGGTCCATTGTGTGACTGCCATGATTGATTTCTTCTCTGCTGACTCATCTTCCATAATCGCCTGAGCTCATTCAAGCATTTGGTGCAACGACAAGGCATCCATTTTGGAGGATGCTTGGAGAAGTTGCTTCCCGTTGGTCTCGGAGTCAAACTATAAAACACACGTCAATGCACATTCGGGTATCACTCCAAACAGCACTGCCAATTTCCTCAACTCTGCTAAGTACACATCGCCCGCTTCACTAGGTGCAAGCTCCGTGTCGCCTATTGTTCATACGCCACAAAATTGTCCATCGTAAACACAGTGAACAATGCATCCCTTTATCCAGGTCACATTAAATTTGTGCTCTTTTTTCATTTGTTGATAGACAACAAAGACTTCCTCAGTTAGTCGGACAGGAATGTCCCTTTCAAACCATTTCACTCCACACATATCGTATACAAGTTTTACGTCTTCCAACCATTTGACTACAGACACAGTCATTAAACTCAGGGATGAGTTTTACATGAGACCTTTCGTCTATCATCTTAGCTGAAATAGTTTGTAGTGAAGGTTTAAATCTGAATATTAAATACCTAGCCGTTCACAGAAGCCAGCTTTTATTTTGAAAGAGGTATCCATAGTTGTCTTTGCCATCTGTTTAGCTATTCTGAATACTTCATTCTTTTGGTCATCTCTTCGCAGTATATCTGGAAACCTGGCTTTTTCAGCCTCCATATCATTGTATATTGCTCTTCTTGCTTCTTTTTGCCTCCTGATACACATCCTTAGTCACTAAACTATTTATCCATTGATTCCTACGCTTCCATTTGTCTTTGATACCCTTCACAACTTCCTCATTCCACCACCATGTCATTCTATGCCTTGGGGGCCCTTTCATGTACCCACAAATCTGGTTCATTATATCCAAAACTGTATCCTTCAGCATCTTTCATTGTTCTTCCACACTTCCTGTAGTGGATCTGGTAGGCGAACACCTCATAACTTGGTCTCTAAACTCGCGTTTCATGTGTTCTTCATTCAACCTCCACATCTTTCTCTTGAGGATAAACTTTCTCTTTACCTCATGAGCTTTCTTCAGCATGAAATTGCAAATAACAAGTTTATGTCATGATTTCTGCACCAGGTATTACTTTCACATCGCTTAAGAGTTCTCTGTCCTATTTTCCTAAACAGCAGATAATCTGCTTGAGTATTTGCTGTACCAGTTTCATACATAACGAGATGGCTTTCCTTTTTCCTGAAAAAGGTGTTTGCAACCAACATGCTCATTGTAAGACCAAATTCTAAAATTCTTTCTCCTTCTGTATTCCTATCACCATATACATTTCTTCCATGCACACCCTCAGAATCACCAGGGGCCTTTCCAACATGACCATTCAAATCTCGATCATAGCAAATACTTCCTTTTCATCAACCTTACTAGTTACTGCAAGATTCCGGCCTTTTGGTCGGGATCAAAGTGTAGTATCTGTTCCGATGGATACTGCACCCCATAGACTGGTATTGTCTTGGCCTTCGGGGCTTGATTTACGCCGGTCTATGGGTCTGTCCTTTGCAGTTCTAGGAGGTCCACCCTCCCAGGCTTCGCCTCCCCTCTTTGGGGAGGAGTAAGTTTATTGCTTACTGCCTGAGGCGCCCCTACCGGGGAATGCCGGCGGGGCTGGTCAGGCAATTTTTAATAGCCAGAGTGCTCACCTTCTCGGGCACTGGCTTTTCAAATCCCACTTTCCCGACCCGACCTTGGGTCACATCTTACCTTGTGGGAGTAAGATAAAACTGGCCTTGTGCCTAACCTCCTGAAGAGGAGGTAAATAATGCTAGTTACTGCAATAAGCAACAGATATAGCTGAGAACATTTTTTCATCAACTTCATCGAAGTCGTGTAAGAATTAACAGCACATTTAATGACAGCTTTAATGTTAAAGTAAGCATACATCAGGGTTCTGTACGGAGTCGGTTGATTTTCATTAGTGTCTTAGAAGCATTGTCCAGGGTGTTTAGTACGAATTGTCCACAAGAGATGCTGTATGCTGACGATTTAGTACTTGCCTGTGAAACAAGAGACGACCTACTTGTTCAGTTAAAGACTTGGAGGAATGCTATGGAAATAAAGGTCTGAGAGTGAATGTTACCAAGACCAAAGTGATGACCAATGGTTTTAGAGTTGGAAAGCTCCCCAGAAATAGAAAGTCCTCCTGCTCAGTTTGTGGAAAGGAAGTCAGGTACAATTCAATCTTCTGTGGCACTTGTAAGCATTGGGTACACAAGAAGTGCAGTGGAATTATTGGTAGGTTGAGGGATAATAACCAGTATGTGCAAGACAATGGAGATGGATGAGAACTCAGATGTTAACAAATTTTGTTACCTTGGTAACACCATTGGGGCACAGGGTGGAGAAAGTGCTAGTGTTTTTGCAAGAGTTAGGAAGGGATGAAGTAAATCAGGGAATTTCTACCATTACTAACCAGCAGAGCGTTACAACTGTCTATCAGGCATATGTACACAGTGTGATGATATGATTAAATCTGGACAGTATAGACAGATGAGATGTATGTAGAACAGGAGACTTAAATGGTATGGCCACATGAAAGAATGGATGAGATCTCTTGGGTTTGTAGATGTAGAACAGTTGAGATAGCAGGTTCAGTTCACAGAGGAAGGCCAAGGAAAACATGGGAGGAAGTGATAAAGATGGACTTGAAAGAAAGAGGGATAAATAAAAATCTAGCCAGAGATAGATTAGTTTGGAAGGCAATTTCTGAAAGCCGTCCAACACATGCCAGCATATAAAACGGACGTTAAACCGAATATGATGATAATAATGATGATGATGACCACTTATCAATGATTGGTTGAAGAACTTCATAGCTCTTCTCTATTTATATAAATTTAGTTATGTATATATGTTTCTATATTTGTATGTATAGGATTCATTTTCTAAACTAATTAACCGATCATTATGAATTTTGAAACAGCTACTAGGCATAAGGGATCATCATATAGGCTATATTTAGTTTAATTTAGATTAATGCAAAGGGAGTGAAAAGGGGATGAAAGCCCTTTGTAAAAATTCAGATACCTCCAATTTTTATGAAATTTTAACAATAGCTATTAGACATCAATTAATAAATATTCCCCAAATTTCACTTTCTTCAGGGTATTATAAAGGGTTTTTAGGGAGCATAATATTCAAGTATTTCAGATCTTCATTAAATTTGATCCATAGTCATTAACACCAATTAATTACAATTCCTTGAATTTCATTTTTTCTTAAGCTTGAAGTCTTAACTTTTAGACATTTTCTAGAATCAAAATGATGTCATGGATTTTTATCAAAATTAGAATAAGGATTGTAGACATAAGGTTTAGTAGCATTATATCTTGCTTTTAATCTCAGTTGTGCAAAACGGTTCTGTTCAGGGAATTAACTTTACCCATCCTGATATGGGTATTCTTCTTGTTTCATATAAATTTCAAATTCCAGGCAGATTTTTAACAATTATGATGAACTTTTGTATCATAATTTCGATTCTGACAAGAGAAATGAACTTATAAGTTTTTGCAATCTACAAATCAGGACTATTTAGATTTGAAAATTTCATCAAAGTCTGGGATATTTTCAGAGGTGGTGTATCCCCACCTCTAAGTATTTCAGGGTATTTCATAGAAAGAGCAAAATTAAAATACTACTACTACTACTACTACTACTACTACTACTACTACTATTACTACTACTAATAATAATAATAATGATAATTTATTATTATAATTGGTGCTTTTTTACATTGGGACCCGCACTAACTTTGACCCCGTAATAGCAATAGTAGTGACAGCAGTGTTAACATTTGTCACCCCTATGTTACTGCAGTTATCCCAAGGATGCTTTATGCTAAATCTTGTGCAATTCTGACTGATAGTTTTGGAAAGAATACATGTTTATTATTTATTCCCTACAGGTTCTCACACGAGTTATTATCAGTGATCGCTCACTGGCAACAACAGATGGTATTGCCTAAAGTCTGACTGAGTGACAACAAGTCTCCCCAAATTTCCTGCACTCTGCTTCTTTCGATGGCCATTGCAAATCATTTTTGTTTTCGCAACAGCCGTTTACCATTGATTTCTGACTGGTGCCGGCCTTTGGCTTTTTTAAAAATTTAAATGACAATAAGTTTTCCTAACATTCCAGTACTCCCTGTGCCCTTCCAGTAGAGGTCTGATTTGTCCTCTCCCTACTCGGTCTTTCCATCCTCCTAGAGCATTCTTGATCATTTTCTGCAAATGTGTTACCTTGTTATGGGGATTGGCTTCTGCACTAAAGGATTTTTCTTAATATTTCAGCTGTTTCTATCAGTGCTGTATGTTCTAGTGTCAATCCTCTCTTTGATTCCAATTTCTCCTCGTCATTTTTCCAGGTTTTTCATAACTGTTCTTAGTGATCCTATAATTATTGGTATTACAGTAATTTTCTTCGTGTTCCATATTCATGTCAGTTTTCTGGCAAGTTCCATGTATTTGCTACGTTTTTCTGCCTCCTTGATCTTCATCCTGTGATCTGCTGGGAAGACAAAATCAACAATTTGGCAGGTTTTTTTTCCTTCTTATTGATTATCAAATTCGGTCTTCTTGCTTGAATGAGTTTGTCCATTTGCATTCCCTTGTCCGAGAGGATTTTATGTCTTTCATTTTCCAATACTGCTCAGATTTGTGCCTGTATCACTTGTCTGCATGTTAAAAGTGCAGACATCTGCACAGTTTCTAATACACTTCCCAATTAAGACATGTTTATTTTATATACATTTGGGCTAGTTTGCTACATTCACTTATGTGGTTTACCATTTCGTCTCTTTGTCCACAGTCTAAATTTATTTTTTTCCTGGGTGTTATCAATCTTGGCTTTTATGTAGTTTGTTCTGATCACAATGTTTTGTTCGACTGTCAGTAGCGATTCCATACCTCTGTTCAAGTGTCCTTCTCTAGTCATTTCTATGTGTTTTTTGTGCACTATTTCTTTGGTCAGTCTGAGAAATTATCCATGTAGCTGCTTCTCTTCCCATTTTTCTTTTCTCGCCTTTTTGTTTCCCCAGTTTCGCTGCTCTCTATATTGTTTACCTTTGTGGTGCTTTTGGCGGCGCTAATCAGCCTGTATTTTGTGTTATGCATTTTTTTTATTGAATCATCCATGCAGTCTTTTATATTTACCAATCCTCTTCCTCCTTCTTTCCTTTTTGCATAGTGATTGAGTTTCATCGTTCGGACACAGTGCGTTGTGCATGGTCATTTGTTTTCTGATTCTTTGATCCTTGTACATGAGAGTTTATGAAGGGTCCAGAATATCTTATCAGTATATTATTATTATTTTTATTATTATTATTATTATTATTATTATTATTATTATTATTAATATTATTATTTTACTCACTAGTTCTTACATAAGTTATTGCCAGTGAACCATCACTGGCAATAACAAATAGGCTTCCCTGGAGTACGAGTGACAAAAACCTCCCCAGATTTCCAGCACTCTCTGCTTCTTTTGATAACAATTCCAAATCACTTTGCATTCTCGCAAGAGCTGTTTACCATTGACTTCTCATTGATACTAGTCGTTTTTTTCTGGAACCTGGATGGCAATAAGCCTTCTCAGCATTACAATACTTTGCATGATCATCTCATCCAGTGGAAGTCTGGATGGTGTTCTCCCATCTTGGTCTTTTCACCCTCCCTGGTTCTTCATGACCATTTTCTGTGGCACCAACCAATGCTGGTGGCACCGATTACTTTTGGGGAGGGGGGAGGCAAATCATGTGATTTTTCTTATCCACTTTGGTAGCTTTGAGGAGTTCAGTTCCCTGGGCTTCGTGTACTGTTCCTTCCGTGTTTCTAGTTGGGTTTATGCAGTGTTATTCTATTTCTATATCTGTGATTGGTTATATGAGCTGGTTTCCACAGTTGAGGATTTTTCTTAATATTTCAGCTGCTTTCATCAATACTGTGCTTTGCAAAGTGTTCATCCTCCCTTTGATTCCAATATCTAATATTTTGCCAGGTTTATAGGGTTTATTTTTTTTACTATATCCCCTTCAATTCTCTGGCAAGCTTCATGTATTTGCTTAGTTTTACTGGTGCCTTAATATTCACCCTGTGACTGATGGGATGGTGTTCTATTTGACAGATTTTTTTTCCTTCTTGTTGACTATTATCAGGTTCGGTTTTCATGCTTGAATGAGTTTGTCCATTCATATTTCCATGTCCCAGAAGATTTTATGTTTTTTATTTTCAAATACGGGCTCCGGTTTATGATTGTACCATTTGTCTTGAATGCTCAAAGTGCATTCGTTTGCATAGTTCCCAGTGGACCACTTTTAAAACCGAGTTATATTTGTTTTTGTATTTCTTTTGGGCTAGTTTGCTGCATTTAATCGTGGCATGGTTTACCATTTCGTCTCTTTATCCACAGAGTCTAAATTTACTTTTTTGGCTTTTATGTAGTTAGTTCTCGTTGCATATTTTGTGCAACAGTTACTAGTGATTCCGTTTCGTGCATCGTTTCTTTGGCCAGTTTTATAAACTGTCCATGTACTTTGTACCAGCCAGTGAAAAACAAAAGAGTGTTTTTTGTTTCAACGGATGTTTATTTTTTGCTTGTATCTACTTTCCTTCTTCTTCGATACATAGACCATAAGTCATCGTAAACTAAAATAAACATAATACAGACGAAACGATAAACAGAACAAAATACATAGAACAAATGAAAAATACACAGAAACACACAATGAACACATGCCAAACTTTTCATCTCTTTCTGGTGGTAAATTATTTCCAAGTGTTCAACCATTGCTGCTTAAATAATGTGTGAGCAGAATATGTTAGTTTCATAATACTAGAACCCCATACAAGGTAAATAACTACTTGAACTTTTACACTCGCACCATCACATGTTGTCTCAACACTATGCTTCCACCAACCTTTTCTTCAAGCTTTGAGCAGCAACACAGGTTTGTGTACTGGTCTTTCGAGACAAACTGGTTTACTCATTCGTTTACCTTTTACATCTAACATTTTGTTACCGACAAGCAGTTTGATGCATCTGATTTTCCCATCACTTCCCTGAAACACCTCTATTATCTTCGCCAATTTCCACTGGTTTCTTGGCAAAATATCGACTTGTAGCAAGACTATGTCGCCAATTCTCGCATCTCTCTTACTGTCGATCCATTTATACCATTTTATATCCATCAGATATTCATTTCTCTATCTGTTCCGGAAATCGCTGATCAAGTATTGCACTCGCTTCCATCTCTTTTTAAGATAGAGATCTTCTCTTACAAACTCACTCAGTAGCGGTGCAATGATTGACAATTTCATTGTGAGCAGATGGTTGGGTGTCAGAGGTTCTGGCCCCATAGGGTCATTAATACCTGCTGCAGATAAGGGTCGCCTAATCACTTCGTCCATAGAAGTTCTCAATGAGAAACTGTTTAGCCGTACATCACTCTGAATAATAATGTGATTTAAAACATTTCTTACTGTTCTAATTTGCCTTTCCCAGACACTTCCCATGTGGCTAGAAACAGGTGGATTCATAATGAATCTACACCCTCATTTCTTTATTCATTCTTGGTTCATTAATGACTGAAACTCTTTCTTCGCACTGACAAAATTATTTCCTTGCATACAATGGAGTCGGCCGATGTTGCCACGTATGCAAATAAAGCAACGTAATGAATTGATGAATGCATCAGTTGTCAGATCGTCTAATGCTTCAATGTGGACGTCTCTGGATCACATGCAGGAAAACAACCCATATTTTAAAATTTCTTTTATCTTTAACATAAAATGTTCCAAAACAATCTATGCTGCCATAGATAAATGGAGGAGTAGTTTCCATTGTTTCTGGAGGGGGGAGGGGGTTAGCTATCCTTTGGGTTTGGTTACCGTTTCTCAACTTTCTACATTGTAGACACTTGTAGATGAGGGATGACACCTCTCTACTACATCCCAAAATCCAAATACTGTTAGATCTAATTTTATTGATGGTCGTACATCGGCCTTAATGGTGTAACCCTTTATGAAAGTTCTTCATGATTGAATGGGAAATATGATGTCTTTTAGGAAGGATAGCTGGGTATTTCACATGGGAGTGGAGTGCTGCTTTTATTAGTCTTCCTCACACTCTTAATGTATCTTCTTTGTCCAAGAACGGATTCAATCTATTCAATTTTGGATGGAGAAGTAGAGTTGATTTCTATTCCTAGTTTCAGAGCCTTAATTTCATTACTGAACGATTCTCTTTGTACTATTCTAACGAGTATCTTTTCTTTCTTCAAGTGTTGTAGGTTGTTTGGAATTTTTTCTTTGACCCAAAAGACATTTTAAGAATCGCTCAAGTCTGGCTATGACTTTCATTATTCTGTTCCAGTTTGAGAACTTCTGCAAATGTATCGATAAAGATCTTTCTTCATTTACCTCAGTCAGGTGAACCTGTACTTTTCTAACTTCTGGATCACTCTTATTAATTTGTTCTATTTTAATGTCTTTTTCTTTAAATAATTCTGTTTCCCATAAGAAGTTTGATCCAGTGAGCCAATTGGACTTTACTAGTTCTTTCACAGTGAGTCCACGAGAAGCATGATCAGCTGGATTCTGTTGGAATGCAACATATTTCCATTGACCCTGGTTAGTATATGTTCTGATCAATTGAATCCGATTGGCCACAAATACATGGAACAGTCATGCATCATTATTAATATATCCAAGAATAACCTTAGAATCAGTCTAGTAGAACTCTGGGATATCCTTCAAGTCAAGTTCTTTTTTTAGTAGCCCACTGACTCTAGTTGCTACAACTGCAGCTGTGAGTTCTAATCGTGGAATAGGTGTCATTTTTATTAGTGCAACCCTTGCCTTACCCATGACAAGTATGCAATGAATTTTTCCTGACATGGATGTGATTCTTGGGCATGCCATTCTCCCACCAGAGGAATTCAAGATAGTCCAGATTCCTGTAGCTAACAGAATATATCACTTTTTTTATACTAGAAGCTCATACAAGGGAGATAACTACTTGAACTGTTACATTTTTTCCCACCTTTTTGTTTTCTGTTTTGCTGCTCTTTGCATCGTTCATTTTGGTGGAGGTAATCAGCCTCTCTGTACTTTGGGTCATGTATTTTTCTACTTTTGTTGTATCAGCCACACACTCATCTCTACTTACCCGTCCTCTTCCCCCTTCTCTTCTTTTTACACAGAGTTGGTCAGTATCATCCTTTGCATGCAGTGTATGGTGCATGGTCATTAGTTTTCTAGTTCTTTTCCTCAGGTGTCTGAATTTTTCTTTTCTCGATCTTATGAAAGGTCCAGAATATCTTAAGTACTTTTTTCTTTTTAATGTTTCTACCATAAAATTTTGTTTTAACGTGCTTTTTTGTTCTCTCGTCTAACCGTTCATTTTTTGTTTATGTGATAACGTTCACTTCCAAAACTCTACCAAATTTATAGGTATCATGTTTTCCAAGTGCCCTCATCACCTCTCGGTTGGACAGTTTTATGCTCCCTGCTGTTTCGAGTTTTCCCTTTTTCATCTCTAGTAGTGCACACATTTCCATTCCGAATTTGATTCAAATGTCCTGGTTGAAAATTCTGGTTGTATTTATTATATTGTATAGTTCCTCTATGTGTGTTTTTTTTTCCAAATAGTTTCAGATCATCCATGTACATGATGTGTTTTTTCTTTTGTGTCTGAATTTACACCTGGCATTGCACCTCCTGGGTATTAATAGTAGAATTAGTTGTAGAAGTAAAAGAAGTAGTAGTATTGTCATAATTTTTATACCCTATAACACTTCTTACCAAGTTTGGTGCAATTCTATAAGAGTTTATGATTATTATTATTATTAGTAGTAGTATTAGTATTATTATCAGTAGTAGTAATAGTAGCAAAATTTTTATTATTACGAACAAAGTCGCATATTTTGCTCATTGTGAAGTGACATATTACATTTTAAATTTTAAACTGAATAAATGATAGGTAAGCTTATTTTTAACTGTAGTGAAAATTGTTTAGAAAACAAAATCTTTAAATTCTCTTTCTCTTCGATAAATAGAAGTTGTTAACGCAAAATTATTTTATTGAAATTCTTGTTTCATAACAAAAATGGGTAAATGTTGAACCTTTAACCCAGGCTTTTTAACTGAAAAATAAAAATAAGTTTGTTTTTTTTGCCGATTATATGTAAACGCCTTTAAAAAAATATCTGCAAAATAGTAATTAAAAAAATAAATAACACATTTTAGACGTTATAGTGGAGGATCACTTTCCTATATAAGTTTAACATAGAAAGATCACCTGCTTCCTGACCATCAAGCTTTAATAATCATTCACTTCCGGACCAGGTAGTGTAGGAGAAAGGGTAACCATTTGGAGAGGGTGAGAGGTAGTACGGTTAAAATTAGACATATTTCTTGGAGCGGGGGGGGGGGGCAGTAATCTTGACCATATATAAAAAATGTTCTGGAATTTTCTTGAGAACAAAACATACCTTTTATTAACTCCAAGACTGCCTAAATCTGGTTTGTGGTCGAGTATACTGTGATCGAGGTTGAAACCCTAAATTTGGCTCAGTCTCATAGATACAAATGTGACAATTGAGGCGATCTTGTTGATTGGTTGATAAATGCCAATAACAATAATGAATATTACAAATACCAACACAAACCATGAAAACATGTCCATAAAGAAAATGGTTACTCGTTCTCTCCTACACTTTCTGGTTAAATTCATATAAAGGATAAATTATATTTAGTTTTCTTTTAAATTACCATTTTGCAGATATTTTTCCAGGCCGTTTACATGTAATCACCTAAAATAGAATCTCATTTTTAGTTTTGAGTGAAAAAGACACAAGTTAAGACTGAAAATTTACTTCAAAAGTCATCTGTTTGCGTTGTTTATTTATTTTCTTAGATTTGAAATAAGCAAACTGAACACTCCTGAAAAATGCCAGAAATTCACAAAAGGTCAAAATTAGAGTCAATGCTTGCATTAAACAATGATATTTATTTTTATTGCATCAAATTAAATAGTTGAAATTAAAAAAAAATAATTATTAATAAAATAAAGAGTTGAGCGAACATATATGACACACACCTCCTCGTCCTAACAGATTTATTATTTATTTAAATTGGGTATACAAGAAGTGCAGTGGAATTACTGGTGGGTTTAGAGAGGATAACCAGTTTGTGTGTAGGAAGTGTAAGACAATGGAGATGGATGAGAACTCAGATGTGGAGAAAATATATCTGAATGGCAAAGCTATTGAGGTTCTTGAGAAGTTTTATTATCTTGGTGATACTACTTGAGCACAGGGTAGAGCAGGTGCTAGTATGATTGCAAGAGTTAGGATTAGATGGAGTTAGCTCAAGAAACTTCTGCCATTACTAACCAGCAGAGAGTTACCACTATCAACCAAGGGAAGAGTATAAGGCATAATATGTATGCAGTCTGATGATAGATGGAAGTGAAACATGGCCAGTAAGGGTTGAGGACATGTGTTGCATGGGGAGAAATGATATGAGAATGATACGATGGATATGTAATGTGAGTTTAAAAGACAAGCTTAGATCTGATGACCTCGGAGGAAGATTAAATCTGGACAGTATAGATGTACCCAGAACCCTCTGTGCTCATCAGACAATATGATGTCATCACTGGTCTGGCCGTCCTCGAGATCGATCGGTCACTGGGCGTTAATCTGTTAAATTTGTTGTCTGGATGAAGGCTGCCGATGTCAAGGGTTCTTGTCTAGTTACCAACACACTTCCCACGTCGTGACTGTTTATAACAGTGAGCGATCATAGGGCGGACAGTAACCGGTTATCTCTGCAGAATGAAGGGACATTCAAGCAGAACAACAAAAAAAACAAATAATGATAGTTAACTCGGTCTGGGTTTTGTGTTTTCCTTAGGAAAAATAATTATTCAACAAAGAAATTACGATATCAATTTACACTTGGTTGGTTACAAAACAAGACCGTCCAGTACTCCAAAACATTTACTCTGTGTATAAAACCAAAAATAGGAAGAGTCTAAATTACACTTCCTTAATTCTTCTCTGTGTGAGCGACAAGTGACTGTTACTTGGCCGTGAACAGAATTTCTCTAAGTCGGACAGCACACATTCTTCCTTTACGACGGGCAAGGAGAGCAGAATTTCTTTTGCGCATGCCTGTTCGCGGTCCTGTCCGGCTCTACTGACTGACTCTGCTAACTCTGCCGACTAGCATGTGCAAAGTTCTATCCTGTTTTATTGAAAAGCTCGTGGCTGATATCTCTGTCTCCCGTCACCTCCTCCCTCTCCCTCTCCCTCCTCGCTCACGACGTGCTAAGACAATCTTTAGTTCCCTTTGTCTTGTCACAACTAATTAAATCCTTCTAACTGTATCTATTGGAGAGGGCCCGCTTCTCAGACCCGTCCTCGAAAAGCGATAACAAATAAAACGAAACAACCAAAAATTCAATCTCCCTTGGGCTTTTATACGCAATTAGGTATGACGGTTTACAAGGCTTTTGCTGACTTATAGGCGCCTTGTCTTGCGGCTCTGATAATTCCAATTTTAAACAAAATTCACACTAGTTTCATACCCTCGCTCCATTTCGTAGGGCTCTCTCTCTCTCTCTCTCTCTCTCTCTCTCTCTCTCTCTCTCTCTCTCTCTCTCTCAGTATAGCATTTTCACTACATGCATACTAGTACACAATCGGAATCTTCCTGACTCTCATGGGGCCGGCGGATACTTGTCACATAGAGATGTTTGCTAAACAGGAGACTTTGATGGTTAGTAGATGTAGAACATTTGAGGTAGCAGGTGTTCAGTTCACAGGGAAATGTAAAGAAAAACATGGGAGGAAGTGATAAGAATTAACTTGAGAAAAAGAGGGATAAATAAAAACATGGCTAGAGATAGGTTAGTTTGGAAGTCAATTTCTGAAAGTCGTCCAAGGCATGCCACTAAATAAAATGGATGTTAAACCGACGATGATGATGAAATTAAATACTTGTCTCAATTTAAAAAAAAAATGATAATAATACAATTAAGAGTTGAGCGAACATATATGACACACCCCTCCAATTCCTAAGTTTTGTTATTTATTTAAAAGTAGGGTACATCCTCTATCAAAAATGATGTAAAAATAAAATATGCTTCGCCAGTGTTTGCACTAATATTCATATAAAATCATAGAATTACATCAGTAATTAAATTCTTTATATATAAATTATCATTTCTGATGACCTAAAGAAAAAAATACCTACCACTGACTTTTTATTTAAAGTTTAAGATTTTTTTTCCAAATTAATTTCAGACGATAGGGGTTGTCTGACTTGCTTTCCAATGGAAGTCTTTCGCATGCATTTTTTTTTCAATAGGATAATTAGTGACTGAAATATTGCTAGTTGAAAAAAAAAATTGAGTCATTTCTGATGACCCAAAGAACAAAAAAACAACCGTTGCTTTTATTTTCTTACTTTAATTATTGGGAGAGGGGGCTGGGCGGGGCTAGACATAAAAAAATGACGCAAGACTTTAACATCAGAGGCATTAGCAGAAGTTAAAAAATAAATAAATAAAAAACGTCTCAAACTGGCAAGTTTTTTTTTTTTAAGGAAAGAAAAACGTATAAATCGGTTTAAAGAGCAGATAGGAAAGAAAATGAAAGAAAACGTCTTATTATGGAAATAGATTTGCGTTCTCCCTTTCCTTATTCGCCTGCAGACTTTTGTGTGACTGGAGGGATATATATTTACAAATAAATACACATTGTGCTGACTATAGTGTGAAGGGTAAACATATCTTGGATTTTTTATCGATTAAGGACTAAATTTTCAGATTATGTTTTTTTTATACCGGCTTGTTCAATTTTTAGGTTGGATTCAGTTTAACGTAAAATGATCCTTAATGGAGTTTATATTTCCTAAGGATCCTCTTAAAATATTGCTATTCAATTTAAAACAATCAAAAACATGTTTCTGAATTTTTGAGATGAGGATTGAGAATTTCTATGATTTCGATTATTTGAACTACTGTTCTCATCTGTTATCATCACAACGTTTCAACCGTTGTAACCTCCGGACTTCTTCAGGTGTATCTTTTTGAGACAAAGAATTGCGAATTACTTAAGACTTCTCCCAGTCATGGCTGACAGAATGAGAGCATACTACCTCCGTGGATTAAATAAAGGGTTCCGTTTGAAATTCCGTCCAGATTCCTGAGTTTGACAGAAATATTCCCGAGTTCAAAAATATACACCTGAAGAAGGTCGGAGGTTACAGCGGCCGAAACGTTGTGATAACATTCAAGATGAGAACAGTAGTCCAAATAATCGAAATGATACAAACAAAAACATCTTTTGATTATTATATCGATTAAACACCAACTTCTTACATTAGAAACCGCAAAGTGATAAATTAAAATTCTCTATTCTCATCATCTTTAATGCCAATGACAACCTCACAAGTCCCTACTTACTTGCCTTCCCACGAGGGCAGAGTTAGACACAAGGTCGGTTTTAATGTCGAGAAAATCCAGCTCCCCAAAAACGAGAATTCTGGATTGGGACAAAAATTAGAATTGCTGCACTCGAGAAAGATTTCTCCTTCACTGATTGAGGACAGACAAGATGAAGTGTAGTATCAGAATGGATAACAATGGACCAAGATTTTATTTATCTCCCTCCCATGGCGGGAAGATTAAATGCAAGGTCAGGGAAAGGGGGATTTGCAAAGCCAGCACCCTAGAAGAAGAGCACTCTGACTGAACAAAAGTTTCTTTGGCAGCCCTGTAAGCATTCCCCGGTAGGGGCGGCTCAGGTGATGAGCAATAAACTAACCCCTTCTCAAAGGACGAGAAGGTAAAGCCTGGAAAGGTGGACCTCCTAGAACTGACCAGGACCATACTTCACATTGAGAGAGAACAAGCCATTCTCCAAAAATGGCCTAGACTCTGCCAATCTGATTTTGGTATAAACTAACAAAACGAGATGATGTGAAACGAGATGATGTGAAATGTATGAAATGGTGTGAAATTCGCCTAATCTGTCACGGTTTGCATGCCTGCCATCAAGATCCGCTTTTGGAAAGATCGATTAATGCTGTTATCTATCAGAATATCCTAAATCATTTGCTTATCCCATACATTGAAGACAACGAATTCATCTTCCAGCCTGCAAATGTTCAGATGTATATTCAATAGAAAATTTATGGAAAATCTTTATGAGATTAAGAAAATACTATCCATCAAATCTTGAAGAATTGAAGTGAATCATTATTGAAGTGTGGACATCAGTGTCACGGGAGACTTGTCATCATTTAATCGTTTTATTACCAGAACGAATGAACAAAATAATAAATACAAAAACTGTTACAGCAAACTATTAAATGTACCAATTAGTGTTGGGACAATTAATTGTAATCGGAAAAATTTTTAGGGTATCGGAATCGGAAAAATTTGTGCCTATTTTCCGATGACAAAAGCGTTTCTTTAAATTGTTTTTTTTGTTTGTTCTGTTTAAAACCAACTTTTCCATTAGAGGTACTAATGATAAATATTTATTGATTTTAAACTGCTATTAAAACTAAACTTTATATGTCACTCTTCCCCACGCGTGTATTTTTTACGTTTGCAAAAATAATGCACATATTATTACATGTTTCGGAATTTTTTAGATGAGGGTTGATAATTTGTAGAATTTGGTATATTCGGACTACTGTTCTCAGCAAGGACTCGTGGCGCAGTGGATATATTACTAAGTAAAATTCAGTTCTAAGTGACAGTCATCTGAAGGTTAAAGGTTTAATCCTCAGTGCAGGCGATACGAAGAATTGCGAATTACTGAAGACTTCTTCCCAGTCATGGCAGATTGAACGAGAGCATGCTACCCTCGTGGACAAGGTACACCTGAAGATGGTCGGATGTTACATCGGCCGAAACGTTGTGATAAAAAAACTCAACATGAGAACAGTAGTCCGAATATACCAAATTCTACATATTATTACATGCGGTTTAAAGGTAATCCGAAAATTTGAAAAAAGCAAGAACAACTCTATAGCTAAATATTTAGAGATTTAAAGAGAATCAGGAATTTAGGATGAATTCCGGAAAAATATTAGATTCGTCCCGTCACTAGTACGAATACAGTTCTTCGAAAGTGTGTTCATAAATAAACAGCATTTTCGTTATTTGTTAAATCTTTAAATTTTGAAAATTCCACATTTAAAAAAAAAAATTGGTTCGTCAGTGAAATACTGCCAGATTATTTTCATATATCGAATTGATATCGATTAAACAGTCAAAATGTAAACAAATCCAAATGAGAAATATGAAAGTTATTCACAAAAATTGAATATTCCATTTCACTGAATTTGTGTAGTATATATATATATATATATACTATATTATGATGAATATTTTTAAAATTCTTATCCACATGAACATGTGTTTCATCCTTTTCCGGTAATCATCAGTGTGGAGGATGATAGTTCTGCTAGTTCCACGATTCGAACCTCAGACCCGAGTCAACATTTTAACTTCCGTCTAAACTCCTAGAACCATGCGGCCAACCTAACAATCACGGTGAAAGGAAGCGAATTAATGTCTATTTATGTCTTTACATACCTAGAAGGCTGTTATAAACAGTGTTTAATGACCCAGTTGGACAGAACTTTGCATTAAATTTGGCAGGCTTATTATAATTTTCTTAAAAACTATAGATTACAGTGTGTTCGGTTTTTCTCAAAGTTTTCACCAACTGAACGATGCTAAAGATTCGGTCTGACAATATGAGACGGTTTCTACCCCAGAAACCTCATGTCCAAACCTCGGTTCACTAAACAGACACTGTAATGTATAGTTTTTAAATAAAATACTTCATATGAGCTCATGTAGAACCTGCGATCGAGCACTTTATCGTTTTCTTTATCAACTGTTATGATATATGCTATATATATATGTGTGTGCGTGTATATGTGTGTGTGTAGATATATATATATATATATATGTATTTCTATTTAAAAAATGCTATATTCAAATATAAATTTTATAACATGAAGCAATTATAATAGCTCAATAGTATAAGGCTATAGCTATGTTGTATACAATATTTTTGATTTAATTTTATACCATATCAATGTTATGAAGGACAGATTCACATCATTTCACAAAACTTGTTATATATATATACATATATAAGAAAACAAATAACCAGTTGGATCACAGATTGGACTTAGGTTAGGAAATACTGAGTTTGCAAAGCTAGTTAAATATAAAAATAAAACGACAAAATCCAAAATTAGCCTCTTTCTGCTTGCTATATATATATATATATATATATATATATATAATCTTCTTTTTTTCTCTAACTATAGGTTAAATAGTATTACTGCTGATTCCTTTTCATTTATAATGAAGTGGAGTATTCCACTATTCTTTTTCTTCTCTTTTTTCTTTATAAACGACGACTGTTAATAAAAAGAGAGGGAGGGAGAGAGAGAGAGAGAGAGATTAAAGCAAGAGTGATAGCTATTCATCGAATAAGAAGAGGAGGTCAAACAACATACAGGAGAAAATGAGAGAGAAAGTAAGATATAGATCATTTAATGAATTATTTGCAAATTGCAGCTAATTTGAATGATTAAAATGGAAGTTGTTTCAAACATAACTCAATCCTAAAATGGAGAAATAGTTTAACATGTATTTTGTATGATTAAAGTATGTAGGAAACAAAACCTGAAAAAAAAACATTAACTGAGCTTTAGTATAATATATACATACATACATACATATATATATACATACATATATATATACGTTTGTTGCTGTATATCTATCTCAATCTTAGTCTGTTCCTATGTAAAAATGCACTAGGCTGCATATTTTAGTGGTGCATGCAAATAGCAGACGTTGCAGATGATAGATGCTCAGTCAAAGGACAAGGGGGTAGAGCACAGAGGAAATTGAAAATGTCTTTGATTTTATATTGGGCCACTCAGAATCTTATTTCTCTTTGGAAACAATAAGTGCCTCATAAACCGAGGAGTCATGTTGGGACCGATACACTTGAAAAAAAACAAAAACAATGTTCCTAGATAGTCTCCATGATAACCCCCCTTGGGTGGATTGTCTGGTAGTTATCTCTAGTGAATATCTCCAGCAGTCAGCCTTTGGGTGGTCGAATGGTGACCAGTGAGAAAGACTAGCATCTAAGATTTCCAGTCAGGAGGAAAAGATTCCAGGAAATGGAAAGGAGAGGGGGGAGACATGGCCCTCTGGGCATGACACAGCCAGTTTGTTTTTTATGGGCTGGCAGTCAGTTGAGCCGGGTTCCTCTCCAGGCAAAGTGAGCTTTTCGAGCTCTTAGCCAAAGGAATGTTTTGAGCTGACTCATGTTTCGATTTGGTCGGGCTAAAAATCTCATCTTGCAAGTTTGCTATTTTTCAACCTTGGAACACGAGTATCATTTGTAACCTCCAACAAATAAACCTGTTAATTGTTTGGCCTGACTTGGAATGAGAATTCTTAGTTGCAGCACTGACTGAGTCGGACAACAACTTTGGACGGGCACAACGTAGCCAATGCAGTGAACGCACTTATACATATTCACATCTATCTATCTTTTTGTTGCTATCAATATTAGCCTGTGCATATCTTTTTTTTTATTCCTATACATATTAATCTGTTCCTATCAATATTAGCCTTTTCCTATCTATCTTTCTATTCCTATAAATACTCTTCTCTTCTTAATTTTCTTTCTATTCTCATCAATATTAGCCTATTTGTATGTATCTATCTTTCTATTCTCATTAATATTAGCCTATTCATATGTATCTATCTTTCTATTCTCATTAATATTAGCCTGTTCTTATCGTTCTTTGTATTCTTATAAATATCAGCCTGTTCTTATCTTTCTATTTCTATCAACATTAGCCCATTTCTATCTATTTTTTTTCTATTCTCATCAACATTAGCCTGTTCCTATCTATGTATCTATATTGAATGTTCAATAATTGATGATTGTTCCTTACCACTGGTATCAAGTAACCCAATACAACCAATTACACATTTGGAGAGAAGATGGCACCCCACCCCATCTGTTACTCCAAGAAATGCCATAAAAGAGAATTAATGAACTGAGCATCGGCAAAAAATAGGTTACGGAAAATGTGCACATCTATGAAGTTGCTTAGATTCTCGGATGTGCAACCAAAGATCAGAGTTTTCAGTGCTGGTTTTCTAGGTCAAGATCTGCGAACTATTTACAATCTTCCAATTATCTTGCATCCAGTGGCTTTTGTATTTTGAGAAATCATTGGTGTAACTTTTTTTTATTGAATGTAAATAAGTTTATATTTATAAAAATTCCAACAAATTGGGTCAATTATTCATAATTATTTTTTGGAGTTTAGTCCCTTCAAGGACATTCATGCTGACATGGTTGCTATATTATGGGATGGTTTTTCTGTTTTATCAACAGTGCAAAAGCTGAATTTGATAACGGTATAATTTTGAATGGTTTGATGTAACAACTAAAGAACTGAACCAAGACAGACTGACAGGAAGGAAGGAAAGAATGAGAAAAAAAAAGGAAGAAAAGATATAGGGAAGCATAGAGAAGAGGAAGGAAAAGAAAGAGAAAAAAAGGGGGAAAAGATAAAGGAAAGGATAGAGAAAAAAAGGGAGAAAAGGGAAGCGAAGGATGGGGAAGGGAAGGAAAGAGAGAAAAGGGGAAGGAAAGAATAGAGAAAAAAAGGGTGAAAAGAGGAAGGGAAGGAAAGAGGAAGGGGTGGAGAGAAAGAAAAGGGAGAAAAGAGGAAGCAAAAGAAAGAGAGAAAAGGGGAAGGGAAGGATAGAGAACAAAGGGGAAGGGAAGGATAGAGAACACAGGGAAGGGGTGGAGAGTGAAAAAAGGGGAAGGGGTGGAGAGAGTAAAAAGGGGAAAGGAAGGAGACAGATTTCGTAAAGAAGAGATTCTTGTCACATTTTAGTGTCTCGCCACAAAAAGGGCAAGTGTGATCGAGCAGTTAGAATGATTGCATTCTCATCTGTTGGTTATGGGTTCTATCCTGCCTCACGGCATCTTAGGCAAGTGTCTGAAAACCATATGCCACGTGTCAAACCAAGCGTTGTGAGTGAAATTGGGTACAATGAAACTGTTCGGAAGCTGTTTAATTGTCTGAATAGAGACCAGTGCTCCCAGGCTTCGCCAGCCCAAGACACACTGCGTGAGGGATACTCACCATGCAACCTCCCTCTGCTCCTTAAACGGGTATGGGACCGTTTACGTTTTTCGAGAAAGAACAGAAAAAAACAAGTTTTGAAATGGATAAATTGTAATTTTATGTTGTGATTGCTGATGTCTCCTTTATTTCCTTTTCGTGAAGAAGACGAAGAGAGTGAGAGGGATTATAGAGAAAGAGAAAGTAAACAAAGAAACAACGGACCAAAACATCAAGTCTGAATTCATGACTGAAATCTCAGTAAGAAAGACATTGCTTAAAATCATTTTTAGGAAGTCCTCACATTAATTTTAATATCAAGTTAGTTCAACACATAAGTTAACACAAATGCTTATTGTTTTTGCTTACCAAGATTATGCTACCTACCTTGGAAATCATTGTTGCATTACGTTCCTTTCTTAATACATTTACACAGACACTCACTTCACTAGAGGTCGTCAGACCCGTATTATTTCCCTTTTTCAGGACGGCAGGTGGCATTACAATCTGCCTTATAAAAAGGGATGCACATACTCTCTCCTGCTCTTTCTAATTCAGTACTTGCTACAGATAACATCAGTCAGACCGTCTCTGTCCCCCGTCTAAGTTTGACTATTGCTTTGACGAACACATCACATACTATGTGTACTTGCAGACAAACACACAATGCTGGTACATAAGACTTTTCTCTACTTACACACACACATCCTTCTACTCAGACTTTGTTGAACACATTCTTGTGAACTCAATTTCATAACAAACACCATTTACATACTTTCTTGCACACATATTCTCAATGGACACTTTGCCTCCATGTGCGCTCACACACAAACACACAATTCGGTATATAAGACTTCACCTCTCTCCTTACGTACACATCATTTACAGACTTTCTTATATTCATTCTCAATGGACACAATTTCATAGTGAACTCAGTCGGGCCCACGAACAATAAATGTTGTTTTGAATTTTATTTTGTCTTTGAGTTGTTACTTTGTTTTCATTGGCATGCTTGTATATTGAGCACATAAACATATATAGGATACCCGGCACTGTCCAAGCGTCGGCCTAAACTCCTAAATCATTAACCAAAGATGAGGGAGCCTGCAGGAGGCCTTAGAAGGGATTGTTTCAGCAGTGAACTGGGTTAGGGCTAAGGCTAGGGCTCTTTAACTTGATTTTTTTGCTTCTTGTTGGAAAAAATTATGTCGAATCTTTTTTTTTTAACAGAAACAACTTATTTTTAAAACGTTATTGCGCATGTGCATTAATCTGGTCCAAACTTAAATTCCATCAAACTTCCGTCTTTTGAAAATTGCTATGTTAAATTTGAAAATTTATATTCCTTAGAAAGTATATGATTTATGGAATACATACTAAAAATGTCACACAAATTGGATGATTCTCTGATTTCTGATGATAAAAAAATTAACATGTTGGTCTGTTTATGATTTTACATGCACCCGTATATTTATGGCAGAATCACGTTGACACACAGATTTTCATTAGATCATTAGAGTTAAGCAACGTTAAATGTGATCAGTGCCGGATGGGTGACTATTTAGGAATAGCAGGTACTGTATGTGGGAGGACGGTGACATTTCCAGCAAAAAAAAACGTTCCTTTAGTTTATGGTGTTGCTGTAAGGGAGGTAACTTATCGCGATGTTATACTTGTATTTCGTAACAATTGATTTCAAACATTTTTCCATTAAAAAAAATTATATGTTATTATATTTACGATTTTTGACCCCGCTCTTTTTAGAAAAGTTTAAAAAATTATTAAAATTGAAAATTAAATGTTTTAAATATTAAGTATGACAAAAAGATTTCCGATTTTTCGTGGTCACACGGAAATAAGAAAATATGGAAACAGGACATGTTTCCGTTTACATTTAAAAAAAAAAAATTTGTTTTTTCATTGTTTTTTAATTTTTGTTAGAATCAAATGTTGAAATTACATTATATAAAAAAATTCTTGTTTTTGCAAATAAAAAGTTTGACAATCATTATTTTTAAATAGAAAAATGTTTGAAATTAATTGTTATAAAAAATACAAGCATAAAATCGAGTTAAGTTATCTCCCTTACAAAAACAACATAAACTAAAGAAGAGCCAAAACAACGTCATCTCTCCTAACCGGGATGTATATGTGATTGGGGGCCGCTTGTAAATTTAATTGCCTAGAAACTTCCTCTTCAGAGGAAGTCCACTCAACCCGAACAGGGTTAATGCCGCACCAGGTACTAGGTACACACCTGTATCATAGATGAGAGGAGGGTATTACTGTGCAAGTAAATGCAATAGATCTGATTGGACTTGAACTTAGCCAATTCTATAGTCTGTGTTGATATCCATTACACATTGGCTTAATCCATCCCTTGTCCTAAAAGTGGCTCAGAAATCAAGCCCATAATAATCCAACCCATCCAGGATTAAAGTGAAACGTTTTCAGTAATTATCAGTTCATTTTTTTTTTAGTTCAACAAATGATTTTTTAAAGAATGATTGTTCTGTTGGGTGAATACTTAGGGGGATAATCATTTTCATGGCTTTAAATATGGATTAAATATTATGTTTTATTTCTATGGAAGGAGATATATTGAAATGTGGAAGGGGGAGATAAGTATCCAAAATGAGATTCGCAGAGAGAGAAAGAGAGGTGCACATGTGTATTTGCAGAAGAGAAATAGGAAGAGAGAGAAAGAGAGAGAGAAAGAGAGAGAGAGAGATTGCCTCAGAGGAAGATATATGTATGAAAGAGACAAAGAAATAGGCTAAAGTATATGTGAAAGAAAAAAAAGTGAGGAAGAAAGTAAAGATACAATATGTACATGAAAGAAAGGAAAGGATCTGTATAAGAAAGAGAGAATACATGCGAAAAAAAAAAAAGAAATGATGTTGGTAATATTTATTTGAAAAAAAAAAAATACAAAAAATGGCACAACGCTGAAGAGATAATGTTGGCAAGAGAGAGTTGCATGTAAAATAGTGTGTGTTAGTGTTATATACGAGGCCTGTCTAAAAAGTATCCGACCTTAGGCCAGAAAAAATATTTCAAATACCTGACGGGGTTGAGACCCTAATCCCTTTCAAAGTAGACCCCTTGTGCTTGCACACGCTCAGCCCACCGATCCATCCACTACCGGAAACACCTCTGGAAGTCTTTTTTTGTGAATGGTGTTCATCTCGGCTGTCGCGTTCCGCATTATCTCTTCTCTAGTCTCAAAACGGGAACCTTTCAGTGGCGTCTTCAATTTTCGAAAACAACCAGAAGTCGCAAGGAGCCATATCTGGAGAGTAGGGAGGTTGGCAAACGACTGGAATTCGATGTTTAGCATAGAAATGTTGGATCAATTGGGATGAATGTGCGGGGGGCGGTGTCGTGATGTAGTTGCCAGTTTTTTGCCATCCACATGTCTGGTCTTTAGCGCCGAACTGCATCACGGAGACGCCGAAGAACATCCTGATAGTACTCCTTTGTCACTGTTTGTCCTTCAGGTGCGTATTCATGATGCACAATTCCACGGATATCAAAGAAGACAGTCAGCATCACCTTGATTTTGCTTTGCACCTATCACGCTTTTTTTGGTGTTGGAGACTCGGGATGCTTTCATTGCAACGACTGTCTTTTTGTTTCTGGGTCATATCCGTACAACCGTGACTTATCTCCAGTTATCACGGTGTTCAGAAACCCAGGATCAGTGTTGGCAGTTTCCAGAAGGTCTTGTGCCACTTGAAAACGGAGGTTCTTTTGTTCCTGCAACAACAACTTGGGCAGAAATTTCGAAGCCACTTTGTGCATGTTCAAATCATCACGCAAAATTGCATGTGTAGAAATCTTTACTCACTCCGACCTCTTGGGTGATCTTTCGCACGGTTGAACAACGATCTTCCATCATCACATTTCACACCCTTTCAACAACAGCTGCAATCTGAGCAGTTTGGGGCCTGCCAGAACGCTGGTCACTCTCCGCTGATGTGCGGACATTTTTGAATCGGTTGAACCATTTCTTAATTTGTGTTAGGCCATCGCATCTTCGCCAAACACCTGTTGAATCTTACGAATTGTTTTGCTTTGAGAATCACCAAGCTTTTGACAAAATTTGATGCAGTACCTTTGCTCAACACGTTCAGTCATCTTGAGAGAATCGGTAATACAACGAACACATTGTGTAGCACCTCACTCAGCGACCAACAGGCAGCGACTAACATGCAGGATGGCAGTGATAAAATTCACACATGCGCATGAAGGTGTCTTCCTTCTACTGTGTAGAGTGACGCCGCCCTATCATCTCTATTTCGCATGGAAAAAATAACAGTCGGATACTTTTTAGACAGTCCTCATACATGTGTGTTTGTGGGAGAATATGTAGTTACCAGCTTTTCTTATTGATGGGTCGGGATTTAAGATGTCTGTTGATTTTTTTCCCGGACAGATAGCTGAAGTATGTCCTTGACAAAGACGATTCAAACTTTAATTATATTTTATTTATCTTAGCTATATAGATATCCATCTTTCCTCAGCTAAGAGTTGTTTCTAAGCGGATCATACCTAAATGGGACTGAGCAACCCTATTTATCAGGATTTTGCACTTCATGCTTTCTCATCAAAATTCTAAACTGTAACGGATTATTCAACTTCAAATCCTTTCTATGTCACAGAATTAAACTAACCAATCAGATAATTATCTTCATTAGCGATAATATGCTCCCTCCGGTTTCATATTTTTGCTAATATATATAATGTTCAGTTTACTAATGAACAGCCTATTGTGAAAATTTCTTGTTGATGTACGCTATCCCCCCCTCCCAAAGAAGGAGATAATGCCTGAGAGGATGGTCTTATGGGAACAGTACAAATGCTACACTACACCCCTCAATAAAAAAAAGGATGAGGTAATGTCTGAAAGGATGGTATCATGATAACAGAGCAGATAGTACACTAGCTAGCCCACACCTTCAGAAAAGGAAAGTAGGAGGTAATGCCTGGGTGACTGATCTCATGAAAAGAGAACAGATACTTAACTAGTCTCACTTCCAAAAGAGGAAGTAATTCCTGGTAAGATGGTCTCATGACAACAGAACAGATACTACACTATCCTCTTCCATGAATTGAGCATTGCAAGATAGTACATTAGTTTGAAATAGTATAGTAAACTGATTTGAGCATTATAAAAAAGTACAAATATATAATTAATGGAAGTAATAGTATAGTTCGGCTTCAGACAGACATATACCAAATCTCCATTAGTAATAGATATGGGGCCACAGATCATCATCGAATAATGATACCTAATTACTCAGCAAACCCTAATTACACTTAACTCCAAAAGTGATATGTAACATTAGAAAAAGCGCATGCATGTGTGTATGTGAGTGGTGATGAGTGCAAGAGAGGGGGGGGGACGAGATGTTGGTGAGAGAAAAAAAGGATGTGTGTGCACATGTGATAGATGGAGAGAGAGAATGAGGTGGGTGGGGAGTACAGAAAGAGAGAGCGAGCGAAAGTTTAATGTCTTTATTTTTAATTATATACAGGTAAGGATTACTTTACCATCAAACAACACCTTCCCATAAGCAACTCATTTTTGTGGGGGTTTTGTTTTTGCATGGATCAAATGAAATATAAAAAAACAAAAACAATGAAAGCGAATACAAAATCTAAAGTAATTTAAATAATAAAATAGAATAAAATAATCTGAATGCAAAACACATGATTGCATTTATTTCTTTAAGAAACACAACACAGCAGTTGAAAGGAGAGACATTTCCCATTGTTTTAGTCACTTTTGTTGCCAATGCTTTGCTGTGCATTCTGGCTTAGTTTGATCATATTTTATACCTAAGTTTTATATACTGTAGAGATAGATCTAGTTTCATTTAACTCAGTTGGTAGAGCACGGGACTCTAACCATTGAATCTCGCTAGGTCTAGCCACACTGATGCGGCATAGAGATGATGAAACATGTGTCTGTGAATATATATCCGAGGCCTGTCTAAAAAGTATCCGATCTTAGGTCAGAAAAAATATTCCAAATATGTGACTGGGTTGAGACCCTAATCCCCTTCAAAGTAGGCCCCTTGTGTTTGCACACACTTAGCCCACCGATCCATCCATTGCCGGAAACACCTTTGGAAGTCTTCTTTTAGAACAGTGTTCATCTCCATTGTCGCGTTCTGCATTATCTCTTTTTTCACACCCTCTCAATAACAGCTGCACTCTGAGCAGTTTGGGGCCTGGTCACTCTATGCTGATGTGCGGTCATTTTGGAATCGGTTGAACCACTCCTTAATTTGTGTTACACATCGCATCTTGTCCAAACATCTGCTGAATCTAACGCAATGCTTGAAGTGTTGCCAGAAAAGAGAGAGAAAATCTCCGTCCAGAAGTCACTAGGTTTTATTGACTTCCGGTCTGGTGTCACCCTGACCCATAAGGTGTCACTCAAACTTTTCCATTCAAACACGGCTTTCATTATTATGTAACAAATCTCGCTAGATGCAGGTGTGGACTTTTAACTCCCTTTACGTTGTGAACATGTATGTATGTTATAAAAGATACTCGTGTTTCCAAGTTGAATGGCAGACTTGAAAATGAGATTTATCTATCCCAGGGAAATAAAATATATGTCCAGCACACCCTTTAGCTAAAAGATCCAGATAGGGCCAACATGCCTCCAAGGACACCCAGCTTCAACTGATCGTCAGCTCTCCCCAAAAAAACCAACTTCCTGTCATGCCCAATAGGCCAGATCTCCCCTCCCATCTCTTCCTTCCTGGCCGAGTCTTTCTTACTGGTCATAAACCACCCAGGCATTGACCACTTGAGATATCCCCGGAGATAAACGTAAGACAGAGAATTATCATGGCGACAATCTGTGAACATCCCAGCATGGGTCCCGCCTTTTACAAGATACTTAATTCATCTCAAAGGAAAACAAACTTCTGGGGTGGCCCAAACAAAACCAAAGATATTTTCACTTTATTTTGTGTCCCTCTCCTTCCTCTGGTCGAGCATCTAACATTTGCAATGTCTGCCATTCATATACATCACTAAAGAAAATGCAGCCTACTGCAGTTTTACATTGTGGCATTTCAAACAAGGTCAAACTATCAGTTGCCAGTTGACATATATGCTGAACACACACACACACACACATATGTATATATATATATATATATATATATATATATATCCTTGAAATAAATTATTAAAATATATCAATTTAATCACATTCATATGTCAGTAATCAATATCTCAAGGGTTTCTCTTATGCAAAATCATTGTGGAACTTCAGCACTACCTATTTACTTTCACTGATATGTTTATGTATCTAGTATTATACTAAAGCTGAGTTAAATACCGTTTATTTCCCAAAGGTTTTTTTCCTATATATTTTAATTGCACAAAACTTTTTGGGATTGAGTTATGTTTTAAAAGAAACTCCATTTTAATTGTTCTAATTAGCCGTAATTTGCGATTAACTTACAAAGTGACACGTCTCTTACTAAGTTTCTGCTTATCACTCTCACTCTCTCACTTTGTTGTTTGTTTGACCCCCCCCCTGCTATTACTCTTGTCTCTCTCTCTCTCTCTTTCTCTCACCCTTTGTTCATTAACAATCAAAGGTAAAACTAACTATAAAACTCTTGGATTGGAATAATCCATTATAAAGAGAGAGATAGAGATAACGAGAGGGGGGATAAAGAGAAGTAGGGTAGAGATGTAGAGGGAGAAAAAGAGTGGTAGAGAGAGAGGGGGGACAGCGGTAGAGAGAAAAAGACTAATTTTAGATTTTGTCTTTATTTTTCAAATTTAACTGGCTTTGCAAACTCACTTTTTCCTGATTGAAACAATTTTCCATATTCATTTTCTTAATTTTATAGTTTTGTTTTTATCAGAAAAACAAAAATTAACTTTAAATTAAAATTATTTCTTTTTACAATCTACGATTTGAAAATGTGGTACTTCTATAATATCCCCTCCCTCCATGTTAAGAATGGGTTTAATAATTTTATTCCAATCAGTAATTTTTTTTTGTTTTCTTAACTTTATTTCTCCCCAAAGAAGGCATATTGGCACTGAGACGTAAGGGACTACTGTGATTAGGGACCAGATTTATAGGGGGCATCCCACGTGGGGAGTTGTGCAACAAGATGTGTGTTCAAATTACATTAAAATTTCTACATGATGGTACAGTCGGTCAATAAGAGAGCAGGGAGGGAATTCCAGAGGCAAGAGGTCCAGAGGAAGAAACCATTTGAATATAAAGTTTTTGGCATCTTCGGACCTCTACAGTGAAATGTGTGGGATTTTACTGCTAGTCAGGTTGGTCAGGGGTATTTATGCTAGGGTGGGGGTACAGGTGCAGTAAGTTTATCAGAGCACATTCTGGGAAGTACTTGTAAAACAAGTACAAGGATAACCCATTGCGGCGATGGGACAGGGGCTGGAGTTTGGTAGACAGCGCGGGATCTATTACATTAGAGACTCTTTTGCACCCTGTCCAAGAGGGAGAGACTAGTGGTCGGTGTACCAGCCCAGATGTGGTAACAATACTTCATGCATGGGCGAATGGTGGCTTTATAGAGGTATAGGATACTGGCAGGTGTGATAAGTTTTCTAGCCCAGTAGAGGGAGCCTACCTTCTTTGCAGCAGACTTAATAGTATCTTCTATGTATTTGTACCAATTCATGTTACCTGTGAATGTTAGGCCGATAAGTTTGAATGTGTGACTCTCGGGGAGGGTGCTATCAGCCATGGCAATCTGTAATTGGAAAGGTTTCTTATAATTGTTAAAGGAAACCAACTTTGTTTTGGTAGCATTGAATGTAGACATTCATTTTTTGCTACAGACTGGAGGTAATTTTCTAAAGATTCAGCTATTGCCTTGGATATGTGTGTGTATCTTGGATATAGCGTGGAGTCATCAGACAATATCTCCACCTCGGATGTGATTGCATCAGGGAGGTTGTTTATGAAAATCAGGAATAATAAAGGTTTAAGTATCAACTCCCTGGGGCACACCAGCATTAATATCATATTGTTTTTATGTACGGCCATCGAGAACGACGTGGATCTTTTTTTCAGCTGAGAAGGAACTGATTATATTAAATATTCGTTCAGTAATACTGGGCAAATTAATTTTCATGAGAAGACCTTCATGCCAGACCTTGTCGAAGGCCTTGGATATATCAAGCGCTACTGCCCTAGCTTCACTTGCCTCATCTAGTGTATGGTATATGTGTTCCAAGATGACTGTTAGGAAATCCGCAGTAGTACGGGATTGCCTAAATCCAAACTGTTGGTCAGAAAATAAGTTTAGCATTTTCTGAAGTAGTGGACTATTACTTGATTGATTAATGATTCAAAGATTTTAGCAAAGAGTGGAAAAAAACTTACGAGGTCATAATTTTACAGGTCAATCCTTTCACCAGAGTTTTTGAAGAATGGTATCACAGAGACAATTTTCCAGCTATTAGAGAAGCAAAATTCAGCGAGGCATGTGTTATAAACTTTGGGGACAGCTCAGCGGAGCATTTTTTATTACTATAGCATGGATAAGATCTGGTCCACACGATATCCAGGACATGTGAAGGGGTAATAAGATCATCTAGTGTGATTTCCGTCTGTGGTGGGATATTAGAAAGGGAGTGGTTTGCAGAGTCCAAGGTAGAGTTTAAGGCAAACTGCTGGGCAAGCAGTTCAACCTTATTTATTACCTTGCAATTGATATTCTGGTGGTTGAATAGTGGGGGAATTGTTGATTGCCTATTGTTCACCACACTATTATAGATTTTCCAGAAATTGTAATTTTTTAATTTCTGCGAGTTGATTCGTTTTCTAGTCATCTATTTCTTGATGCTATAAATCTTTGTCTATTTGTAGCTGCCGGTTGCAACGGTGGAATGGCTGTTGCCTATGCGCAATAGCAGCTACACAGGTCAAAGTGCATCATTGCAAAGAGTAGGGCTTACTATGAAATTTCCGTGTCAGGGCGAATGATTCTATGCATGCTTTGATCCATTCAGTTACCTCCTTTGGCAGGGAGGTGAAAAGGTTTTGCTTCAAGATGCATCTCTGATGAAATCTCTGAGGGATTCCTGATAAGCACGTTACTAATATATCGTTTCTATTTATCTTCCTCCCACAAGGTAAGATGTGACGCAAGGTTGGGAAAGTGGGAAAGAACCAGCGCTCGAGAATTTGAGCATTCTGGCTGTTTAAAAATTGCCTGGGCAGCTCCGTCGGCATTCCCCGGTAGGGGCGCCTCAGACAGTAAGCAATAAACTTACTCCTCCCCAAAGAGGGGAGGCAAAGCCTGGAAGGGTGCACCTCCTAGACGGCACAGGACCGACAACCCCCAATAGACCGGCGTAAATCCAGACCCAAAGGCCCGGACGATACCGGTTTATTAGGTGGTGTAAAAACCTCTGGGGTTAGTAATATATCGTTGTTTTGAGTAACAACACTTCTATTTGGGGTCGAAGTGATATCAACCATTATCATAAGGTGATCAGCATTACCGAGTGGGCTATGGGCAATTGTCACACAAGCCTCGGGAAGTGTTGTCAAGAAGTGAAGCTTGCTGGTCTTCACAATCTGGGAAGCAAATCAGTAAAGTGAAATGTTGCTAGCTGGGTCTGTGTAGTTTGGTGGACATTAAATTCCCCAAACATATGAATTTGGGTGCTTGGGTCAGAGGAAAGTGAATTAACTTTATTTTATTTTATTTATTTTTTTAGGAAGTTCTTTTCAACTTTATTTTTAGGGAAGGGCTAATAAATTTAAACTTAATCCAACCCTTCTGCATTCGTATGCTTTAATGTCATCTTCCTTTTTACATTTTTTTGTGGCTAATCAAATACTCAAATGAAGAAAACGGAACCTCAAAAAGAAGGGAAAATCTTGTCCTTAACGAACTATTGTATTTTAAACAAAATCTGATCGGAACAAAAAAGACCAATTCGATTGTTATTTAGTCTTAAAAAAAATCTTAACAAGAGCTACTATTATTATAACATTTTATCAAAAATAAAAAAGTTCTGACAGACTAATTCGTTTGAGTATTTGATTAAGAAAAGAACCTTCTTACATTTTTAATTATAAAAGAAATACTTGTAATTAAAAAAATCCGGTTATCGGAAAGATTTTTTTACAAATAATTAATCAGGAGGATCTATGTCTGGGTTTTCACCAGAGTTCATCTGCGCAGAAAGCAGAACTCAAAAAAAAGGGAAAATCTTGTCGTCAACCGAAATATCTACAAATTTAAAAAAATGTTTTTGTTTCTTATTTCTTACGTAATACTAATATCGTTTTAACGCCAATACGTTCAGCATGTCATAATCTTTTTTTTAAATATACAATTTTGTAGCTACTGCATATCGCTGTTCCAGTACTTCTGCAGTTTACAGCCTGTGCTGAAGTCGACATATTCTGGCAGATTACATAAACAGCCGGGAGATGGCGAAAGAAAACTTCATGATTTTTTTTGACAAAGATGCTATCAAACTTAAAAAATTAAGACAAAAAACATTTAAATAGGGGAAAAAACAGTCATCGTATGGTAATTTCAATGAAAAATATTTAGTTTTTGTTACGAAGAAAATATAATGAAACAGCTGTTAGCAAAAACTTTGTTTTATGATTTATTTTATTTTTTTGCTACTCTTTTTTAACTCAAACGACTAGGTTACGGTTAGGGTTAGTTTGGGTTTTTGTTTAGTACTCCTTTTTAATCCGAGCGACTAGGTTTGCGTTAGGTTCGATTCCCTGCATTTGGCATTTGTGCACCGCCAAGCATACTTGTCCTTTAGCGCAATTCTTCTTTTTAACTTGCATATATGTGAGCATGTTCTGTAACTTTTCTTTTGGCATATAAGTTTTCTTTTCGTAAAAAAGTCAATAATTCCTTCAGAAGATTGAATCGTTTGTCCTAAATCGATGAAATTCATGATCGCTTTAACCAATTTTATTGTTGAATATTTAATTCATGATTGCCAGTTGTTATCTGCTGCAATCTGATTGGCTTAGCATTTCGGCATCTTCCGGCAGGTTACGCAAACCGCCAGAAGATCAGTTTCAGCACAGACCATAAACTGCAGAAGTACTGCCTTTCCGATAAAATTATCACGTCGTGAAACTTCGCGTTTACCATGTATTTTTCTTCATGAAGAAGTATTTATTTCAACTCAAGGTCAATAATGAAGCAAAATTTCCATCTTTTATTTTCCCTGATAAATTTTTTTCATCATTTAAAAAACCACTCGTCCATTTTTGTTGTTGTTTGAAAGGGTCTCAATCATCGGCAAACAGTCAATTAATTAATCAAGAAGGTGACGGCCTGGGTGTGCCAAGTTCGAATCCAGTCGATTCCATAATATCACTTTCACTTATGATGTTGCCAACCATTATGTGGTTTCTCCTGCAAGAATGCCGACAACAGAATCAACATACGTCAATTAATACATAGGTTAGGAGGTAAATGTTAAGATCGACGGTTTAAACAAAATGCGATATAAAAATTGTGTATAGGCGATAAAAATGGTCTTATGTTGTTGTGTTTAAAAAAATATTATTAAGGTATGAACAATTTCGAGTTAAAATCTATATTTAGAATTACGCATGTAATCTGAACAAAACATGCTTGAAATGTGTAAATATGCTAGAATGGAGATTTAAACAAAATGGAGTCTTGATAAAGCCGGAAGTCGTGTATTATGGCTCACGGTGCCATGTTTTTTTTTGCATAGCTCAAAACGAAAAAAGTGTTAAAACGTCTTTTTCCCCTATTACTACGTAATACTATATTGATTTTAACTCCAAACGTTCTTAATGTCATAAACTTTATATATATATATAATAAAATTACATAAACACATTTTATAAATGCTCTACTTGTTATTGAGCAGTTTTGAAAATATTGGTTTTATGTTCATTTTATTAATATATTTGAACTTGATTAATTAATATGTATATGTATGTATGTATATATTAAAATATAATTTAATATTATTATATTATTAGAAGTCCTTTCAAGTAAAATTGAAAGTAGAGCACTGTCGGAAAGATTAAAAATAAACATTCACCTAAAAGCCTCAGTGCAATGCCCCGACTCTGTTGTTGAGTTCTATCGAATGTTTAGATATTCATACTCGTCGCTTTCAGTGTAAATATCACAGTAAATCTCTCTGTTATCATGTAACAATCTCTTGTAAACTCATGGGACTAGGTGAACGCTTACAGATTCAAGGTGTCTCTATGAACCGAGTTCGTGCCCTGTGACCGTCTGAGATTGTTATTTCCCTGCACTGATGAGAGCCGTAAGCTCGAAACAACGTCGTATGAAGATAAAATATTAAAATATAGTTTAATATTATATATATATGTATACACTTCTGATAAAAAATTTAAGATCATTTGAAAATCTTTTAAAAGAAACTTTTTTTTTAGGATAGATTTTAAACTCGTCCCACTTAAGTTTACTAATGCTACAATCTAAAAGGTTATGGAAACAAAAAGCTACATTCCAAGTCTGTTGAAATAACCATCCATCCCCACACAAACGATAGCCCTCCGTCATCAATGCTGCTTTTTGTAGTATGCTAACATAACCAACCGCTGTCTGACGACCCTGCACCAACTGGAGCTTTATCGTCACTCTGTAAGAAAAGGCACCCCATACCATTAGGAACCCTCCACCACTATGACGTGTGGAGAAAATTTCAGGGGGCATGTTTTTGTTATGCCAATATCGTTGGAAGCCATCAGGACCATCTAGATTGAATTTTTTCTCATCATAAAACAGGACTTTCTTCCACTTCTCAATGTCCCATGTTTGGTATTCAATACCACACCTTCAGCAGTCCACCTTGTGACGTGGAAGCAGCCAAAGAATTTGTGTATACTTTTTATTTACTATGCCTTTTTGTCGTTAGTGTCGTCTGATGATTACCGGACTGTAATCAGCATCTGTGACTGCCTTAATTTGACTAGAAGAACGTCCACTGTCTTTCACAACAACCTGTCTTATTCTCCTACTAAATGCAAGAGAAATTTGGGGGGGGCCTACCAGTGGATTTTGCTTTTCCATAATTCTCACTATTCTTTAAAAAGTTGCAAATCACAGTTTTACTGCGATTTACCGTAGCTGCAATCGCCCGCTGTGATAAACCTTGCTTATGGACATCTAGAATTCAAGCACGCTTAACTTTGGTAAGTTTGTTTGCTTTAGGCATGGTGACACCTTTACGCAGTGATTGCTAATCTCTAACTGAACTAAAAACATTGGAATTACCATAGATCTAACAATTTATACCCCTAGTCTTATAATTTTGATCAAGTGTAAAATGCCTCATTTTATAAAAACGTAAATTTCTGAATAAGATGTTTGGAATGTAGCTTTTTGTTTCCATAACCTTTAAGATTGTAGTATTGGTAACCTTAAGTGGGACGAATTTGACATCTATCCTTGAAAAAAAGGTTTCTTTTAAAAGATTTTCAAGTGGTCTTAAATTTTTGATTAGTAGTGTGTATATATATATATATATATATATATATATATATATATATAAATATTATCGCCTATACACTAATTTTAGTAAAGTTTTTAAGAAACTGTTTAAACCGTCGATCTTAATATTTACCGGTTAGGGTTAAGAAAATGTTCGTCTTCCACACATTTATTTTGTGGCTTCCGTTTCGTAAATTGCTTCGTTTGTTCCCGGCTAGTCCTGGAAATCTGCTTCGGTAAGAGTCAGTTTAGTTTAGTTTGTATTTGGTAGAGTGTAACAGTACCAAAAAATGTAAAAAGTCCACCGACACTAATATAAGCATGCGAATGCAAAACCAAAAGACTTAGGTTAGGGTTAGCCCCTCAAAACAATAAAGTGGAAAAAACGTCCTAAAAAAAAGTTGATTCCTTTACTGATCTACTGATTGGAAGAAAATTATTAAACCAATTCTTAATACAAGGGTTTGAGGAGGGGGAGGGGAGTAATTGACCCTAACCTTAATCAGGGACAAAATGAAAAGTGACTGTAGAGAAAACACCTTATTGAAAAGGGAACAAGTTTAAAATGTGATCAAATATATATACAGTGTGTTCGAGGTAAATTTGATATTTTAATTTTTATATTCTTTTATCTAAGAATAATTTGAAGTATATAATAGCAGTAAAGTGCAATGGATAGCTGTTTCTCTGTACTATTGATGGGTTTGAGACCATGGACGACTAGAAAGCATCAGAATATTAGAAGAGGGTTACCTGCATCATGATGATTCATGCCGGATTAAAAAATTTGGAAACCTTAGCTGCAGCTTAGTGCTCTTTGAATACCTTAAAGGCCGTAAGATGTGAGGATTGCAATGGAGATGTGGAACCAGCGGCTAGCAGGAAGGATCATAGAAGGCGTTCTGACTGTCCACAAAATGAAATTCATTAAAGCTAAAAGTCATTTGGGCCAACTACTCACTGTCAAGAACCTCCTCAACAAAGTCAAACACCCATCTGAACCGGGGATGCACTGGATCTTCTAAGGATCAGTTCCACAACACAAAGAACAATGGGTGGCTAGCCGACAGACCACACAAAGTTTTGCGCATCGTGGAAACCAATTTCCTTCAAACTGTGATGGTCTTTGAGTGTGTTTCCAGCGAAGGCCACATCATGCCACCCCACTTGTACGAAAAGGAACTTAGACTCAATTTAGATGGCTATATTGAGCTGCTGTCCATTGTTGTCGACCGCTGTGTGGAGGGGATAGCTGCAAGAAGGCCATACATGTGGCAGCAGGACTCAGCTCCATGTCACACCTCTAGAAAAACCCAGAAGTGGCTGTCTAAAAACTTCCACTACTTCAGCAGTACAAACATCTGACCCTCTCCCCCAACTCGCCTGATTAAAACCCCATGGACTATTATGTGTGGAGCATAGTTAAGAAAGACATCATGCATCTCTTGAAGGACACTATGAAGGCTGCGTTCTCCAGGTTCAGATCAGTTCGACTTATCCGAGTGAGCTGTATTCAGAAAAAGATCCTGTAAGAGGTGCACTTTAAATTTTGAGAATACATCAAAGATATGACACTTTTTCTTTCCTTTCCAAAAAGTGTCAAATTTGTCTCAATCACCCTGTATTTATTAATTAAGCACTTCGTGACTGTCTGTATGGCTATTGGTCCTTTATAGGCTCCAAAATTATTTTAAATAACTGCACCAAATTTGGCATGAAGTATCCTTGAGATGTCAGGTGTGAAATAGGTGAGGATGGATATAATATCACTACTCTTACTATTGCCGTTGGGGTTAAGAGCAATGAACATTTATAGGCTCCAAAACTATTTTCTCATAAAGTACATTTTATATGCCGGATTTATTATTAGGGAAGTTGTACAAAATTCTAATAATATTACTGCTGTTACTTCTTCTTACGACTACTACTAATAATAATAAACACTTAAAGACTAAAAACTATTGTTTTGATACGCTTCTAGCATTTACTTTCACTCCAGATCTAAAATGGAAGACTTATATCCAATCTGTTACTAAGGTTGCTGGAAAAATGGTTGGATCATTCTACCACTCTAGAAAGTACTTGACTTCCTACACAATCCTTTACCTACGTAAGAGTCGAATACTTCCTACACAATCCTTAACCTACGTAAGAGTCGGATACTTCCTACGCAATTCTTTTACCTACATAAGAGTCAGATACGTTCTGAGATGAAATACTCTTTCTTGTCTTGAAAGTGCTCGACTGAATTCCAATCTCTAGTTCCTCCTTGTCAAACATTCACATTGAGACCTCGTCTTTTTACCACAACTGAAAAGATCTTTCCTTTTCTTGGCATGTCTAACATCGGGTAGAATTTCCATGAACAGAGTTTCTTTGCAAGTACTTCCAATCTGTGGAACACGTTATCACAGGACTGCGTCCTTGCAGACTACAACATGGTCATCTTCAAATCCAATGTAAACAAATACTTGTCATAGACCGTCGTCTTAAGTAATCAAATTTTGTTCATTCAATTTATCATTTTAAATCCTCTCATAATATTCTTCATCATTCAACTGACAATCCATCCATCTCATTAACCATTATCTTTGAGTGGCTTTTGATCTTGCTCATTAGTAACAACAAAACGTTTGTGTTATAGGAGCTTCAAAATTATAATACTAATAGTTTTACTACTACAACTAATACTAATAAGAATATACACTTATGGATTAAAAACTATTGGTTAGAATTGCACCAAATTTTTGATAATTAAATGATTTGGTTGTTGTTTGCCGAACATTGGAAAAATGCTGAAATGAAGTGTAGAGAAGAAGGCACATAAGACGGTGATAAATGATAATATTTGTATCCAATTCTGATATAAGAAATGTCTTTGCAAAACTGATTGTGTGTTGGGGCTTGATTAAAAGAGCAACTAATAAGAAAATGGGCCCCTTTAACGTCTGAACTAGACGACTCCATAAACATGTCCGATTCAAGTAGTGGCTAATTCAATAAGAGGAGTAGATTTTCTAGCATCTTTGACTAGATGGTGACCCTTTCAAGAGGACGAATAAAGGCTTTTCATCTCATTAAAATTAAGTGGCTGTTGATTGGTTGAAGAGAATTGTCTTGTCCAATCAGATGGGGCTATTTTTAAATACAAGAGAAATAATTTATTGTCACAATAGACAAAGTGAGATAATCTACTTTAGACAATTGGAAGTATCCTTTAATAAAAAGCCATGAGGTTGCTGGATGTAATAACATTAAGAATACTAATGTTGATGCTTAAATAAGCACCAAAGATGAAAAGATATCGAAAAGGCAGGTTTAATTTAATTTCAACATTATTACATTTTTAATGCAGTTTTCCTCTTTCATTTTCCCTTCAATAATTTATGTCTTGATGTCTCTTATTGTCCTTCCGTCATTTCCTTCTTGAGTTATTTATCTCACATTTATAAGAAAGGAAATTAAATTGACCTAAGAAGCTCAAGTGGCAAACAAAAACATGAGAAAAAAGGAATAATGTTTCTGTTGTAATCAAGAGTTAGAATTACCTACTAGACACCATCCTCGAGTGTCTTCGGTCTCTCTGTGCCAGGGTTCGTCAGGACAACCTGACATGAGGATACTTCACCTACAGGTAAACCCTGACCAAATATTCAAAATAACATAGTATTCGAAGCGCAAATAATATCTCTTCGACACGGCTATACACTGGCTCATATGAGGAATGGTGCACTTTCTCTTAGTGATGTTACCTCAAGTAACAATACTAAGCTGGATACTCCACCAGACTAGATGAATTCCTGTCCTGGAATCCAGCAAAATTCAGAAAAGACCACAATAAAGATAAACTATAACATTTGGTAAATTGGAGAGAGGAAAATTAGTGTTCTTCACTTCTTTACTAACTCAACGTTTGAGAGGTAGAGGAGAATCTTGATTTAACACTCGGATATCTATGTATTATTTACTCCTCTCCAGGAGTTAGGCACAAGGCCAGTTTTATCCTACTCCCACAAGTAAGATGTGACCCAAGCTCGGGTCGGAAAGTGGGGGTTGAAAAGCCAGCGCCCGAGAGGTGAGCACTCTGACCATCAAAAATTGCCTGGGCAGCCCCGTCGGCATTCCCCGGTAGGGGCGCCTCAGGCAGTAAGCAATAAACTTACTCCTCCCCAAAGAGGGGAGGCGAAGCCTGGGAGGGTGGACCTCCTAGAACTGCACAGGACAGACCCATAGACCGACGTAAATCAAGCCCCGAAGGCCAAGACAATACCAGTCTATGGGGTGTAGTATCCATCGGAACAGATACTACACTTTGATCTTAGCCAAAAGGCCCATATAGAAATCAAGTGTTAGCCCTAGAAAGGGGGGCCCTTGATTTCTTAGAACTTTATTACTGAAGTAACATGAAAGCAAAAGATAAGATTTAACACACAACGAATAAGGAGATGAATTGTACGGCTTTTAAAAATGAACTCCCAAGCTAACCTATCTCTGTCCAGGTTTTTATTTATTCCTCTTTCCCTCAATTCCATCTGTGTCACTTCATCCCATGTTTTCCTTGATCTTCCCCTGTCGCCTGACCCGGCTAGCTTAATTGTTCTACATTTACTAACACATGTGGCCATACCATCGAAGTCTCCTGTTCTGCACACATCTCCCTGTACTGTCAAGATTTAATCTTCCCCTGAGGTCATCAGATCTGAGCCTGTCTTTAAGATTTGCGTTACACATCCATCGTATCATTCTCATATCATTTCTCTCCATGCAACGCATGTCCTCAACCCTCATGAAACGTTAGAAAAAAAGGAATAATGTTTCTATTATAATCAAGAGTCGCTTTTAAGAGATAAGATTTACCACAAAGCAAATAAGAAGATAGAAATGATAGAGAGAAGAACGATGTTGTTCGAAAGGAAATGAGATGGGGAAATATCCTCTTGTCTAAAAAAAAAAAGACAAAAAGCAAAATGTCAATGTTTTTCTATTAATTACTATTCTCTAATAGACTTAATTTCTTTCAAAAAAAAAAAAATAAATAAATAAAAAATCGCATTCATCCATAAAAGTGATTCAGCTGTTATATGATTAATGAATCATCGGTCCAACTAATTTGAAATCCCAAATTAAATCTCAAGTTGAAAATGCAATTTTTTTTGTTTTTATTTTTAACTGCAAACAAGGTACATGACCACTGAGACATAAGACGCTATTGTGAATTAGGGGCCAGATTAATAAGGCCATCCTAAGTGGCGATTTGTGCAGCAAGATGTTTGTCCACATTACATTTAAATTTTTGCATGTTAGTACAGTCTGAGAAACAAGGAGCAGGGAGGGAATTTTAAAGGTAAGCAGTTTGTGGAAATAGGTTATTAGAATAGAAAGCTTCCGGCATCTGAGATCCTCTACAGTGAAGAGGTGTGATTTTGCACATTGTCAGGTTGGTCGGGGGTATTACATCAGTAATACCATACAAATTAATTTTCATGAGAAGACCTTCATGCCAGACCTTATTAAAGGCTTTGGATATATCAAGCGCTACTGTCCTAGCTTCATCTGCTTTATCCAATGTATGGTACATGCATTCAGAGATGATTGTTAGGATATCCGCAATAATTCTATTGCCTAAATGCATAATGTTGATCAGAAAGAAGCTTAGCATTTATGAGGTGGTGGACTATCGCTAGATTGATTAAGGATTCAAAGAGCGAAAGGAGACTGATTGTGCGATAATTTTGCGGATCAGTTCTTTCATCAGAATTCTTGAACACTGGTATCACAGAGGCAATTGTCTAGTTATCAGAGAAGCAAGTTTCGGCAAGGCATTTGTTATAAAGTTTGGAAAGTACAGGGGCCAGCTCAGCAGATCATTTTTTTTTATTACTATAGCAGGGATAAGATTGGGTCCACATGTTTTGGAGATGTCAAGTTTTTTTAATGATATTCAAGACATGGGAAGGGGTGATGATCAAAGTGTGGGTTCTGTCCGTAGTAGGAAATTAGGGAAGATGTGGTTTGTGTTGTCCAAGGTGGAGTTTAAGGCGAATTGCTGAGCAAGCAGTTCAGCCTTATCCATTGCCATCAAAGCGACATCATGGTGGTTAAATAGTGAGGAATTGTCGATTATTCATTCTTCACCAGACTATTATAGATTATTCAGAAGTTGCAAGTCCCTAATTTCTGTGACTTAATGTGTTTTCTTGTCATATCGGTATACCTACTCTTAGCTGTGGCTATCACACTTTTACTATGTTTTCTTGATGCTATATTTTTTTGTCTATTTGTAGCTTACTTATGCTTGCTGTCTATGTGCAATAACAGTTGGGCGGGTCAAAGTAAACCATCGGGGAGAGTGGGGCTTACTATAGAATTTCTGTGTGGGGAAATGCTTCTATGACTGCTTTGACCCAATCTATTACCTCATTTGAGCACTGTTCAGCACAGAGAGAAAAAGTTTTACCCAATGGAGCGTCTCTCATGTGATCTCTGATGGATTCCCAATCAGCCCGTTTGTAGTATCTCATCGTTTTGAGTAACAGCGCTTCTGTCTGGGGTCGCAAATTTAGGGTGATAGCAACTATTATAACAAGGTGATCAGCATTCCCGAGTCACCTATGGGCATCCATCACACAAGCCTCGGTGCAATCCCACTTTAACATTAAAATGTCACTAAATGTGTGTGTTAATTCTAACACGACTTTGAGCATTTCTGTACATTGCTTGAACAACCTTCACCAACCACTCGATTGCACTTAGTTTATGCAAAGCCCACCAGACAACACTTCTTGGCACTCTGGCCAAAGCTTTTCCCGAATCAACAAAAGCAAAATACAGGTTCTTCTTACCAAGATGCTTTTCTTGCATTTGTTTCAGAATAAATATAGCATCAGTGGTACTTCACCCAGGCATAAAACCAAACTGCATTTCATCATTTTCTGGACCTGATCCATCAACTTTAAGCCTCCGTAATTACCTCTATCTAGTGCTTCCCCTTTCCCCTTTGTAATGGTTCACAATTGTACTAAGTTTCCAGTCTTTCAGAACAACCTCTTCAAGTCTATGATCATCTCAATGCCTGTTTTAACTGTAGCCTTCAATATTTCTGTAACACGTGAGAGACCTGCAGCCTGACCTTTTTCATCCCACTCATAGCTTCCCATTTCTTTCTCAATTCTTATAGCTGGACAGAAACTGCTTCTGCAACTTCAAGACTTTCTTGGTCTCATGAAAACTTAGTATTCAACAATATTTATAATAGATAATATATAATAGATTTATAAAAATATCCCTATTTGTCTTTGCCATCTGTTTAGCCATCCTGAATACTTCATTCTTTTGATCATTGCTTTGTAGTATATCTGTAAACCTAGCTTGTTCAGTCTCAATCTTCACTTTATAGATTGCTCTTTTTTATCCTCTTGGCCACCAGATACATTTCCTTATTCATTAAACCTTTCCTCCACTCATTCCATCTATCGTTTCTGCTTTACTTTGATACACTTTTCAACTACCTCATTTCACCAAAATGTCACTCTATGTCTTGGAGGCCCTTTCGTCCACTCACAAGTCTGGTTTGTTATCTCCAACAGTGTATTCTTCAACAACTTCCACTGTTCTTCCACACTTTCTGAAGTGGATCTCCTAACTAAACACTCAATCATTTGGTCTCTAAAATTTTACCTCCAAACGTTTCTCCTGGGGATAAACTTTCTCGAACATACAACCATCTAGTTGATGGTTGGCATAGTCCTATTCTCCACTTGGTTTTGTAAATTGCTCATCTTGCTGTTTTCTATTCCATCAGATATATACCTTTATTCACTAAACCTTTTCTCCATTCACTCCATCGTTTCTGCTTTTCTTTGATAGACTTCTCATCTTCCTCATTTTACCAATATATCACCCTGTGTTGGAGGCTCATTCATTCACCCACAAGTATAGTCTGTTATCTTCAGCATTGTACCCTTCAACTTCTTCCACTGTTCCTGGAGTGGATCCGGCAACCGAAAACTCATTCACTTAGTCTTCAAACTCGCGCTTCGTATTCATGTGTTTTTCATTCAACCTTCACACCCTTCTCCTGAGTGATAAACTTTCTCTTTACCTCATGAACCTTCTTCAACTTAGTCGCAGATAACTGGTTTATGCTGTGTTACAATTTCTTCACCACGTATTACTCAAGAACTTTCTGTTCTTTTTCCTTACCAACGAATAATCTACTTGAGCTTTTGCTGTTCCAGATTCATACGTAACAAGATGACTTTCCCTTTTCTTAAAAAAAAAAACAGTATTTGCAACCAACATGTCCATAGCGAGACAACATTCTAAGATTTTTTATTTTTCTGTACAATCACCATATATACATTTCCTCCATAAATATCCTCAAAACCACCAGAGATCTTTCCAACATGACCATTCAAACCTTCTGCCACAGCAAATACTTCCTTCTCACCAACCTTACAGTTACTGTCATAAAAACTCATCTTTTGCATCTTCACTCTCAACTGCAACAGTATGATTCGAACCCACTTATACAATTAACTTCAATTTCTTAATTTACCCATTTCTCTGCAAAAAAAATACCAACACCACCTGTTCCCTTTTCATTTCCATAACATGAAGAAGTTAAAAATGGTACCGAAACGTTATATGAATTGAATAAGAAGATTCATTACTGTAATTTTTTATTCCATTTATATATATACAGGGTGATTCATAAGTCACTTCACTTAGCTATTTAAAATGATTACCATATGAAGCACAAACATACTATGAACTTTTGATAATTGTTATCTTACTCTCTAATTACTGCTATTTGTTAGGCAATGGAAACGTGATGTGAACAGAAAGCCTCCTTCGCACAACACGATAATCAATCAAATATGCTACAAAGAGTCGTAAATTCCTTGCAAAAAAGAATGGAGCTATGCATGCAGAACGAACGTGGAAATTTAAAAAAATTGCTGTAATTTTAAACTCCCATAAATGAATTTGTTGAATAAACTTTGTTTTGTATTTCCGTATTTTTTAACTTTTCAAAAATAAATAGCTAAGTGACTTATTAATCACCCTGTGTATATATATATATATATATATATATATATATATATATATTCGTGTCAATTCCCTGTGCGCTGAAGATGAGATCTGATATTAATAAAAATAATTGGCCTCTGAAACGATCGTGTGTTCTGTTGAATTCTTGGAACGCAGATTGATCATGTAATTGGATTTACATAGATCTATAGTATATATAATATATATTAAGTTATGAAAATATATTTATGGCAAATAAGCTACACAGAGGCTTCCACGTTTGATCCCTGTAGGGAATCGTCAGGCATTTTAGCCTGACGATTCCCTACGGGGATCAAACATGGAAGCCTCTGTGTAGCTTATTTGCCATAAATATATTTTCATAACTTACTACCTAGCTATACTCACATATTGAGCACTGTTGAAGTAAATACTGAAAATTGATACATAAAAGATTATATCTCCTTATAACATTTTATGTGGATACATGAAATAATAATGATAATATATATATATATATATATATAGTAAGCAATGAAAATATATATGGCAATCAAGCCATATATATTTATATATATATATATATATATATATATATATATATATATATATATTTATTCATTCTTCTTTTTGTTTGGTAGGTAGAAATCTAACAGAGTGCTCGACTATTTAAATAATAAGAGCATAATATATTAATAATGTTACAGAAGATTAGATAGAATCAATATGGTACTATAGGTTTCAATCCGGGAGTGGACTCAGATCGAAAAATAGTGTTTTGGGAAGTTTATTTATATTTATAAACAAATCGCTATCCGGCTATTTTCAGCCATATTTGATCAAATAATAAATAATTATTAGAACTTATTACTTATTCTCTATATAGTAGCTGAGTGATATCGTTATTTATTTACAAGAAGGGGATCTTGTTTACATCAGAAATCGACTTGCTGTAGGAACACCAATATAAGTAACAGACTGCCTGCATTCGTACACACACACACACACTCACACACACACACACTCCAAATAACAAAAGATATGTTTTATATATTATGCACACATAAATTCACACACACAGATCAAATAAAACTTGTGAATTAAGTATTTCTTCAATTTTATTTTTCTTCCTTTTTTGGGGAAAGGTGGGATTGAGGGTTCCTCTGTTTGGCATCCGGCCTTCAGGCTTGGATCAAAGTGTAATATATGTTATGCCATCGGTCGGTGAAGGAGAGCTTCTTCTAGAATGAGGCAATTTATTTTATTTTGTCCTATTCCAGAATGCCCCTTCTTGGAGCTAGATTTTTCGCACAATAAAAACCAACCTTGTGTCTAAACTCTTCCCTCATGGAAAAGCAAGTAAATATGGACATCTTCTGATTCCTTCTCATCATTTCTATCTCAGTTTTATTTTCTATTACTTAATTCTTGGACAATGGATGGTTTTTCTTTTTCCACTTTCCTGCGTGAACTTGCATGTTGCCAAAGCATCATATGATATCATTTCTCATGGTCTTAACATCCATTTTTGTATTTTATTTTTGACAGGTTGCAACCAAAGTGCAGTGAGCAAGCACAGAATATCAATCTATCCACATATCAATCTATGTCTTCTCTATGGCATTATTGAACTCAAGGAAGAGGCGAAACAAAAGCATATTGTACAATGATAAACAACGTAAATTATGGAATCGGCAAGGTGAGTTCAAACCCTATCACATTTAAAGTGCCTACTTACATTAGCGTAGTGAGCATTCAAGTCAAAAATATACTCATAAATATACTAGAAGAATACCCATTCCAGGACGAGTATAATTAATTCCCCAAACACAACAGTTTTGCACAACTTTTTTGTCGCCTTACAAAGATTACAATCAACATATAATGCTATTGAACCGTATGTCTAAAATCCTTATTTCAATTTTTATCAAAATCCATTACATGATTTTGATTCTAGAAAATGTCTAAAATTTAAGACTTAATTTTAAGGGGTCTTAAGAAATTTAAATTCAAGGAATCTTGCTTACTTGGTGTCTAATGACTATGGATCAAATCTGAAATATTTGAATTTTCAAATAGGCGTTCGTGCCCATATTATGCCCCCTAAAACCCTTTACATTACTCCGAAGGAACTGAAATTTGGAGAATATTTATTACTTGATGTCTAATAGCTATTGCTAAAATTTCACAAAAATCGGAGATATCTAAATTTTCATGAAAGATTTAAACCCCTACTTTATTCCTTTTTCATAACACTAAATTAAACTAAATATAGCTTGCATTACCCACCCTAACGCCCAGCAGATGTGTTCCAAAATTCATAATGATCGTTGAATTAGTTTTGGTGTGAATCGTATACATATAAAAAAGTAAACATATACACATAGCCAACTTTAAATCAACTAGTTGTACATACCTGGCGTTGCCCAGGAGTCTTTTTACTTTCATCTGTGCTTCGCTTCTTTTTTTTTAATCAGTTATTTGTTTTTTAAATATGATTTTGAAAGTTAACTTTAATAATTATTGTAGTAATTTAATTATTTATTAAGTCACATTGTTAAATAATTTTCTCGATGTAATGTGTTTTAATCTCTATTTATAAAAATATTGGATGGAAATAGTTTCAGAAACTTCCAATCTTTTAATGCATGAGGATTTGCTAAGAATTTTAAAGCCAGAATTGATTTTCTATTCGTTCATTGAAGTGCTTCCAAATTCCTTTCAAATTTCTAAGGATCATTAACAAAGAAACCGAAATTTTCAAGTTTTTTATGTCACATTTTATTTCAAGTTTTTAGTCACATAAATTATTTTGGATGCAACTCGGATCTATCCTGCAAAGGAATTAAATGAATATTATCATTGAATATTTATTTCATGCTTTACTCCTGTCTTTAAAAAAGAAAGATAAACCTACTTTCTGAAAAAGGCATCGTTTGTTTCTACTCAAATGTTCCTGACTGGATGACATGCATCCATTAATTTTGAAAAAGCGCAATCAAAACGAATCTCACAGAAAAACTGTTTGTATATTTTTTTGACAGGGAGCACACCGTCTTTCCTATGAATGAAATTGTTATAAGTAGCATTTAGAGAACGATTAATAACTTTGCATGTATTCACAGCCATAGAAGGTCATATTATTAATATAGAGGATTTAACCTACAATTCATGTTTCAAGCAAGATTGAAATATGAATTAATAATGGTGCATCGGCAAAAGTTCTGTTACTAAATTTATTTTGCTTCTTAATGAGTAGTGGTGTTAGTATACATTTCTTTCGATAAAAAGCTCCTCCTTCCTTTTCTGAATATAACTAAGCAGAAATAGAATATCAATCGATAAAATTATTTCTTTCGTAAAAGAGAAACAGTTTACTTGATGACGGTTTTCGGTTTTGAATTCGGAAATAAACATTGTTTTTCAGAAAACTGTTATCCATTATATTTTGGGTAGGATGTTTTAGGGGGGGGGGGATAAATAATTTGTTTTTACCCTGTTTTTATTATTAACACATAAAAAAATCAAATTGCTTTTTATAAGTGGAAATTTAAAAAAAAATTTAGTACAAATAATCAAATAAAACATTTTTATTTTTATAATTAAAATGTTTGTAAAAAATAATCAAATAAACCTTTTTTATAATTGGAATGTTTTTTTTTGTTCTAATATACTTTTTAAAAATTTTATATTGGATATATTTTTTCATACTTTATTTATCCATCTTTCTCTCAAGTCCATCCATATCACTTCCTCCCATGTTTTCCTTGGCTTACCCTTACCAACTGACCCTACTACCTCATATGTTCTACATCTACTAACCCAAGAACATCCATTCTTTCAACGTGACCATACCATCGAAGTCTCCTGTTCTGCACACATTTCCTATACTGTACAGATTTAATCTTCCTCTGCGGTCTTCAGATCTAAGCGTGCCTTTAAGACTCGCATTACACATCCATCATATTCTCTCCATGCAACACATATCCTCAACCTTCACTGCCCAGGTTTAATTTCCATACGTTATCACACTACATACACATGCCTGATAGACTCTTCCTTTGGTTGACAGGTGTAACACTCTGCTGTTTAGTAATGGCAGAAGTTCCATGAACTTACTCCAACGACTTCTAACTTTTGCAATCACATTAGTACCTGCTTCACTCTGTGCTTCAATGGTTTCACCAAGGTAACAAAACTTATGAAGAACCTCAATAGTTTTGCCATCCAAAAATACTTTCTCCACATATGAGTTCTCATCCATCTCCATTGTCGCACATTTCTTGTACACAAACTGGTTATCATGTCTCAAGCTTGAACTTGAAATTTGTAAATGTTTCAATATGGCCATGATGAAGAAAATGGACATATCTGATTTCGAACTACAAAGTCGATGGCAGGGATCGTGTTAGTCCTATTTAAAAAAAAAAGTAAGATGATTCCTAATCGTTATGGTCTTTTGGTCTGTATTCAGAGTGGAAAGCAGAGAGACAAAGATACAATTTGTGTCTTATATATAGAAAGTTTTCAAAGAATTTTTACAGCCTAAGATTCTTATCATTATTGATTTTAAGCTTCTGAGCTCCCATGTTTTTATTGGTGGATAAAAAGTGCCTGTCCGCGCTGGCTGCGCTGCTTGGTTTGTTGTCATGCCTGATTTATGGCTTCAAAGGCACTTAAAACGAAATATCAACTTCACGGTGAATCAGGACTTTGTCCAAGGGGATGAATCTTCCAAAGATGAGTCAGGAGAATCCAGGAAAAATCCTGAAAGCAAATGAAAGGATTTTACTCAAAACAGTCAGGAAATTGTTGGATGTGGGAGAAATTGACTTTATTCATGATGGAGTGACACCTCAAAATAATTGTATCTTACTATAATTGAGATTTGGTGTCTTTTTGTAACCAAAACTGTCACATTTCTAAAAGAAAATATGTTATTGCATCTATAACTTTTTTTATATTTCATTTTTGTCTAATTTTAAAACACTATTTGTGTAGGTACTGAGTTAGATTTAATTAAAAACACTATACAGATTATTAACATACAATATGCATAATACTGTTTCATATATACATATATGATCATATATAAGATAGTGTGTGACATATTTTTTGTTTCAGTATTTGCTTCGACAATACTTGCTTACTACATTAATAGAGTTTAGTAGTATAGAATATACTTATAGCAAGTGAGCTACACAGATACAGTTGTGTTTCATTCAATATTCAAGTATATTTTTATACTACTAATATATATATATATATATATATATATATATATATATATATATATATATATATATATATATATATATAATTTCATGTATCCACATAAAATGTTATAAGGAGATATAATTTTTTATGTATCAATTTTCAGTATTAACTTCAACAGTGCTCAAGAAATGTGAGTTATGAAAATATATTTATGGCAAATAAACTACACAGAGGCTTCCGCATTTCATCCCCAAAGGGAATCATCAGGCTACAGTACATGGAGTTAGTTAACTAGTTAATCAATCAGATTCTTTGTTGTTCTCTTAGCTAAATGTTGGGATTCTCACAAACAACGGTTCGGTTGATTTTACCTCCTATTTCCTATTCTATTGTTCTGTTTTTTATAGGGTGGCCTCTGTGTAGCTTAATTGCCATAAATATATTTTCGTAACTTACTATATATATATGTATATATATATATATATATATATATATATATTTATTTATTTATTCTCCCATTTCCATGGCAATGTGTGGTGACCAAAACGGTACAAGCTCAGACTACTTAGTCAAATATGACTTTCATATTGGGGTTCAAATCGTGTTACCTGCAGGAATTGTCTCCTCCAATACTGATGATCGCAGGGTTGCATGTAACATATGTTTATGGGTTAATTTGAAAATAATATTTATTTATAAATAAATGTTCAAAGCTCTCGCTAGATTATAGGTAAATTTAATTACAACATATATTATTAATAGTCAGACTTTATTTTCATACTATATATATATATATAATTAATAGTCAAACTTTCAAGGTTTAAGCTCAATGAATGTTATTTTTTTTTTTTAACACGAGAACATGTATAAATAAACAATAGAAAATTACTTTTTAGTAACCATGTTTTTATTCATAAAAAAACAATAGATCATTTTGTCGACACATCAACAGGCATAATATAGAGTTATATATCCTTGATTTTTCATAAGTGCGACTCGTCAGAAGGAAGGGTCCAAAAACCTGTGTCCAAAAACATCAGAAAATAAAAACACATTATTAAAGCGCTTATATATCTTGGTTCAATTAAGATTCTGCTTACTCTATAGACGCCATATTTCTTCCGTTCTTCTCTGTTTCTAATTTTAATTTTTGATTGATTTTTACTTTCATTCCTTCTTTTAATTCTCAATGCAATGTTTTAGATAAAAATATACCCATCTTTTTGCTAGCTTTGTTAGTATTAAATAATGGCATCCATTGAGTAAATAGGATCTTATGTTCATAATTGAACCTACATATATAAATGCTGTAATAATATGGGTGTGATTATTTTTGTTTTTTTATTTCCTGATGTTTTTGGACACGGATATTTGAACTTTATTTCTGACGAATTGTGTAACGATACGGATAAAAATTATCGTTACTAAATGTTCGTGTGTAACGTTTCCCGAAATTCAAGTCTAGAAACGTTTTTACACACTTTTACAAGTTTTTCCTTTAAATCATTTAAACTGCCAATACTCATTTTGTCACCAATTACTTGCTCTTGAGTATACAGTTTTTTTTCTCTTTACCGCGTGGGTGGGGTGTTTCTTTTAATGGGGTGGGGCGTGGACTCATGTGGTGGTTGGCGTTTATGCGTGTCTCTTTCAATGCAGCCCATAGATTATACGATGCCACAACTCCATTCAAACGTTTCTTACTCGTCCTAATACTGAGTGCGTGTGTACGTGAGTCGTTTAACGTATGCGTGCATGTGTGTGTCGTATTTTTTTGTATCTATATGTGCGTGTGTGCCGTGGATTTTTTAAACTCAATTCTTACTCTCTTTTCTCATTTTACCAATATATTCAGTGTCCACTTCAAATTCAATTCAAACAAAATTTTCCCTTTTTTATCTTCAGCATATCGCATGGTTTCAATTCCATCTTCGTTTCTTCATCCTGATATGTCTAGTGTTGTGCTGTGGATTTTGCTTTCTTCGTTTTATCTGGCTTCTCAGCCGTTGATCGTCCAGTGTGGTGTATCTATTTCTGGGAACAAAACTCCTTTCATGATAAAGAAAGAGTTTGGAAGGCAGATATTGGGAGGATTCTAAAGTTTTATTTGTCTGACGTCTGAAAGAGAGTTGCCGTTTCCCAGCTGAGTTGTTTCTCTAGTTTTCTTAATTAATGATTATCTAATCTCTACTTGACGACAAGGGGGGGAAGATTGGCTTATTTTTGTCCAACTGGACTCAAATTTTTAGATCATATTTTTCTGTATCCACTCGCTTCGAGTTCCATAGCAGACTGAACTAATTTAGGTAACAAACATATTCGCTTGTCCGGCTCGCATGCTATTCCAAGACCGGCTGAATCAAAACTATCCTTCTCACAGTTACAAGTGTGACGTCATAGTTCCTTTGTCAACCAATCGTATCCTCGCATTTACTCTTGCTTTGTGCTTAACCCCTTTAACCTTTTCCTTGATCTCTGATCTTCCTTCATCTGTTCTGTCGTCTTATGGGGAATGCATGATGCAACAAAATCCCGGGTCATACTAACCTGCACTTACATTCTTAAACTGATCACGGCCATTATCAACACTAGCTAACGTACACCTTTTCAGAAATGTAGGGCCCCTCTTAATGTAACAGTTTCACTTAAGAAAAATCCAGGATATATAACTCTAATTGTGTTTCATTGTACTTCAGTCGAAGTTCTCAGAAATCAAGGGGGCCCTTCCTGGGACTAACACTTGATCTTTATGTGAGATACATAGATATTTGAATACTCCATTAAAGTTCTCCTTTACTTCTTAAGCGTTGAGTTAGTAAAGAAGTTAAGAACATTCATTTTCCTATCACTAATTGACCAGTTAACTATGTTATAGTATATCTTTCTTGTGGTCTCTTGGTCTTATCGGATTCCAGGACAATAATTCATCTAGTCTGGTGGAGTATCCAACTAAATGCTGTTACTTGAGGTAACATTACTTGGAGAAGGTACACCATTTCTTCGTATGAGCCAGTGTATATCCGTGTTGAGGAGATCTTATTTGTGCTTCGAATACTCTGTTATTTCGAATATTTGGTCTGGGTTTACTTGTAGGGTGAAGTATCCTCATATCAGATTGTCCTAACAAACCCTTGTACAGAGAGACTGAAGACACTCGAGGATGTTGTTTAGTAGGTAATTCAAACTCTCCTTATGGTTGTCCATGTGTCAACGAAACGGTCCGTCAAGATGTTTTTTAATGAATAAAGTCATAGTTAGTGGAATCTAACTTTCTATGTATACCATTTTTATATATTAATATAGATCCGACAGATTTTTATTTCATGAAACCTTCTTAAATTTTTAACATCATATTTAATAGAAATATCAGGGGTTTTTTTTTCAATGTATTTTTCATATATAACTGCTGTGACCCTGTAAATGGGGCCGGAATGAAAACACAAACTCGGGGTTTAGATAAAACAAGTGTATTGGAGAAAATATAATACAACAGAGAAACAAGAGTGGTGGTACGTCAGTCATGACTGCCAGTATAGACTGGGGTTGATTCAACACTGAGAAGCAGGTGCTTCCAGTATTTATTGTAAATGGAAGAGTCCAAACCCTGTAATAGGTAAGGTACTATAACACCTCTCTCCCAAGCCTTACCTCTTCATAAGTCATAGTATAGTTTCCTTTTTGGATTGACGCTATTCTGAGGCTGCTTGAGGTAGCTACATGTCGAAAGTGTTGTATCTGGTAACCATAACTTCTTGTGAATGGATAGTTCTTTGTTATTCACGTATGACCGGGCAGCCATCTCAGAATTCATTCGTGAAGATTACATGATTGGTAGAAGAATACGGACACGTCGACCATTAACAATGTCATTTATTCATCTTCTTCTATGATGGCCATGAAGACAGGGCTCCCCTCCCCAAATAGTCTCCGTAAAACAACCTCTACCTTATCCAACTGTCTTACTTAAGTCTAACTATTAACATCCGAAGGTGATAGGAACCGTGGTTAAAACGTAAAAGGAAGCTCTTTCTTATTTCCTACGTGACACACTTGAACAGTTATATAATTGTTGTGACCCTGTAAAAAGGCAGGAATGAAAACATGAACTCGGGGTTTAGATAAAACAAGTGTATTGGAGAAAATATAATACAATAGAGAAACAAGAGTGGTAGTACATCAGTCTTGACTGCCGGTATAGACTGGGGTGGACCAAGGTATTTGATTCCTTCTCACCGCAGGAATATGTGGCACAAGGCCGGAAGGTGGGAGAGTCAAGTTAGCACGCCTAAAGAAGGAGCACTCTGGCCTCTAAAAAATTGCCTGGCCAGCCCCGTCGGCATTCCCCAGTCAGGGCGCCTCAGGCAGTAAGCAATAAACTTACTCCATCCCAAATAGGTGAAGCAAGGTCTGACAGGATGGACCTCCTAGAACTACCCAGGACCTATACCTCAGCCAGACAGATAAAAGGCCACCGAAATGGCCTGGTTCCTGCTGAACTGATTCCCGAGAACGAATCCTCGACTGATTATTCCCTATCCCGAAGTCTCAAAACAACTGACGTTACAGAAAGACCGAACAGTTGATTCAACTCTGAGGAGCAGGTGCTCCCAGTATTTATGGTGAATGGAAGAGTCCAAAGTCCGTTATAAGTAAGGTACCATAACAAAACAGTAAAAAAATAACCTGCATTTCAGACGATTTTAGTCAAGCTCTAAGTAGGACACTCTTGCATAATTGCATTCCCGGTGCCATTAATTGTTTTCATTTTAGGAGAGTTCTGTCTGTGACAAAGGAAAACAATCACTGGGAGCTGAAATGAAATTCGTAAAAAAAGGAAATAACTGATGGCTTCATGTGGAAATGTCCTCAAAGAGCATGTAAGAACACAGTGCCCATTAGAAAGGGAAGTTTCTTTTCCAGGTTCAACTTAGGGTTAGGGTTGATTACTGTTTTATTTTGTATTGACTTAACAAAAAGTTTCACAAACTTGACCATAAATTCAATAAATTCAGTGATTGTCTTCCCTTGTTGCGGGTGGAACTCTACTAAAATGAAAACAATTAATTGCGTTCAAACCATCGTAATGTTATGCCAGGGATGCTATTATGCTAGAGTGCCAATTTTAGAAATATACGGTTTTCTTAATGTTAACATGAATAAGACCATTTGGTCATTTTCATTTACATTTTGTGATTTGTAAATGAAAGAAGTAGATGTTGAAATCGTATGCCTAAACAGTTTCTTCAAAAATCATTACATCAATTCAAATTTCAACTTGACTGCAATAAATATGTCTAAATCAAGAAAGATTAAACAAAAAAAAATGCCTATACGTTTGAAAAAGACGTATATCGCCGAAAGTGCTCAAGTTTTTAGATTAAATAAATTATTTATTTAAAAAAAAAATGCGTTGTTAAGGTTTTTCAAAATATTCTTCTTAATTTAGTATTACATAGTAATAGGGGGGGGGAGACGTTTTACACCTTTTTCGTCTTGAGCGATAAAAAATACAAAAACCTGGAACGTAAACAATGAGTAATGAAACGAAGTAAAGTATTGTAGTGAATTATAAAAATAATTTATTTTAAAAATTAAAGTATTGATAAAAATATTTCTTTCACAACCTTTTTTTATAGATAATTTGTAAACACTTCTTGTGTTAACTATTATTAAATACTACTTCTGTGAATTATTTTTAAAAATTTCTAGGATAATGAAAGTGCTTGCTTCGTTTCAGTTAACATTAAGTCAGTTTTCTTTTGTTTTATCCTCTACAAGTTCGTTTTAGTACTTTACGGTGTTGTATTTTTTATTTTATTTCAATAAATAATCGATTACAGTTGCCATTTTAGGGGTTGTGAATGGAGAAAATCCTTTTAATACCTCACCTCCCCCACAAAAACTGATGACCTAGAAAAAATAAAAGCTTTTTAGTTTCTATCAGCTGATTTCTGCATTTTATTTATTTATTTTTTTAATACTTAAACTTAAATATCAATTTTGTTAATTTAATTTTATTTGGATAATAATTTGTTAAAAAGTCTAGGGCTAGCCCAGCTATCTGTACAGCGTTTTTTTTGGGTTTTTTTTTAGCCTTATTTTAGGTCAAATTCTGTAAACAAAGCACTAGTGCTTTTGACCGGTGTCACTATTGCTAAATTTAACCGTTTACTTTATTTGACTGACCATAACTTTAACGTTTGAAAGTGTTAAGAATAAGACAATGTCAAAAGAAACAATGACAAAGTCTATCCATACAAAAATATATAATTTTTTGGTGCTTCTTTACTTTCACAGCGACATGTTAAACCTCTCTTTAAAAAATAACTAAAGAAATGTATAAATTTTGTTATGTAATTACGTGGTAGCTGAAAAGACTACATAAAAAATTATGCAAATTCATCCAATATTTATTAAATAAAAAATAAAAAACGATTTTATCTGTCGGTCGCCATTTTGAATTTTCCCGAAAATAAGATTTGAGTTATCCCCCTTCACTAATAAGCAAGTATAAATGTCTACAGATACATAAGATTGTTTTTTTTTTTAATAATTTAGTAATTTTTTCTGTACAATCTTATTTTCAGCTAACACGTAAGTACATAACAAAGTTTATACATTTCTTTCAATATTTTCATGTCGTCGTGAAAGTCAAGAAGCACCAATTTTTTTTTTTTTTTTTTTTTTTGACAACTTGTTAGGACAACCAAAATTAAAGAGTTGGTAGTAAATGCGAGTTCAGGGTGTCTAGGAACGCTCCAAGTGAAGAAGGAGTTGTTTGGTCTGTACGAAGAAGTTGAGTAGACATGTGACAATGTGTAAGTTCGGTAGACTTAGCTAGCGATGTGTGTGTGTATGAAAGTATGCACATGAACTTATGCGTGAGTGAGTATTTCATAGATAAAAGAAGTAGAACTGTATGAGAACATGTGCAAACTTATGTGTGTGTGCATGCGTGCGATATCGCAGCGTTTAGTTGTTCGTGAATGTTTCTTGTTGCGTGTACCACGGCTCTTGGCTCAAGGTGGATTTAGAGACGTACGCATTGCTGTCATTCACAAATCCCTCAGTTAGCCTGACGACCTCATTGTAGGAATGAAACACAAACGTTTCTGTGCTGCCTGTTTACCATACGTATATTTTATACTGCTACTAAGCTTTACTCAGTATTGTTGAAGTAAATACTGAAAATAATATATATATGTATATATAAAGTGAGTTGAGATAACAAATATTTGAGCATTATTTATATTTGTTCCAAGAATTCAAACACAACGATTATTTGGTGTACGATCGTTTCCATGTACATAATATATTATCTTATAATAAAAGTATATAATATAAAACAGTAACACAGTATAATATATATAGTGGTATGACTTGCCATAGGTATATTTGCATACTACTATTACTAAACCTATTGAGCACTGTTAAAGTAAATACTGAAAATATATATGCACAATATATTATATCACCTTATAATATCATAAGTGTATATACATGAAATAGTAAAAATTATATATATATATATATATATATATATATATATACTGTGCAATACTCTGACTCTGTTGTTAAGTTCTATCGTATGTCTAAATATTTATACTTGCCGCTCTTTAGTATAAATATCACTGAATTTCTACGTAATCGCGTGACAATCTCCCGTGGCCCCAAGGACTAAGCGAACGCTTAGAGATTCAAGGTGTCTTTGTGAGCCGGGTTCGCGCCCCGTGACCGTCTGAGATTGTTATTTCCCTGCGCTGATGAGAGCCGTAAGCTCGAAACGACGTCGTACGTAGGTAAAATATTAAAAAATATAATTTAATATTACCTTTAAATTTTTATATATATATAAAATACATCTTAGTAATTTAACTAAAAACATGTTTAATTTTTATTTTATAATTAAATTAGGTAAGTGGAAAACACAAGACGTTAAAGCGAGAAGAGGGAGACAGCCGGATGCATTCCAGACTGATCATCGGCTTTTCTTGTCACGCGCTCTCTTAATATTTTTCCCTTCTTTTCACCTTTGATTTTCTGGTCAGATTTCAAAAGCTATATTCACTTTTTGACACAGTCTTCAGAAGATGTATATGCGTTGAAACACGAATTAATTAGTGTCAACTGTCCCACAAATGTTTATTTAATTTTATAAAAGCTCTACTTTGTATTGAGCACTTTTGAAAAAAATATTCGTTTTGTCTTCATTATGTCAATATATTTGAACTGAATAATTTATATATATATATATATATATATATATAAGTTAGGTATGTTTATATATTTGTATTACAGGATTCACCCCTAAACTAATTAACCAATCATTGTGAATTTTGGAACACAGCTTCCAGGCGTAAGGGTAGTAATGTAGGCTATATTTAGTTTAATTTAGGTTTATGAAAGGAAGTCAAAAGGGGGTGGAAATTCAGATACCTCCGATTTTTGTTAAATTTTAACAATAGGTATGAGACATCAATTAATAAATATTCTCAAAATTTAAGTTTCAAGTATTTTAAATGTTTTTTAGAGTGCATAATATAGGCACAACCTCCCATTTGAAAATGCAAATATTTCAGATTTGCATTGAATTTGATTCATAGTCATTAGACACCAATTAAGCAAGATTCTCTTAATTTAAATTTCTTCTTAAAACCCTTAAGTTTGATGTGAGACATTTTCTAGAATCAAAATCATGTATTGAATTCTAGACGTAAGGTTTAGTGTCATTATATATTGATTTAATCCCTGTGAGGTGACATAAAAGTGGTGCAAAACTGTTCTGTTTGGGGAATTAGTTTTACCCTTCCTGGGACGGGTATTTTTCTAGTATATATATATATATATATATATATATATATATAAGAATAGAGGGCTAAAAGTCATTTCTGACCATGCAGTTAGCTTACAATACTTGTTTCACCAGTGTTCAAAATTTTAAAATTACCGTCTTATTTCCTTCTCTGTTTTGATGCTATCTCAAATGGATGCCCGGGTACACCATCCCATTGCCCTCTCCCTCTTGCACCCTACTAGCTTTCACTTTTTTTTATATATTTTCTTCTTCAAATACTTCATACTTTCTTATACAATTTGTGAAAAAGCTTTTTATTTTTTTTTTTTTTTTCTCTTAAGAATACTAGAAATCAAAGACGTTTTATTTTTGTGCGCAATTTGTTCGTTTTTATACATTTTTCTTTCATCACAAATTTCAGAAGAAAAAGCATTTTTTTTATTGGAAAATAAATGGAAATGGAGAAATAGAAAAATTCATCGCAGCTATTCACAAATTTTTCCTTCCGTTTGCCACGAAAGACAAGCTTCAGGTTCTTTTCATTAAAAAAAATTACTGCAGTAATTTCCAATTGTCAAAAATCTAAAACAGAAAAATAAGCGCCAGTTTGAAAGATTCAATGATTTTTATTGATACAAAACCTAATTAGTGAAATAATCTTTTCAACATTTCTCTCTCCCTCTTTCTTCCCTCTCGCTCTCCTTCTCTTTCTCCCTGTCTTCTCTCCCCTCTCTCTCAGTTTATTTAGCTGCTGCTGATATCAGTAATGTCACTGAAACCGAGCATCGTTGAATTACAGTTTAGCAAACTCTAATGAAAAAAAGAAAAACGTTATTTTTTGGTTTGTGAGCAAGTTTTCAATAATTGAAATACCTTATTGATATTTTTTTAAAACATGTTCATGCATTATTTTGTGCTTTAGATGTGTTTAACAAATATATTTAAAATAGTGTTTAATTTCAATAAGGGGTTATAAGAAAATAAACATTTTAATAATGTTGCTTTCAGAATTTTAAAATGCCTACTTCAAGACTGTAGCTAAATGTTTAAACAAATGGATAAATGGATAGCCAAACGTGTGAAAAAAAAGGTTCCAACCACCCTCGATATACCCACCACCACCTCCCAGCACCTTCCTCTTAGATATACATGGTATCATTTTCTTGAAAGGGTCATTTGCAAAGTAGCCGGACTTGAATTAATGCCAGACACATGGCTGTTGAAATGAAAAGACTAACCATAGTTGTCAGCTGAGTTTCTGTTCTTTTAACTATCTTAAATGTATTTGGCATTTTTTTTACTAATCATGTTACCAAATTTACTTGTATTTACCATGTGTTTTTTAACTTAATTTTGAGTTTCAATTTACCCTATTTTCTCCGTAGCCTTCATTGTATAAATAGTTAACTAGTTTTTCTCCGTTGTTACCCTTCTGGCTGTCTATCTCTTATCTGCACTAACTTGCGAGAGGGAAACATATCTTCAAATTTCTGTTCCCTCTGATAATTGTACTGCGAACTTTATCTACATATATACATGTATGTATATATATGTATATATATATATATAAACTTCTTTGTAATATAGCAGGAAAAATCCCATCAGAGTGCTCGATTAATTGAGAATTAAAGTTCAAAATTAAGAGCGTAATATTTATTTATTTTGGTACAGAAAAATTAGTACAACATTCGTACCGTCGGTTTCCGAAACAGATGGCAACAGAAGCTGAAGAGAGCCGGATGGCTAAGTCCTTCTGTGCTTGAAACCGACGGTACGAATGTTGTACTAATTTTTCTGTACCAAATTAAATAAATAAATAAATATATATATATATATATATATATATATATATATATGCATGAAATTTTTTATTTAAAAATTTTTTTTTACCCCTGCGGGTGCTCGGAAATACACGACTAGTACACGGGCGCAGGCTATGCTCTCTCGGGGTGTTGGACCCGTAGACCTAGTCAGGTCATCCATCTAAGAGAAGGAAAACTCTGATAATAAAACCTTGCTACTAACCACTTACGTCTTGGCAGCAAACCGTTGGGGAGGGAGGCCTCTGTAGTCTTGATCGACAACTTTCCTAGAGCTGGAATCTCGAACAAAGTATCCGGTTTGCAACCTATAATTGATTAAGGAGTAGATGGGCTCTGCTGATCGCCCAACCTTCGCACTCCTTCTCTGTCTATTAGCCAGGCGTAAAGGTACAAGCACTGGGACGCCTCTAAAGACACTTAGTGCTTGGCCTTGTTTCCTGACTAAGGAAATGAAGCCGTCTCTCTTTCTTTCTATCTGGACAACTTAAGGAAAGTTTTTTTGTCACTAAGTCTTACATGACTAGTCTGTGTCGCTCTTGTTCCGACAGGTTGAGGGTACAGGTTAGACAGCTTGTCTGGCTGCTGTTTCCGACTGGTAGTTAGGAGCTCTAACTCTTAAGTAGCATTAAAAACGGCTGCTCCATCAACAGTTGCATAATATCGTGGGTAACTTTATTGCCATGTTGCGCATGGAAAGAGACCCTGCAGTTATCCCCGGTGGGCTTTCCCGAGGCCACAACACCCATAAACCGTCACGACTAATGGACTGGTTGTGTGAGCTTATTGACACCAAACAAGCGCACACTTTGCCCTCCCCATTGTAACTCAAAACAAACATGAATTTACAAAATTAAAAAAAAACCCTAAACCAGACACCCAACAAAAAACATCTTTGCCTCCGCTCTTGAGGCTCGCATTCACAAATATCCGGGGATTTAGAACCAACATTAACGACATAGAAACTTTTCTCCTGACAAACTCCCCGGATATCCTAGCACTAAGTGAAACGAACCTTCAATCCTCAATTTCCTCTCACCACTTTGACATGACTGATTACCTTCCACTCTACTGTTAAGACTGACAAACATATGCACAGGCTAGGAGTTTATGTTCAGAACACCTTCCCCTTGACTAGAGAACATAGGTTAGAATCAGATGACCAAGCCTACATGTGCTTTAGATTGACCTTACATAACAGAGTTAGTTACTTATATTTCTTATACCGTTCTCCTTCGACCCAGAACTGTACCCTGCTTGACTCTGTCTCTGAAAGAGCACTCTCATTGTCTCTGAAAGAGCACTCTCACTCAATTCGAATGCCCAAATACATGTATTTGGGGATTTTAATGCACACCACCGTGACTGGTTGAGATTCTCCAGCATTACTGATGCAGTTGGGAACTCTAAGTTTAATTTCTCCTCAGCTCACAACCTCTCACAGACTGTCACTTTTCCGACCCGCATTCCTGATCATACAGATCAGGAAGCCTCACTTCTTGACCTGTTCTTGACCTCACTACCCAAGGCTTGTGTGGCGAATGCCCATAGCCCGCTTGGAGACTCTGATCAAGTTGTGGTAATGATACGTATCACATTAAAAACTCTTCCAAAAGCTGATGAGCCGTTGCTCAAAACGACGAGAAACTATGAGCAGGTTGATTTTGAATCCCTCAGGGATCACATCAGCAACGCCCCATGGGGTGTAACCTTCTCACTCCTTGCTGATAAGTGTGCAAATGAGCTAACCGAATGGGTCAAAGCCGGCATTGCTGCTTATGTCCCCCCCCCCCGGAAAAATTCTTCAGCAAACCCAACTCTCCTCAATGGTTCACCTTAGAATGTGCAGCTGCTATTGCTGAGAGGCAGAAGGCATTCTGAAAATTCGGCCGCCATAAGTCAACTACGAATATACAGAAATTTATAGAGGCAAGAAATGATTGCAAAGTAGTGATAGATGAAGCAAAGAGAAAGTATACATAGATAACAAAAAAACGCATTCAGTCACAGAAACTAGGTACTCGTGATTGCTGGAAAATCTACAATAGTATGATGAACAATGGAGAATCAACAATTCCCCGCTATCAAATCACAACGATAATGCTGAACTACTTGCCCAGCGTTTCGCCTTAAATCCACTTTGGACTCAGCAAACCACCCCCTCCCTAAATTCCCATTGCGGACTGAAGCCACATTTGATCTTATACCAGTAATATTAATAAAGAAATGCTCTGCTGAGCTGGCCCCTGTCCTCTCCAAACTCTACAACAAATGTCTTGCTGAATCTTGTTTCTCTGATAGTTGGAAAATTGTGGTACCAGTCTTCAAGAATTCTGGAGATAGAACTGATCCTCTAAGCTACCGCCTAATCAGTCTACTCCCGATCTTTGCTAAAATCTTTAAATCATTAATCAATCTAGCGATAGTCCGGCACCTAGTTAATGCTAAACTTCTTTCTGATCATCAATACGGATTTAGACAAGCACAATCTACCGCAGATATCCTAACGGTCATCTCTGAACGCATATATCATACACTGGACAAGGCAGGTGAAGCTAGGGCAGTAGCGCTTAATATATCCAAGGCCTTTGACAAGGTCTGGCATGAAGGGCTTCTCCTAAAACTGTACTAATATGGTATTACTGGACAAATATTTAATATAATTAAATACTTCCTAACAAAAAGAAAGACCCAGGTTGTCCTTGATGGCCATTCATCTAAGCAACATGACATAAATGCTGGTGTACCCCAGGTATCCATCCTTGGACCTCTACTGTTCCTGATTTTCATAAATGGCCTCCTTGATGTCATTGAGACTGAGATAGGAATATTTACTGACGACACCACGCTCTACTCTCGTCATGTGGGCAAAACCGATGCACACATATCTGAGGCAATGGCTGAATCCTTAGAATATGACCTCCAGTCTATAGTGGATTGGGGTAAAAAATGGATGGTAACTTTTAATCCCGCAAAGACAAAGCTACTTTCGTTCAATAACTACAAAAAACCTCTTCAACCACCGATTGTCATGGCAAATAACACCCTACCTGAGAGTTCATCATTCAAACTCCTCGGCCTAACTTTCACAGATAACATAAATTGGAATAAATACATTGAAGACATTCCCAGGGCTGCTGCAAGGTAGGTGTGCTCCCTCTACCGTGCTAGTAAACTCACTCCTGACATTATCCTATATCTCTACAAAGCCACCTTCCGCCCATGCATAGAGTATCGTTGCCACATATGGGCTGGTGCATCATCCACTAGTCTCTCCCTCTTAGACAAAGTCCAAAAAAGAGTTGCCAACTTAATAGGTCCCTCACTTTCCAACAAGCTCCTTGTGCCTGTTTTACAAGTACTTCAATGGATTGTGCTCTGATGAACTTGCTGCTCTGGTGCCTCCACAACATAAATTCACTAGACCAACCCGACACTCTGCCAAATCCCATCCATTCACTGTGGAGGTCCCCAGATGCCGAAAACTTTCTACTCCAAAAGCTTATTTCCTCGTGCTGCTGGATTCTGAAACTCCCTCCCTGCTCCTGATGGTACTGACATGCAGAAATTTAAAACTAATGTAAACAGACATCTCGTTGCACAGCTCTCAATTTAATGTGGCCTCCCCCCCCCCCCCCCCCCAAAAAAAAAACTTTCACCCTTTTTCTCAGTAGCCCCTTATGTCTACAGTGGCGGCTGCCTTGTTTGGGGTAAACTATGTTAAAAAAAAAATTTTTTTAATCAAATTACAACCCCCCCCCCCCACACACACCAAAAAAAAAAAAATCACCACATTTTTACGTATCAATTATTCATAAGAGGCAAAAATAAAACGAAACAAAACAATTAGGTTTCTGAATTTTTGAGATGAGGATTAATAATTTGTATAATAATATACTCATAATAATTGTATAATAATATACTCATACATTTATACTCTGGCCTACTGTAAAGTAAAAAAGAATCCGACTTTGAAAACAGAGAGAAAGCTGTCACAAATCCTCAGTAAGAACAAGGATCTAATACCACCTGCAAAATATAGACAGCATTACAGCATTACAGCAAGCTACCACACCTATACGGCCTTCCAAAGATTCACAAGATGGTATTCCATTAAGGCCTATTGTCAGTGCCCGAAGTTCAGCATGCTATCCATTGAGCCGATTCCTGGTAGGTATAATCAGCCTACTCACATGCAAATCTCCATCGTATGTCAAGAATTCAGCTCACTTTCTAGAAAGAAAATCAACAATGCTCCCACCAGATGGTGACTCTAAATGTAGTGAGTCTGTACACAAAAGTACCCACTGATGAGACTCTGACGGTGGTTCGGGATAAGTTGACTTCAGATACCTCACTGAAGGAACGCACTTGCATCCCAATTGAAAATCTAATGGAGGTGTTGACCTTTTGTGTAGAAACCACATACTTCGTGATGGGATCTGATATATATCAGCAGGAAGAAGGTCTAGCTATGGGATCACCATTGTCCCCAGTACTGGCCAATGTATACATGGAATACTTAGAGGAAATGGCATTAGGATCAACACCACTAAAGCTAACAATGTGGCTACGATATGTGGATGACACATTCATACTCTGGCCTTACCAGGAAGACGTTCAAACATTATCATGTGAATTCTATCCGTCCATCTATACAGTTCACGATGGAACATGAACATAATAAAAATTATCCTTCCTAGATGTGCTGATAACTCACACTGATCAGGGGTTTAGATCATCCGTATATCGAAAGACAAATTCACTGGACAGTATCTAAATTTCAACTCCCGCCATCCATATAATGTAAAGAAAGGAATCGTCCGCTGCCTACAATATCGACCAAAGACAATATGTAGTAACAGCAATACATATCAAAAGGAGATGGACAGCTTGAGAGAAACTCTCCACCGAAACAACTATCCAAAGAGCATGACATCAGCTCCAAGAAGTCTAGACCAAACACCAAAAGACACCACCCGAAAACTCACCACAATTTGCATACCATATATGAAGGGCTCGTCTGAAAAATCCAAAGAATATGTAATCCATATGACATCAGGACAGTATTCAGGGGCGTCTCGACTCTCTGAAAGTATCTTGGCAGAGTCAAACCCCCTACGGAAAAATGTATGACTAAGAACTGTGTGTATGCGATCCCATGTAGGTGTGGGAAAATATACAAAGGTGGGACATGTCGCCTACTAAAAGTAAGGCTAGAAGAACACCCGAAAGCCGTAATACGTGGAGATATTGAAAAGTTGGGTATGGCTGACCACATATGGAGGGAAAAGGGAAACCATTTAACCTTTATGGACAAAGTAAACATTATAGATAGAAAAGAACGGTAGAGAGTAAGATGACTCAAAGAAGCAGCGCATATGTCGGGCAACAATGACTTACTAAGCAGACCTAGTATAGAATTTAATACAATATGGAAACCATTAATTAATAATAATAGATAAGGTTATATGTATATATATATATATATATATATATATATATATATATATATATACACAGTGATATGTAGTAATAAAAGTAGTGATATATAGTGATAAGTAGTAAGACTGCATATTAAAAACAAGAATAGTTTTAAGGCTCCCAAAATTCATACTAGTATTGTCCGCAAGTACTAAGTAAAATTTAGTCATCTGAATATTGAAAGTTAAATCCTCGGTGCGGGCGATACAAAGAATTACGAATTATTGAAGACTTCTCCCAAAGACGGAACAAGAGCATGCTACCCCCGTGGATTAAATAAAGGGTTCCGTTCGAAATTCCGTCCAGGTTCCCGAGTTTGACAGAAATATTCCCGAGTTCGAAGAGATACACTTTAAGAAAGCCAGAGGTTACAGCGGCCGAAACATTGTATGAATAACACTCAAGATAAGAAGAGTAGGGTGAATAACACTCAAGATAAGAACAGTAGGGTGAATAACACTCAAGATAAGAACAGTAGGGTGAATAACCCAAATGATATAAAACAAAACAAATATATTGTGAATAATGAATCTAAATATTTTGTCTTCGTCTTCAGTGTTGAAACAACGTGAGTAGCTTGGTCAGCATCTTATGTTTTCTGACAGCCTGCAATCTCAGTCTCTAATCCATTGGTGGTCTTGAGGATTGATTCCATTGTTTAAGATCCTTGTCGATGGTTTGCATCCAAATTTTCTTGGATCGTCCTACTTTCCTCTACATTTTCTTATCCAAGAGTTCCTCCTCTCAATGTAGCCAAACCAACATAGTTGACTGATCGTTAGGAGTTCATTAAGCTTTGGTATATTTAGCCTCTCCAAAAGGGTATCAGAGCTGAAATGCCGTGTCTGATCTTATCTGACATTGCATATCCATCTGATCGTTGCTCTGTTATTACACTGAAGACTACTGTGTGATGAGTGAGAATAAACCCAAGATTTGAAACAGTCGAAAGAAAAGTCCAGCCAATATTTCAAGATACAAAATTAAATGTTATTGGAAAAATACAATTGAAGAGAAGGAACGGGAAAAGGAAAAGTTACAAATTGGCTCAAAAAGAAGTTGAAAATGTTAAAATGTTAAATTTGGATTATTTGGATTGTTCGGACTACTGTTATCATCTAACCCTGTGGATTAAATAAAGGGTTCCGTTCAACAGTAGTCCGAATAATCCAAATAATACAAAGTATCAATCCTCATCTCAAAAATTCTATCCTATTTAATCCTTATCCTCAAGTGGATTTTGGCCTTGATAAGCGGTGACGCATTATTTTTAAAAATAAAATAAATAAACTTCTGAAGTTTTAGCATAAAAAGACTTTGGATTGAAATGTTTAAAAGATGGCTGAAACAAGAATTAAGTGGGCAAAAAGTTGTAGAATAGCTGTCAAGGCAGTGTTTTGTCAAATCGGTTAGCAAGGGTTTTAGGGAATATGTAATTTGAAATTGTTGCTTGACAACCGTGAAAATGAGTGATGCCGAAATAGTTAAAGAATCAGAAGAAGAAGAAGAAGAAAAAAAAAAGATGGACTCGATAAAAGCATAGCAATAAGTTTCAAAACTACATCTGGATAAAGATTGCTAACCTCGGAATTAAAACTAAGAAATGTTTCATGCTTAAAACGCATCAAGACTAAGGCCAATAGGCATCTCCAGTCTTTGCAATAATCATCTTTCGTTCTTATTAGCTCTTTATATCAAGTGGCTTCATGTTTTGTCTGGAGCGATTTCCATTTTTAAAAAGAGACCTTCAATATAAAAAAGACAACTTTTAGCCAGTGTTCTATGGTGGTCAGTAATACAACGTCCCCCCCCCCCAATTAACATAATTTGAAAAGCAATTATTTTGAAAACTACAAAGTCTAATGAAATTGAACAGTTTATGTCTTGAACTTCATAAGTTTATTCTGAGATCGACTTCATAAGTGTTCAATATGTGTACAATCTGTTATACGGCACATGTCAAGGGGCTTCACAAGAATCTTTTCACAAACTTGCTCGACCTTCTCTTCTGATATTGATGATGGTCTATCAGACCCTTTAACCCTGCATCAGCAGCCTCCCTCTTTAAATTTTTGGTATCAAATTCAAACTTGTTTGCCAGTCGATTAAGTTTTTCCAAATCTTACATTGAAAATATGCTGCACAGTTCTGGCTTACTGTGCAAGCATATTCAAAGATGCAAAATGGATTCTCTTTGGGAGTGAACGGCATGGCTCAACCTGAAACACAAGAAAAAATAAAACAGTAAATAAAAAATGTTCATCTGTTTCTACACATTCTGTGAAAAGTTGAGGTTATTTCAACAAATTTTCTGGGATAGCCCGTATGTTCGATGGATCAATAATTAATCAAGTGCACAACCCTATAAAATGGATCGATAAAGAGGGAACTGATAATAAAATTAGTGCTTCATTCATTGTCTGACACTTGACTGAAAGCGGCAACGATGAATTCACAATGAGATATCTTAATACTGTCAACGACGATGGTGCGTACATGATTCAATAAGTAATTTGTCTTTTTTAGCTGCACCCTTGCAACTATATGAGAGACTCTGTTCGTCCGTCTGTAGGTCTTGCTTCAATTTGACTTCTATGAATTACATAGAATCTATTCTGAGTATGATATTAAACTATATCCATTGGTATAACCATACATTTACATTGTGAATAACTAGTTAAAGCAAACACCATTCAAAGATATTATGAACTTAATACTTTTTTATTAATTTGAGATTAAATAATCGGGAAAAGGGTTGATATGTCGTAAATAAAAACAAATAAAATCTTCACAGACACGTTGTGGTTGCCAGAGAACAGTGGATGGTCCAGAAGAAAGGAAGGAAAGTATCGATAGAACCATTGGTGAAAAGAATAATTTAGCAATAATTGTAATAGACGTTATGTAGAAAAGAGGAAGTAAATGTTCTATTTCAAAAAGACGCATACACTGATGAAAAAGACATCATGGAGGACATGAATACTTTTCTTAAATCTTTGCTTTGATCAGAGAGAGAAGAACCAGATTTGCTCGTCACTGTTGGATGAAATCGTTAGTGCTGTACTTTTGTGGATGCCAGGCAGGGACATAATTCAGCGGGGAGACTACATGGAACCTATATCTAGCAACTAACAGTGGACACAGAGTGTACCTATGAAGACCTACCTGGTGAGATGGGTGATAGAGTAAGATGGTGTGAGAGAGTCAAAAAACATCCTTCATACTAGCACAAGTGGATGAGGAATAGAGAGTTTGAGACTGTAAAAGAAATGGATTTGCATTTCTCAAAGATATCGTGCAAGATTCTCAAAGATGTTTAGAAGCAATAATGGTGTTAAATGCCAATGATCATTATATTTATACCTACATTGGTCCATAAATATAACAAGCATAATTAATCCTACTGTTGCTTTTAAATAATATTCTGAGTTTTTGTTGCAAACATACAAACACAAAATCTACATTATAGTAAAACAAAAAATAATAAATATGTATTTTTAATTTTTATTTTATGTTTTTTTATTTTATATATTTTTTTTACTAATGAGTCACCACTTATCAAGGCCCGGGGACAACTCGAGGATAAGGGTTACAGCGATCGTCAGTTGGACGATGATCGCCTCCACAAGAGGATCAAAATCAATGGGTGGGATAGGCAGAAAATTACTTAAGAGGAATTGATTATCCAAAAGGACGGCTCAACAAGAATTTGTTCACATTAGACTTGAAGACTGTAACCGGTTGGGAAGCAGACTAATGGTATTTTGGGTAGTGATATCGATCCTGAATCAGTTTTCGTGCGGTTCGACTCGGAAGCATTCGGCTGTCCTACACAAACGCCCGAGTGTTGACGAGCCGAATGGTACCAGACGATAATTTTGATACGGTGCTGTGTCCTGTGATTGTAAGTTATATTTTCAAGAAATTTTCTAAAAGAAACAACAAAAAAAACAAAACAAGCAAAATATAGCGAAGTTACTGTTATCAAATAAATATTTTTTTATTTTGATACGTTGCTGCGTCCTATAATTTTTAGTTATAGTTGCAAGAAATTTTGTAAACAACAAAACAAGCAAAACAGAGCGAAATTACTGTTATCAAATAAATATTTTTAACCCTAAACCCTAACCCTAAACCCTAATCCTAACCCTAAACTCTAACCCTAACAACAACAAAAACAAAACAAGCAAAACATTATAATCATAGGACACAGCACCGTATCAAAATTGTCGTCTGGTACAAATCGGCTCGTCAACTCTCGGGCGTTTGCGTATGACAGCCGAACGCTTTCGAGTTGAACCTCACGAAAACTGGTTCAGGATCGATATCAGCACCGTATTTTGTTCCACAGATGGGATGTTCTAGGAAATAAACTTTGTTCATGGAAGTTTCGTTTGGTTTTTGGTAAAGAGAGAAAGTAAAGTTCTTTCCTGTTGTTGTAGAGCTAGACGAGTGCTTGCTGTGAATGTTTTACAGGGAGGGACAAGGGATTGGAGTTCAGTCGAGCATCTATTATGAACATAACGATACAGTAGAGAGAGGCTAGCAACATCTCTTCTGTGTAAAAGAGGCTGTAGGGACGAGAAGAGATCATCCCCCACTAGATTGCGGAATCAATGTGATCCATAACTTTAGAGATCTATGATCACTAAAAGTACCTATAACCCTAACCCTAACCATTGTTACAGAAAGTAACCGAGAAGTTATTTGGGTACTTTTTATCGATCCTGAACCAGTGTCTGTGAACTTCGTGTCGGCAGCGTTCGGGCATGCTACATAAACACACATGCTGAGGCATATGGTGGCACAGAGATGTCGAGCGATTAGCCAATAAGTTGTCAGTAACCAGACGACAATTTTTCTAGTCAGTATTGAAATTGATCAAAGCCAGTGCATGTTTATTTCCTGTTAAATTTTTTTTAAAAAAGGTAAAAAAAATGAATTACGAGAAGCTGTGTAGTAGAGTTGAATCTTGCGAAGTCGTCATTTCTTTCTGCCAGCTAAAAAGCCTGTTGGCAAAAAGAAAAGAATGTCCGAAATGCAATTACATTACGCTTGATAGAAAGAAAAGGTATTTATTAGCATTGTTTTGTTATAAAAATAAAAACAAAAAATTTATTTGTTAACAGTAATTTTGCTGTTTTGTTCGCTTTTTTTTTTTTTCAATCTTTCTTGAAAGTAAAACTGAAAAAATTACGACGCAGCAACGTATCAAAGTTATTGGCTGCCACCATTCGGCTCGTCATCTCACGGGTGTTTACGTAGCATGCCCGGAAACTGGTTCAGGATCGATAGAAGTACCGTTGTTTGTATTAAACGTAGGTAAATGTTGATTGTCAACAGAGAATTGTGCTCAGTTTTTCGTTTAAGCATAAATTGGGTTTTGATTGAGATTTAATCAGTATATACAGGCCTGTATTATGGATCGCCTTGGATTTAATTCAAATTTGAAAAATGGTGTTTGATAATACTTGAAAATAAAATGGCCAGTATTTTTTTTAATTGCCATTGCTATAAGTTTGAAGTAAAAATAAATTTACCAAAACTTCTGCATTTTGTATTCTTTTGCTAATAGAAAGAAATAGGAAACTCCTATTGCCACTGGACTGCTTCCCTGCAGATTACAACTTGGTCATCTTCAAAACCAATGTCAACAGATTCCTATCAAAAATTGCCTTTGAGAGATCATCTTTATTACAGCTAGTTTTCTTTGTTAATATACATGAACATTGAAACATTGTAAAAACCTACAAGATCTTAATGTGAGAGTTCAATTACAAAACCACAGGTCCCAACAGGAATGTGATTGCAAATCTAGATTACTAGTGTATTACTAGTATACTAGCGGGACCCAGTGGAAATTCCACTGTGTTTCTCTCTCTCTCTCTCTCTCTCTCTCTCTCTCTCTCTCTCTCCTTCCATCCTCCCCCTCCCTCTCCTCGGGGTAAAAATTAGTACTAACTCTGTCTTACCCTCCCCTTTTTTTAATGTATATTTAGCTCATCCTTAAAAAAAAAAAAAAAAAATCTCGGGCGATCTCAACTGAATAAAAAGGGGTGTCAGAGCGTGACCCAGGTAGGTAGGTAGGTAGGTACACACTAGTGTATTAATATATAGATTATTACTAGCAAATCTGTATTAAATCTATCGAACTCAGATACAAGAGGTACATCGGTTTATTTGCTTTCCCTCTCTGTCTTTTTTGCGAGTTTTCTTTTTTTCTTTTATTTCCTGTTATTATCTAGTTCATCCCCTTCTCCACTTAGAATGCCATTTTCTCGGAGCATGAGAGTGAAGTGTTAACAGTTAACTGCCGACTGACTAAAAATCTTACCTCCCCAAAAAAGACTCCAAATGTTAGATCTCTCAGGGTCTTATAGGTATGACTTTGGACCGAGCCTAACTGAAGATTTTAAAGGAGGCATCAGCCAGTGCAAACTGCACTTCTAAACGTTGATCAACTTTTGAATACAAAATCTTTAGTCAATTAAAATAACTGCGATTACACACGATGGAAGATGGAAGTGCTGCTTGAGTCGCTTGAGATGTGACATCATAAATCATTGACTTTTTGCAAAGCAAAGAACTCTATCTTTCAATTTCTCTATCTTTTCTTTTTCTCTGGTCCTTTCTTTTTACTTATTTCTTTCATTTAACGCTTTCTTTTTCTATTTTGTTTTCGTTTACTGTGTCCTTCTCTTTCTTTCTTCATTTATTTCTTCAGTTCTTCTGTTTTCCTTTTTTCTTCCTGTTTTTTCTTTCTTTACTCTACATTTCTTCTTTCTTTTAATTTCCTTATTCTCTATCTCTCTCTTTCTCCATGTTTCTTTCTTCCGCAACCTTTTTATTTTTTCTCCATTTTGAAAATGTGTTTTTCTACCTTTTCTCCATTTTTCTTTCTTTCTTTTTTTTTAATAATACCTCGGTCTGCTAACGTTACTGGTATTTCTCAAAACTTTCTTTTCACCCACGACGAGGTTTCCTCGTGCCACTGATAAGCTAATCATATCGTTCTTTTGAAATGGTAACATATTCTCATTTCCTTCTCAAAGCCTTACCAAAGTCAGAATTTACAGCCACCAGGAGATTATTCCTACCAGATCTTCTCATCTGTCAACATGCCAGTTTCATTACCTGGCCACTCAAAAGATCTATTGACATCGAACATGATTTATTCCTCCATAATTCACTTATTGCAAAAGCAGATTAATCACACGCAAATGCGCGCACACAAAATCTTATACATTCACACATACACTGTTGCCGGTTTTAATCATATATATATATATATATATATATATATATATATATATATATATATATATATATATATATATGGAAAGAGAGAGAGAGAGAGAGAGAATATCCGTCCCAGGACTGGCAAAATTAATTCCCCCAAAAGAACAGTTTTGCACCACTTTTATATCCCTTTTCAAAGATTAAAATAAATATGTAAAGCTACTAAACATTATGTCTAGAATCCTTATTCCAATTTTGATCAAAATACATTAGTTGATTTTGAGTCTAGAAAATGTCTAAAATTTAAGGCTTTAGCTTAAGTGGTCTTATGTAGAAATGGAGATTCATGTAATCTTGTCTAATTGGTGTCTAATGACTATAGTCAAATTTAATACAAATCTGAAATATTTGAATTTTCTAAATGGGCGGCTGTGCCCATATCATGCCTTCTAGAAACCTATTAAAATACTCCAAAGAAACTGGAATTTGAGTAATATTTATTAATTGATGCCTAATACGTATTATTAAAATATCATTAAGATCAGACGTATTTGAATCTTTTTGGTGCCCCCTTTGCATAAAACTAAATTAAACTAAATATAGCCCACATTACCCACCCTTATATCTAGCAGTTGTGTTCCAAAATTCATAATCATCGGTTAACCCTTAAATGCTTTTTGTTTCAAACATGACACATTCCAACAAAATGCATATTTAATATAATATTCAACGAAAATGTGTCAAACTGCAACTTGTTTCACATCTGCAATGAGCCTGTTGGCAAGTGTGAGTAGGTATTAATATGATGTTGCATCAGCACACCCGCTAAATAGGTAATCAGTATCTTTAATGATAAATATTTTTTAAAACCAATATAAAAAATAAAGCACTTAAAGGTTAATTACGAAACAAAAACGAAACGAATCCTATACATACAAATATATAAACATAGATAAACATACCTAAGGAATACTCTTTCCAGGAAGCGTACAATTCCCGAACAGAACAGTTTTGCACCACTTTTATGTCCCCTTACGAAGATTAAAAACAAGATATAATGCTACTAAACCTTATGTATAGAATCCTTATTCAAATTTTGATCAAAATCGATTACATGATTTTGAATCTAGAAAATATCTCAAATTTAAGGCTTAACATACATCGTACCTAACTTTATATAGATTCTTAATTTTTTGTAACAAATAAAAAATGTTCTTAAATGTCCTTAATTTAAATATCTTCCAGATTATTCTCTCTGATAATCTTCCTTAGCCTTCTAATCTTTTTTGGCAAGACAATTTTGAATTACGTGTGTCGTTGTACACTTCTTAGTGCTAAATTCTGATCAACGTTTTATAAATTGAACCAATTCTGCATTTTCCTTTTCAACACTGGTGGTTCAAGAATTGACACCGTCTTGCACTTTGAATCTCAATATTTCTGAATCAGTTTCGAATACAGTTTCTCTCCATTCGTTCGGCTTACTCGTCTTCATCTTCACTTCTTCCTCCTTTTTACTGAGTGGAAATGGGAAGAAATTCATGTTAGTGCATCCCATTTCCACTTGGTACAAGTTATTCTACATTAATCACTCTTTCTAAATCATCAGAATTCATTATTGAATGAACTTTCTCTCCAACTTCCAAATCCTTCACTTTCTGATATAATGTAAATGCACTTCTTTTCTACAAAGCATAAACCATTATGAGGGTAATATTATAACATTACTAATATGATCTGGGAGAAGGAAAATTTTAAGTATTATTACAAGCATAGTTGTATGCAAAACTTGGCTGAGAATTTCACCCGAATATTGTTTAAAACAAATCTGAAAATTTTTAGATATTTTGTATTTTCTAAATTATTTTGTCCGTATTTAAGGAGCTCTACTGTATATTAATAACGAATCATTCTAAAAGTAGATTCATTGCATTTAACAGGAAGTTTTTTTATGTATATATAGAAACATTTATAATTACAGTCAATACAACCTGTGGCCTAATAGTCAGACACAAAATAACGTTGGAAACAAAACAGAGCCACCGACAAGATTCAAAGCTGTGTCATGAAGAGACATTTCTCATAGTCATTTGAGATGAAGGAGGTTTTGCTAAACCACTCCATCTGATAATGAGTTAGCTGTGAATATAAAGATTCCCGAGTCCACCCTCAATCTTTTGTTGCTTATTGGCCCCCGAAGGAAAAAGCAGTTTATCCCACATGCGGGCCAACTAAGATGGCAGTGGAAGCCAAGAGCAGAGAACTCAGCAAATGTCTAAATTGATAAAGATGTCCTGAGTCTGACCATAAGCTACATCCGCTGCTGAGGTCCGAATTTTAGAACTTTCAGGAGTTTGGTGTAATCCCTTAGTTACGATTGTAGCATAGCTGAAGTGTTCATTAATCCTCCACAGTGCGTTCTTCTCGATGCTCACGGTGTGTCCACTTCATCGGCAGAATCAGCTGCTCGTATTTCTGTAGTCATCGTGGTGAGGTTGAGCCGAAGTTTCCATCCTTCTTCTGTCTGTCGTTGTCTTTTTTCTCAAAAGTTTTCATAAACGTTATTAATAAGAAAACATCGCAAATGCATTTCGGCTTTAAAAATCTCTTTGTGGGGGAGGTAATTCTTTCTTTTAATTAATTCTTTATGTACACACATAAAATAACCGCCCTGTCGGCAGGGCCACAAATTCGCTGACTGCAACCCTATGCAGTCCCCCCTCCCCGAAAACGAGGCCACCTGTTGGCCATAGGTGGCAACCCGTGATGCTGTAAGACGAGATCCTGGTGGCTAGGTATTCGTCCATTTCGGCCCTTACTTTTGCTAGACGGGAGATCGGAGAGGCCCGATCCGATCAATTGGTTGGTCACGTCATGCCCTAGTATCTATAAGTTCATCCCCAACCGTATTATTCGATCTGATTCTTCAAAAAATCAAAACCTTATTTCTCCTTTTTATTTTTCTCTCCAAATAGATACTAGAAGGCGGTGGCTGAGGGTCAGTTACGTTGAGCACAAGGAAGATTACCAATGCCAAAGAGTAATGTTTTTAAATAAGTCATATTTTTCTGGGAGTGATATTTTCTGAGAGTAATGCTTCTCTCTCTCAGTAAAGTTCCCTTGTTCACTGTGAAATTTCCTCTACGAGCAATGTATTCTGGTATTCTAAGAGCAATGTATTCTAAGAATATACATAATTATCCCACCTATAGAATTATATTTGACAACTTTATTCAGCATTAAATAACCCATAGATTGTTGATATGCCGTAAAACAAACCAAACCAAACATAAAACAACCTCCCCATGGAGAGGAGGAAGCAGCTATCCAAAAGCCTAACTGTTTCAGATAAAAGAAAGAAAAATCTCCCTGCTCATCCACCGCATAAGACTGATAGATTCCTGTTTGTGTTGCGTCACTGCCGGGACACGTAACCTTTTTCGAATTCTAATTGGAAAATTCCACTCTACCTAATTTTTAATCTTACACAGAAGTTTACTGTATCACCCCTATTTTTTTACACACCCGCCTCTTATCTTGCTACACTATTATTCCCAGGTTCAACCTGACGCAGAATGGTAGTAATTGTCAGGGTTCCAACAATGGATCACATAGAATGAGTATGACATGAAACTATATCCGGTTGTATACCCATAAATTTACATCATGAATAACTAGTTAAAGTAATAAATATTTGAAGAAATTGAAGTTTTACCAAAATGATTGGATTTGGTATTAAATAATCTGAAAATGGTTGAATTATTTATCTCCCTCCCTGCACGCCAAGAAGATGTGACACAAGGTCGGAAAGTGGGATCTGAAATCAGCGCCCTAGAGGAAGAGCACCATGGCCGAACAAAAATTGCCTGGGCAGACCCGTTGGCATTTCCCGGTAGGAGTGCCTCAGGCTATTAGCAATAAACTAACCCCTTCTCAAAGGGTGAGAAGGCAAAGCCTGGGATGGTGGACTTTCTAGAACTGCACAGACAGCAAACAAGTCATCCTAAAAAATTACAGACTTTGCCGGTATGAACTAATTCTGAGTGTTGATATGCCGTAAAAACAAACAAATAAAATCTTCACAGAGACGTTGTGGTTGCCATGGTCCAGAAGACAAAAAGGAAAGTATCGATAGAATCACTGGTCGAAGGAATAATTTAAAAATAATTGTAATAGACGTTACGTAGAAAAACGAGAGTAAGTAGATGTTCTATTTAAAAAATAGAAAACGCATACATTGATGAAAAAAGAAAATGAAAAAGAAATAATGGACGACAAATGACAACAATCTCCATTGTTTCTCCTCTTTACAAAGATATTGTAGAGGAAATGTTCGAAAAACTACAGAAACACTTTCTGCAAATTTAACATATTTCATTAATCATTACTTTTATAGTTTAGTGAAGTATTTGTGTGTTTGTGTATGTAACAGGGCCAAATGGTGTGTGTGCATGTGATTGGCTGCTTGTGAGTAATTATGGCAGTTATTTTAGCCTAGTGAACAAGATAAAATGACAATTTATTTTTTACTCGTCTTGTTCAATTAAAAGTTTAATTGTCCAGGAAAAATAAATTTTACAACAAAGAAAATCACTCAAAATATTGTACACAAAAAGTGAGGACCCAGTTGTAACACGAGCAAATCTTTTTTGGAGACTGATTAAGCTAAGATTCGTTTTCTTGTTCTAAGAAATAATAGGCCCGGAAATAGGATTTTTAACATTATTAAATTTGAGATTCTCATTTGTTATAAATATTCTGTTTATATTCAAGTAATTTTAGAATATTTGAGACTGTAGCCTTCAATATTTGTTGAGTGAAAACTATAATTACATTAAAGACGTTTCTTAAAAGAATGAATCTGATTGGCTGAAAAAGATATAGGTCAATAAATAGATTCAAATATTATCAGCTTCCACAAATCTGTTTTGTACCAATTTTGGTACAAAACAAAACTATTGTGTTTCTATAATTATGAGATTGTTTCTTACGTGTTTGCAAAGATAGTTTATAATATTAGTTTGCGTTAGATCCATATTTATTTTTAGAATGCGGGCTTGTTTTTGTAGGTCTAAAGGCAATTTTAAGGAAACGCAGGAACTGAAATGATATAGACAATTTGTGATTGTATTGACCAATGAAGTCGGCAAAAAAATATACCAACAATAATGCATAACGGCAACAAACAGTTCAAACTTCGTAAGTCCGAAAAGAAAATTATCTTCAACAATCAGGATTGCAAATCCAACTTTTAACTAACGTACTCTCACACCCCAAAACAAAAAAAGCACTAAATTTCTGAATTTTTTACATGAGGATTGATAATTTGTATAATTTTGGTTATTTGGACTATATTTCTCATCTTGAGTGTTATCGTCACAACGTTTTGGACGCTGTAACCTATGGCCTTGTTCAGGTGTATCTCTTCGAACTCGGGAATATTTCTGTTGAACCCGGGAATCTGGACGGAATTTCGAACGGAACCCTTTATTTAATCCACGGGGGGTAGCATGCTCTTCTTCCGTCAGCCATGACTGGTAGAAGTCTTCAGTAATTCGCAATTCTTTGTATCGCCCGCACCGAGGATTGAACCTTCAACCTTCAGATGACTATCACTTAGAACTGAATTTAACTTAGTATTATATTCACTGCACTACGGGTCCTTGCGTGGATTAAATAAAGGGTTCCGTTCGAAATTCCGTCCAGATTCCCGAGTTTGACAGAATTATTCTCGAGTTCGAAGAGATACACCTGAAGAAGTCCGGAGGTTACAGCGGCTGAAACGTTGTGATGATAAAACTCAAGATGAGAAATGTAGTCCAAATAACCAAAATTATACAAAAAATCGCACTGTCTTTAAAAAAAACAAAAACCCACAGCATTTTGTTTCCAAAACGAGATTTCTCATTTGTCATGATAACCAGGGGGGGGGGGGCATAAAAAAATTAACATATCAAACGATATTTAAGTTGACAAGTATCTTGAACTTATTTTCTCTATTGACATCAATTATCAGCGACACTTCTTCTCCCCTCCCACTATGACGTAAGCGACATCTTATTTCTTTTCATTTTCAAACTACACAATTGTTTTACATTAGAAAAAACGAAGAAAGCAAAATGGCGATATAAAAACTAAGACCTATGAACTATCAGGAAACTTGTGTGTTGGCTGGACAACGTGGAAGGGACAACAGAGACATCGAGAGGAAAAATGAAAGAGAAAAAGTCCAGGGATAATTTTGTTTCTATATGAATTGTTTGAGTGCACACTCGTTGATAGCTACACTTAATATTTTATGAAGAACTGATGCTTGCTATGTGGTTCACTGGTTAATAGGTAATTTGGGAAAAGGTCAAATTGGTGCATTGATTAGTCTTCAGAATGGAACAAAGATCTCCTGACAATGGCCGTTCCCAGGAAAATTTGGTTTAAGGCTTGGGATGTTAGCAGATTGCGAGGCTATGGTATTGGTTGAATTACCTGACTTATGTGTTAGGGTAAGGGTTACCTGACTTATGTGTATGCTTTAAAGAGCTTCGGCACATGCTTGATAACAAAATTGCGCTGTGGATCTGGGACAGCCTTTCAACTGTCAAGAGCGACATGCCAGTATCAACCTTTATCTGGTCAGCCTATCTAACTATTATGGCAGCTCTATTATCAATGGACACCCCTTGCTACACTACCTCCCAGCAGATTTTTAGTAAATCTAAACAAACATCTAACCAAAAAGAAAAAAGACTTAACCTCTTTACTATGCATGTAGCACAAATTGCCAATTGGCTGCAAATTGTTAGATTTGATATGTGATTGATGGGTAAGACATATGTTTGAACTTTGAGTCTAATGTACTGTAGTGTTGAATATTTTGTTTATAATACGTTTGTATGTCGGAATCTGGCGTAGTACAACAGCTCGCTTGTTGATCCAGCGAACGGCATCGCTTGCTAACGGGACGATATGTCGTTTCTCGATCCGGGCGACGTCGAGTGATCTTGCCAGTCTCTCCCTTTCGGCTGACACAGCAGTAAACCCAATTCGGGAATTATATTTCCCTTTCTTCTTGCTGTCTCTTCTCTTTCTGCTTTCAATGTCTGCACCCTAGCTGCTTTTGTTAGTGGCTGACCCGTCGCCGCCTCCACTCTCTGCAGATGCTTTGTCGTTGTCACAATTTCGTGCCGGCGGTTTCTCTCTGTAACTGAAATCAATCTACACATAACAAAATATAACAAGCCTTCTTTTCATTTATTAGCTTGTCAACACCGAAGCAAGTTCGTTGAAACAGAGAGAGAGAGAAGCTTACGCTAGTTAATTAACTAATTACTTAATCACTTGCAATGGAAGGAAGAGGGGGACATCGCCTGGCTCTCATTTTTGGGGATCTGAATTCCCCTATCTTATTTAATCGCTACATGGCTAAGGCGACTTGACTCGTCGGCTTCCCGTCAAGAACTGAAATCTCACTGCAGTTTTCTCACCGGGAAAACTGTGACGTCACAAAATCTCGTGATCAACGCACAGGTGCGACCCGACCCTCGATCCGGGGTCTCATCAACTGTCACCGCGAATCGTGAGAAAACATTGCACCAAAGTTGCACGAGATGACTCCGTTACAAATCGCGCAAGTTAAGCGATCTCTCTGTACATCCATCATCACATGCGTCTCATTATATAACAGTAGTTGTTAGATTTCATATGTGATTTACCTGTAAGACATATATTTGAACTTTGAGTCTAATCTGCTGTAGTTGAGGAGGACAGTCATGAAGTGATTTTTTAAAAAATATTTAGACAAGAGGTTCGTGCTCAGTTTGTACATACAACTGTTGTATTGTTAATCTTACTCACTGAACTGGTGCATATCTACTTTGTGTGTCTGATTTTTTTTTACATTTTTCTTTTATTAACTTCAAACAAGGCATATTGACACTGAAGCATAAGGGGCTACTGTGATAGAGGCCAGATTTATAGAGGGGGTAGACAATTACATTTAAATTTCTGCATGTTGGTATGGTGGGAGAAACAGGGTGCAGGCAGAGAATTCCAAAGTCAAGAGGTTTGAGGAAAGAAGCTATCAGAGTAGAACATTTTCTGGTATTTAGAGACCCTTACAGTGAAGGGGTGGGATTTAGCTGCTAGTCGGGTGGGTTGGGGGTATTATCGTTGAGGGGGTGCAAGTGCAGTAAGTTCATCGGAGCACATTCCGTGGAAGTTCATATAAAACAAGCATATTGATGCAACACTCTGGCGATGTGACAGGGGCTGGAGCTTGGTAGATAGTGCAGGGCCTATTAGGTTAGAAATTATTTTTTGCACCCTGTCTGAAAGGGAGAGGCTAGTGGTTGGTGCACCAGCTCAGATGTAGCAACGATACTCCATGCCAGAGCGAATGGTGGCTATATGGAGATATAAGATACTGGCAGGTGTGAGAAGTTTTCTAGCCCAGTAGAGGGAGCCTACTTTCTTTGCAGCAGACTTGGCAACATCTTCTATGTACTTATTTAAATTCATGTTGCCTGAGAATGTCAGGCCGAGAAGTTTGAACGTCTGACTCTCGGGAAGTGTGCTATCGGCCATGACAATCAATGGTTGGAAAGGTTTCTTGAAAGATTTCAACTATGGAAAAAGATTCAATATCGATAAAACCTTTTTAAATATGAAAGTTTTTAAGTACATTGGTATTTTCGTTGAATTTTGTTTTAAGTTCTGTGTCGTGTAGAGGAAATGGAGTTTAATCTTCCATAACCTTTAGTTTTAAAGACAAGAAAAAAAGAAAAATTGATAGAATCACAGAAAGTAGAAGAAAAATAGATGATGAGCCTGATCTTTTCACAGGCAATTTCAAATCAAAAGAGACTCCGATTAAAGATGTGCACTTAAAAGTTAATATGCATATAGGAAGTTCACCATTTTGATTGATATTTCTTTCTTTTCACTTCATTTTCATTTTTAGCTGCAGGTAAATATTTTATTAGGAAATTCTATTTAGCTGAAATAGGCGGGGGTGGGGTACTTTCTCAGATTATGCAAGTCAGCAAAAAAGTTTCTTTTCTTCAAATAAAAATTTCAACCAAAAAGAGTCTCAAATGGTAAAATAAAATAAAGTGTAGTATCAAAACAGATACTACACTTTGCTCCTCACCAAAACGCCAAGAGTTGTCTTAATGTTCTACAGAATTTATTTTATAATGAAAATATAACTACCTGGTGTTACCTGGGTATTAACTGCGTAGAATATATATATATATATATATATATATATATATATATATATATATAATGTATATGATTGTTTTTATTCAAACAGACATGTACAAAGTCTGCGACACTGGCATGTCAATGTCATCGATCTACAGCAGTTATAAGCTGAGATCTCATCAGGCAGAATTAGAATTTGATCCTTCCCTCAGATGGTATTTGGGAATAATGAAATGGGGGAGAAGAGAGAGAACGAAAAGAAAAAGAGAAATTTAAAATTTGAAAAGTCACATGATCAGACTTGAGACCGTTTAAATAACATGAAATAAAATAAAATATACTTGTTGAGGATAGGGGAAAGAAAAGAAAGGAAAGAAGAGAGGGAGAGGGAGAAAAGGGAAATCATAGTAACTAAAGTCTAGATGTGTCAAAATGTCAGGTTGACATCTATGTCTACAGGCAGGCATATTTCAAATCTGTGTCAGGTGAACGTTTGTGTCTGGGTTTTAAAATTTCTTCTTGTTAGGTTATTTTTTTTTTATTATTATTTTCTTTTTTTCTTTAATCCACTGTTTAATTTTTTTATTTCCCAAATTTATTTCTATTATTAATTCACTCATTTTATTAATTTTTTGTTTTATTAATTTTTTGAGTCAAGGGATATAAAAATTTAGATAGTTATAATAATTTGAATAAATTCAAATAACCAAAATAATTTAAACATTACTGAAGTTTACTAACGTGATGTAATGATGATTTTCTGCAGTAATAATATTAATAACAGAAATACATTTTAGAAAAAAAAAAAATAAGGTGCATTCATTCAACCTGTACGTTTAGTGATGAAACTGAGGCACGCACGGCAGACTGTCTGACTGACGGACGAGGACTCTAATAGAGGAGTGACTGAGACGATCAAGAGTTACCTCCCTTTTATCATGAAATCTCTGAAAGCTTCAAACAATAACTACACACATACACAAACTTACATGTGAAAGCTATAAACAGTCATTCATTCATAAAATGTGTTAGAATTATTATTTGTTAATCTCTCATGCAATGTATTTTCGACTAAAACAATTTTTTTCAATCATGAATTTGTAAAATCTTTTCAAATGTTTTTTGTTGGTATGCATGTTCCCATTTAATTGTCTCCCTTCGAGGAGAGAAAATCCAGTTCCCTCAAAAGAGGCACTCTGGATTGGAACAAAAATTAAAATTACCTCAGTTTAGAAGGATGTTCCTATTTAATTGTCTCCCTTCGAGGGGAGAAAATCCAGTTCCCCAAAAAGAGGCACTCTGGATTGAAACAAAAATTAAAATTGCCTCAGTTTAGAAGGATTTCTCCTTCACCGACTAAAGAGAAAACAGATAAAGTGCAGTATCAGAACAGATATTACATTTTGATCCCAGCCAAAAGGCCTATCAGTGTATAACTATGTATATGAATGTATATTTATATATATATATATATATATATGTATATCTCATGGTTTTCTAGGAATGCTCACATGAGGTATATATTAAATATTGAATGACTGGCCAAATATTTAACATCAGATGCCTTAGGGGCAATGCTAAAGTATTTCTGTTTTTGATTAGAATTTCTATATACTGCTGACTGCGCTTTTGTAGCTCACCTACAAGTCAGCATGGATTATCTTATGGATTCTTTCTGAAAGGCATGCAACGCTTTGAGTTTAACAATTCGTTTAAAAAAGACAGCTGTTATGTACCAACCTGCACCAGGAAAGGTTTACTTGGAGCCCAACGTATTTATGTATGGTAAAACTGCAAGTTTGTGTATCTTGAATTCTCTCTTGAATTAGAAACCCACATAACATATTTGGAAAGTTGGTCTGACATTTTTGTAATCGACATGGTATTTCAAGTAAGACCCAAAATGAAGGCATACAAAACGTGTTTTGAGATCATACGATACTTGGGTTACTTAGCAAAAACATCTAAGTAGGTTGGAACATTTTCACCAACAATGTTTAGGGTGGATACGTGGTAAGAATGACTCTTGACTGGATTCTTAAACAACTTTTATATGGTGAGTTAGCTGAAAGGAATAGTCCACCATGCAAATTCAAAATGAGGTATAAAGATTGTATGAAGAAAAAGCAAATATCAAGGTTAATGGCTGGGTGACTATTTTAAAATGTTTCTATTAGCAGTCGTCTGAACTGGACTAAATAAATTTTAAAATCTATTGTAGCAAAGTACATTATTATGTTGCTAATAACACGGTACAACAATAACAAATGAAAATTGGTTAGTAAGAAGAAAAGTTTGATTTGCCTGCTTAAATGCTATTTGAGTCTGATATATATTATGGTGAATGATAACAAGTAAATACACGATAATGGAGGTCATTAACTCATTGTAAGTGAGACTGAAGTTCTTGAATGAAGTCATTGAACCAGCATTGAATCTGAAATATTTTAGTATTGTCTGAGATGACATGGACACATGGTAAGAATGACTGTTGACTGGATTCCTAAACAACTTTTTCCATGAGAGAAAATATAAAGCTTAATGGCTGGAATAAGTTACTTAATAGGGAGGAAGTCGGTGCAGAGTGGAAAGACATTATTTGAAATGAATCGCATCCATCATGAAAAACTCAAGAGGGGTGCACACAAGGAGTTTGGCACCATTCTATGAGTCTGATTTGACCTGTAATGAATATGGAAGGGCTTGTAGCAGTAATGCTGGTCCTAGAAGTTACCAAAGAAGTTACAACTTCTTGGAAGTTTTTGACTCTGGTTTGAGTGTGTTTCTTTATGCATAGTATGTGGAACTTCAGTTGGAGGACTCAAACGTCACATGAGGGTCTACCAGAACAATTTGAGCAGTTTGCTTTGCGAGAGATCTGCATGTTTCTTGTAGTTTTACCAGAGAGTGCAAGTCATTGGCATGGCTAAAAAGACACATTCACTCTATTTTCACATCTATACGTATAAAGAGAAATTAGTCATATTTTCAAAGTCAGACCCAAATAGCAATCTGTCTGACATATCGATACTTGATTCAGGCTTGGCACAAATATATTTTCTTTCAGTTTAGTTTTTTTCTGAAAATACTTATTCTGGCTAAGAAAAATGGAGACAGACTTTGAGGCCGGTGTGGGTCAGCACAAACCAAGCGACAATGTGATTAATTTATCTTTTAAAATTATATTTACAAAATGAATCTATAAAATTTTCCAGAATTTGCTAAATATAAAAAATAAAAAATCTACTTTATAAATTATGCTTTTTTCAAAAAGTAATTTACCCTTCACAGCTCATTTTTGCCAGACCTGCTTGAGCTTATTTTTACAAATGGCAGCCTCAACTCATCATTGTTCGAGCATAATTACATATCGTAGATTAGGAAAGAAAAACAATATGATTTTCTAGATTCTTTCATGTGGAAATAACATTCAATTTAAATTTTTATTTTCACTTGAAGAGATACGCTTGGGCAGTGCCAGTGCAACACTTCAGCAGCGCCAGTTCAATATCCAAGCATGCCGATGAAAAACAAAGTAACAACTATGAGACAATATATAATTCAAAAACTATTGTTCGTGAACCTGAATAGGTTCGCTATGAAGTTGTGTCCACGAAGATGTGTTAAACAAAGTTTGAGTAGAATGATGGATGTGTGTGTGTAAGTTGAGAGAAGAAACCTTACATACCAAATTGTGTGTTTTGTGTGAAGTGCACATGGTGTGTCGAGATGTTCATCAAAGCAACCAGATCGGAGGAAGACAGAGACGGTCTGAGCTGCTTAGTGATTTGTCTACCAACAACTGGGCATAATGCAATACCTTTTTCTGTATATTTCTTTTTATATAAAGTTAGGTATGTGTATATGTTTATATATTTGTATGTACAGGATTCACTCCTAAACTAATGAAATGATTATTATGAATTATGAAACAAAGCTTCTAGGCATAAGGGGTCGTAATTTAGGTTATATTTAGCTTAACTTAGTTTTATGCAAAATGAGTAAAAAGGGGGTGTACTCTTTTTGTAAAAATTCAGATACCTCCGATTTTTGTGAAATTTTGACAATAGAAATTTTGACAATGAATAAATATTCCCCAATTGTAAGTTTCTTTGAAAGATTTGAAACAGTTTTAAAGCGCATAATATAGGCGTTTCCTTCCATTTGAAAATTCAAATATTTCAGATTTGCATTACATTTGCTCTAGAGTCATTAGACATCTATTAAGCAAGATTCCTTGAATTTCAATTGCTTCTTAAGACACCTTAAGTTTTAGCCTTAAATTTTAGACATTTTCTCGAATCAAAACAATGTAATGGATTTTTTCTCAAAATTGGAATAAGGATTCTAGACATAATGTTTAGTAGCATTATCTTTTGATTTTAATCTTTGTAAGGGAATGTAAAAGTAGTACAAAACACTTCCATTTGGGGAATTAATTTTACCCATCCTGGAACGGGTATTCTAGTATAAGTATGTGTATACACGTTTACATGTGTGTGTATATATATATATATATATATATATATATATATATATATAGAGAGAGAGAGAGAGAGAGAGAGAGAGAGAGAGCTTTATGCGTTCCACTACTTTTGGAGCTGCTCCCGCTTCTACGTCTAAAATTAGAGCTGGTTCCTCTCACGCTCTCCATTTTCAAAAAAGAACCACTCCAGCTCAAACTCCTATAAAAAAGGAGCGGCTCTTTTTCAGTGCTCCATAATGAAAATGTACCTTCTTTTATAAACGTTCTATTCTGCCAATGAGTGGTCGAAGCATAGGGGTGGGCGTTAAAGGATCTCATCAATATAGGTTGGGATGTCACTTTAAGTGTAAGACCGTAAGATAATATTTGACAAAATCTCGCTAATATTTTGAGATGTGCTAAGGGTTATAGGAGAACATGTCCGATGAAGCATAGGATTACACGTAAATTTTCGTTTCCTGAGGTATAAAATAGAAATAGAAAAGTCCCTGAAGTATTTTAAAACAATTTTAATTTTCATTACACTAACAACCTATTTTTTCCAGGGGAGAAAAATTTGACCCGATATTTTTTCTATTTATTTTGGAAGAGAATTTAGATTTTTTTTAAGTAGATAAAGTTTTACTTTTAAACATTATTAGTGATT
>OY744516.1:34761777-34764277 GCA_963556195.1 Sepiola atlantica | reverse complement strand
TGTGATTTCGTGTTATTATATTTTATTATTGCTCTGTTTACTACATTGAGCTCTCATACCCGGATTTCCTCCTGGAATTATTCCACTATAACACAAATATATATATATATATATATTTCTATATATATATATATATATATATATTTCTATATATATATATATATATATATATTTCTATATATATATATATATATATATTTCTATATATATATATATATATATATATTTCTATATATATATATATATATATATATATATATTTCTATATATATATATATATATATATATATATATTTCTATATATATATATATATATATATATTTCTATATATATATATATTTCTATATATATATATATTTCTATATATATATATATATATATATTTCTATATATATATATATTTCTATATATATATATATATTTCTATATATATATATATATATATATTTCTATATATATATATATTTCTATATATATATATATATATTTCTATATATATATATATTTCTATATATATATATATTTCTATATATATATATATATATTTCTATATATATATATATATATTTCTATATATATATATATTTCTATATATATATATATATTTCTATATATATATATATTTCTATATATATATTATATTTCTATATATATATATATATATATATTTCTATATATATATTTCTATATATATGTATATTTCTATATATATATATATGTATATTTCTATATATATATATATGTATATTTCTATATATATATATATGTATATTTCTATATATATATATATATATATTTCTATATATATATATATATATATTTCCATATATATATATATATTTCTATATATATATATATTTCTATATATATATATATATATATATATATATATTTCTATATATATATATTTCTATATATATATATTTATATATACTAGCAAATATATGCTCCCTTCGGTCGCATATTTTTGCTAGGCTGCCGCATCAGAAATGAAGGCTCACGCGTAAGCCAATGGAGCCCCAGTCATATTTCTGTGGTGGTTAGACATTGATTTTCTGTGTTTATGACCAAGAATATTTTTAGTTGAAAATAAAGAAAAAAAAAAATTCGACCCTACCCCGATTTTTGTTGTACCCTCGACTATAAATAGAAAGACTTGTAGTTTAAAAAGAAAGTAAATTTTTTTTGTACCCCCCGCTCAATTTTTTTATATTACCAGTCATTAGACTATTTTTTAGTTTAGAAAAAAAAAAAAAAATTTTTGACCGCCTTCCCCCAATTTTTTTGTCTTCCCCCCTCCTATACATGTAAATATTTTTAATTAAAAAGGAGAAAAAAACAAACCTAACCCTAACTGTAACGACGGGGTCAAAGTTAGCGTGGGTCCTAAAATGAAAAGGCACCAAAAAATCAAATACAGTGAACGCGTGCGCGTGTGTGTGTGTGTGCGTGTGTGTGTACCTTTTTTTAATTAAACAATTTGATTCTACAATCAGTTGTATAGTTTTCCAGTACAATGTGTTAGTTTATTTTGTTGACATTAAAGAAAAAAAATCACATCTTTTTTTTAATAAATAAAACATGGAATCATAAATTCTGTTGAGGTCGTGAAAAAATGATAATATTGGATATGAAAGTATTAAGAAATCAAATACAGTAAACAGGGAAAAAATTTTAACTCTCAGAAAGAAAAAGTTTACCTAGACTGTGTGTGGGTGTGTTCTTTCGCACGCGTGTTTTTATATAGTAATTTTTAGATCAATTATTATTTTAATTAAACAATTTGATTTAATAAATTTGTGTTTTAAAACATAATGGCTAAGAATAAACAAACTTAGGACGGTATTAAAAATGGAAAACTGAGCACGGTGTTTGCCAGCATTGTTGTTTACATGTTTAACGTGCCAGATTAACGTCGGCTGCTTAATCAGATCGCCATATTTAATTACCGGAGGGAGGGAGGGCATACTGATTCAACAGCCAATCGTCTGCTTAATCAGATCGCCATATTTAATTACCGGAGAGAGGGAGGACACTACTGATTAAACAGCCAATCGGCTGCTTAATCAGATCGCCATATTTAATTACCGGAGGGAGGAAGGACACCACTGATTAAAAAGCCAATCGGCTGCTTAATCAGATCGCCATATTTAATTACCGGAGGGAGGGAGGGCACTACTGATTAAACAGCCAATCGGCTGCTTAATCAGATCGCCATATTTAATTACCGGAGGGAGGAAGGACACCACTGATTAAAAAGCCAATCGGCTGCTTAATCAGATCGCCATATTTAATTACCGGAGGGAGGGAGGGCACCACTGATTAAACAGCCAATCGGCTGCTTAATCAGATCGCCATATGTAATTACCGGAGGGGGGGGAGGGCACTACTGATTAAACAGCCATTAGGCTGCTTAATCAGATCGCCATATTTAATTACCGGAGGGAGGGAGGGGACTACTGATTAAACAGCCAATCGGCTGCTTATCAGATCGACATA
>OY744516.1:34706485-34746485 GCA_963556195.1 Sepiola atlantica | reverse complement strand
AGAACAGTTGTTCGAATAATCCAAATAATACAAATTATCAATTTTTTATTTTTATTATTACGACAAATCTGACAAACACATGAAGGATCTGACGTCTTAAACAATTTCGGAATTTTTTAGATAAGGATTGATAATTTGTATTATTTGTGTTATTCGGACTACTGTTCTCATCTTGCATGTTATTCTCACAACGTTTCGACTGATGTAACTTTATTTAATCCACGAGTTCATCAAGACACACCTGAAGAAGGTCGGAGGTTACATCAGTCAGAACCTTGTGAGAATAACATCTAAGATGAGAACAGTAGTCCAAATAATCCAAATTATCAATCCTCATCTAAAAAATTCTGAAACGCATCCAAATTATTTCAATCTTGTACCCCAAACTAGGAGACAAAAGAAAAGATGAAAGTTTTGTTTCATACTGGTTAATCAAACTAAACAAAAAGATCCACAAAAAGTAAAAGTCAAGTTTGTAATCTTTTTAAGATGAGTTGCAGAGGGCTATTAGGGTTTTATTTAAGAATAATAATTAAAGTATTCTTAATTTTATTAAATCCGACACCGCAAAGGCTCTTCATGCCAAATTTGGTGCAATTCTACCCAATAGTTTTTGAGCCTATTACTGTCTGTTCTTAGCAGTAGTAGTAGTAAAAAGTCGACTCCCTCTACCGTGCTAGAAAACTTTTCACACCTGACAGTATCCTATATCTCTACAAAGCCACTATCTGCCCATGCATGGAGTATGGTTGTCACATCTGGGTTGGTGCACCATCCACTAGTTTCTCCCTCTTAGACAAGGTCTAAAAAAGAGTCTCTAATCTAATAGGTCCATCACTATCTACCAAGCTCCAACTGCTGTCCCATTGCTGCACTGTTGCATCCTTGTACTTGTTTTACAAGTACTTCAATGGAATGTACTCCGATGAACTTGCTGCTCTGGTGCCCGCTCGACGTAAATACACTCGACCAACCCGACAATCAGCTAAATCCCATCCATTCATTGTAGAGGTCCCCAGATGCCAAAGAACCTTCTACTTCAATAGCTTCTTTCCTTGTGCTGCCGGTCTTTGGAACTCCCTCCCTGCTCCCTGTTTCCCCGACTGTACCGACATGCAGAAATTTAAAACTAGTATGAACAAGCATCTCGCTACACAGCTCCCAATTTAGGATGACCTCCAAAACTTTCACCCTAATTCTCAGTAATCCCTTACGTCTACGGTGGCAACTTGCCTTATTTGGGGTGAACTAAGTTTTTAAAAAACGTAATCGATCCGATTATGAGGCATGCTGCATCTAAAGGGTGCTTCAATCTAAATTTGGTGCAATACTTATCAGTAGTTTATTCCCCTTTTCCTCTTCTTTCATGTTTTTTCTTGTTATTGATTGTATATTTTTAAAACGCATTTATGTTTTGTATACATAGATTTTGTATTTGTAGATTAATTTGTTTTGTAGGATTATATATTGTATTGAGTTGGCAACCAAGTTCCAGCCGTTCTTTTTAAAATTTTAGAATTTCTTGCATTTTCAAATTTTGGAATTTATTTTTTTAGAAAATTCACTTTTGGAATAATTTTGTTTTTTTAATGTTTTTTTTAGTGAATTTAAGTTAATTTCTGTTTATTTTTAGATCATTAAAATGGAATGTCAAGTTAAAAAAAATAACATGTTCGACACTTCTTTTTCGTTTGCTTTTTTTGTTCTTTTTGATTTCTACCAATGAAGTATTAAAAATATTGTTGAACTTGAAGAAGAAGTCGTAAACAATAAGAGAAAATACATTATTGATTAATTAGTTGTCTTTTTTTTATTATACCTTTTAAATTCAAAAAACGGTAGGGACTTAATTGCCAGCTCAATAATGAAATAGTCTCTAAACGAATGTAAATGTAATTTTGCTTAATATCTTTTCTCTTTCTTGTTGTCCATTTCACTTTTTTTCTCTTTTGTGGGTTTCGAGTAGCTTGTATTTCCTACATTGGTGGGGGTTGAGGAACTGATACTTCCGGCATTGGTGGGATTACAGGAAGTGGTATATCACTGATAGATTCTATTTGATTCATACATGAAATCCTGGATGACTCTACACTCTCCAAAGCTCCCAAATTGGGACTTAAATTTAGGGGCTAGATAACCATTGTCGAATATGACCAACCAAGGTCCAGAGTAACTCTCATCAAGTGTCAATGTTTAAAAGTGAAATGTGTGGGAAATTAGATAATAAAGAGTTTTTCTAGATTGAAATTTGCCTAAACTTGAATTGTCTATATTTAGCGGTGAGTTTTCATGAGACACAGTCAGTCACAGTTGAAGCGAGGAAATAAAAATATAATTTAGTGGGACCAGTGTTAACCACGGTGCTGGACAGATGAGTCCATCTTACCCTTTCTCTCTCTCTCTCTACCTGACATCATTTTCACTTCCTTCAATGTTTTTCTTGGTCTTCCTCTGCCAACTGACCCTGCTACCTCAGCTGTTCTACATCTACTAGCCCCAAAACTCTCATCTATTCTTTCAACGTGACCATACATTATTTACCCACAGAAATGCAACATCAGTATACAACATTATTTTTACACCAAAAAATAATTTGTTCCTCTATTTAACTTATTTTTGCAGCCTGAAAAATTACTTTTAGGAGAAGTCAAACTTGGAAGAGTGAAGTGTGACTTTCAAATACCTTCATCTGTTGAGAAAAGCCAATGGGGTTCGTTACTGGTAAAAGCAAGGTAAGCTTTCTTTTTTAAACTTTTATTCCCTCCAAGCAATGCATATTGCCACTGAAGTATAAGGAATATTGTGATATAGGCCAGATTTATAGAGGGGCAACGTGAGTAGGGAGTTGGGTAGCAAGATGTTTGTTTACATTACATTGAAATTTCTGCATCTTGGTTCAGTCGGGGAAGCAGGGAGCAGCGAGGGAATTCCAAAAGCAAGCAGTCTAAGCAAAAAAGCTATTAGAATAGAAAATCTTCCGTCATCTAGGGGCCTCTGAAGTGAAGGGTGAGATTTTTCTGCCAGTCGGGTGGGTCGGGGATATTTTTATAGAGGGGCTACAAGTGCAGTAAGTTGATTGGAGGACATTCCGTGGAAGTACTTGTAAAACAAGCACAGGGATGCAACACCGTGGCGATATGACAAGGTCTAGAGCTTGGTAGAAAGTGCGGGACCTATTGGGTTAGAAATTCTTCCTATCCAAGAGGGAGAGGCTAGTGGTTGGTGCACCAGTCCAGATGTGGTAACAGTACTCCATACATGAGCGAATAGTGGTTTTATAGAGATATAGGATACTGGTAGGTGTGAGAAGTTGATAGATAAACAGAGAGAAAGAGAAAGAGATTGTTTGTAACATTCTGAAGCAAATAAAAAATGCATCATGCATTCAAAAGTATCAAGCAAAAACGATTTTCAAAAAAGTGCAAGGTTGACAGAATTCAAGTTTCGGTCAGATTGACACATATACGCAGTAACGTTTTTTGTGTTGTCATTTTAAAAATGTTACCATTAAAACGTTATTTTAAATAAGGGTAGACAATAAAAGCTAAAATTATTTAAAAAATTATTTTTAAAATGTTACCATTAAAACGTTATTTTAAATAAGGGGAGACAATAAAAGCTAAAATTATTTAAAAAATTATTTTTAAAATGTTACCATTAAAACGTTATTTTAAATAAGGGGAGACAATAAAAGCTAAAATTATTTAAAAAATTATTTTTTAAATGTTACCATTAAAACGTTATTTTAAATAAGGGGAGACAATAAAAGCTAAAATTATTTAAAAAATTATTTTTAAAATGTTACCATTAAAACGTTATTTTAAATAAGGGGAGACAATAAAAGCTAAAATTATTTAAAAAATTATTTTTTAAATGTTACCATTAAAACGTTATTTTAAATAAGGGGAGACAATAAAAGCTAAAATTATTTAAAAAATTATTTTTTAAATGTTACCATTAAAACGTTATTTTAAATAAGGGGAGACAATAAAAGCTAAAATTATTTTTTAAATGTTACCATTAAAACGTTATTTTAAATAAGGGGAGACAATAAAAGCTAAAATTATTTTAAAAATTATTTTTAAAATGTTACCATTAAAACGTTATTTTAAATAAAGGGGGACAATAAAAGCCCAAATTATTTTTAAAATTATTTTAAAAATGTTACCATTAAAACGTTATTTTAAATAAGGGGAGACAATAAATGCTAAAACCACACCGGAGTAAGTTTATCCATCTTCTAAGTCTGTTTTATTTTAGGTAGATAGCACCAGCTCTCTCTCTCTCTCTCTCTCTCTCTATATATATATATATATATATATATATATATATATATATATATAGCAAGGCATTATTTAAGCAAGCGTTGTTGAATGACATAGAATTTTCGCGTTTGTTGATTTTTTTAGTGATATTCTCGATACGTCGAACAAGCTTTCTGATCTTCGATGGTATATAGCTCCAAGTCTTCTTAATTCGGCCATCACTCTAGTGCTTTCTACTATCATGGTCATCATCAGGAGTAGGTTTTTGTTTATTTTTAAGGAGACTTGAGTGGTTGTGATTTTTATGATTTTCTTGAAGGTATTTGGGAGGATATATATATAAAAAACGTAATGTTTGTGTGTATGTGTTTGTGCGTGCCTTATAGAAAGAACTGTTAGAGAATCTACATAGAATTTAAAAGTGTATCCTCATGTAAAATTAACCAGGGAAGATAATAATAGTGTTCTTGAATCTCTAAGTGAATCCCTAAGGTAGCTACGGAGCAGATTTCATCGGGGGGGGGGTCGAATTTTTCAGCTATAATTTAGAAAGAAAACACTGTAATTTCAATGTATTCCTTCCGGAAATGACTCAGCATTTTCTTTATTTAACGTTTCTCAAGCTTCGCGTCAGACTAAGGAGGTTGAGCAAGAAACTCGGAAAGGGTTGTTTTAGAAGTACTCTCGAGGCATTCTTAATTTTATTTGGGTGGTTTCAGTAGCGCTCTAAACGGGAGCAATAAATGTAAGATTACGGTATTACATTTGGTAAGTGGTATATAGTCATCCAAAAATGCTCAACATCCTAGATAGAGAAAGTGTGTTTAAATGCAGTATTGCCCAGGAGAAAGTCATAATAGTAATAGTACAGTATTATATTTGGTAAGTTAATCCAAAGTGGTCAATATCCTAGATAGAGCCATCCTACATAGAGCAGGTGTTTTTAAATGCTGCATTGCTCAGGAGAAACATTTTCACTGTGTTTTGTTATACTATTGTATACCAGAAAAAGTACTCTGCGTTGCTTGGCTGAATATCCTAGATGGACATAATTATGGACAATATCGAAAATAATCCATATCACCTTCATACTTAAAATTAGCCCTATCACCTTACATAAAATGTGACATGGTTCAAATGGCGTACCACCACTGGTGTCCTTTGTGACCACAGGATCAACAACCGTCTAAGGCCAAAGATCTACTGTACTATTGTGAAACCAGTTCCTATGTACAGCTCCGTGTGCTTGCTGACAACGAGGGAGGCAGAGCCAAGATTCGCCGTTATAAAACTAAAATTCTCCACTTAATCTTAGGAATTGCACTGCTTGACCATGTCTGTAATGACAACATCTGAAGATGCTATGTCATTGCACCGATTGAGAGCAAGAAGAGGAAATGGTCGCTCAGATGGTTTGGCCATGTGTTGAGGCCGATGACGATACTGTTGCGAAACTTGCTTTTAAATTTGAAGATGCCGAGAAGTGACCAGAGGAAGGCCGATAATGAGATGGGCAGACACCCTGTACAATGATTTCTGTGAGATTGGCCTTTACCTGGACCAAGCCTGTGATCATGCCAAGCAGAGACAAAATTCCATTATTGCGGACCCCGCTGTAACTTGAAAAGAAGATTATTTACATGCACCACGAATGTCCCATTTCATGATACATCATGGTAGCATCTACATTCAAAAAGATGGCGTTTCTATAGTATCAGTTTTGGGATATACATTTAGCAACATCCTCCACTCTACAATAAAAACCTATATGTATTTATTTGTATCTATATAAATATCCATCTTGCCAATGCAAAAGTTAGTAAGTAAAAAACCTGCTGGACAAAACCATTTCAAGTGTTTAGGAAAAGGGAAAAAGCAAATAGTAAATCGGACCCTCCAAGCCGCCTGAAATGAATTTGGAAAGAAATTCTTCACTCTATTTCCATAATGAGACGTTTTCTTTTATTTTTTATTTCTTTCTATACCGATTGCTACGTTTTTTTTTTTCTTTTTTAAATTTTCAAGTTTGAGACGTTTTCTTTCTTTCTTATTTCATTTTTATTAATTTCACCGATTGAGACGTTATTTTATATGGATATGAATATTAGTGCGAACACTGACAAAGCATAATTTTTTTCTGTCATTTTTGAGCAAGGGTGTACACTCGTTATTAATAATATATTCGTCATAACTAAAAAATACTGACAAGGTAAACGTACGACAAGAGTGTGATAATAAATATGAAAACTTACCGAGGTCAAAGCAACTGCAATGTTTGACTTGTCGGGTGGCCGTTTTCAATAGGAAAAAGGTGCATGGTAAGAGTTGTGGATTTTTGTAGGTGTTGGTGATTTGCATGTGTGGACGTCGACCTGTTTTAAACGATGAGATGCGATGACAGGGACGCCAACAGAAGAATGCAGTGGACGTGAGAAAATAAGAAAGAAATTCTTGCAGTTGTGAAAGCATTTTTGGAAGTTGTGTTTTTTTTTTTATGGAAGTCGCTCCAGACAAGGCATGAAGCCACTTGATGTAAGGAGATAAATAATTTTAAAAAACTACTTCAAGGTCAAAAACTAGCCAACGATAAGTGTTAGATGGATAGATTCCGACCAAAAAAACAGCAATTCTTCCTCCTTTGTCAGAAACGTCGCTCATGAAATGTGAGGACTACAGGACAAAATAAGAGAAGCGAGAGTTACGAGACTTTTAATTGAAAAATAAATGAAACTGATTGTATCCTTTCACGCTAGATTTTAATAGTGTACTGAAAACCAAGAAATCAATGTTGCCAATATACTTTGGCTAAGATCAAAGTGTAGTATCTGTTCCGATAGATACTGCACCCCATAGACTGGTATTGTCTTGGCCTTCGGGGCTTGATTTACGCCGGTCTATGGGTCTGTCCTGTGCAGTTCTAGGATGTCCACCCTCCCAGGCTTCGCCTCCCCTCTTTGGGGAGGAGTAAGTTTATTGCTTACTGCCTGAGGCGCCCCTACCCGGGAATGCCGACGGGGCTGCCCAGGCAATTTTTAATGGCCAGAGTGCTCACCTCTCGGGCGCTGGCTTTTCAAACCCCACTTTCCCGACCCGACCTTGGGTCACATCTTACTTGTGGGAGTAAGATAAAACTGGCCTTATGCCTAACTCCTGGAGAGGAGTAAATAAATACATCAGAAAGTAAACCCACCAGTCACTGTTCCGGTGTTGTCTGAACAAGGGTTCCTTACAAATTCTAAACCGTCATGGAGAACTTACATTACGAAGGATTCTTTCAGTTTCTTAGAAGGAGACTCTACAAAAAAAAATTCTGCCCTTAAGTTTAGTCAGAAATTAAATATAAACAATAAAATTTTCTTTTTAGATGTTCTTTCTTATTGACACCATTAACACATTTATCGCTTCCGTGTATAGAAAAACCACCAATAAGAACTCTTGTACTCTCAACTTTCAAAAGTGAATTCCCCCTTTCAGTATAAAAACGCCATCATCAAAAACCTAATATCCTTTGTAAATTAATTCTTCTTCTCAAACAATTTTCTATAGGGAACTCATAAACATTAAATTTGAACAGCAGTTTTCCCAACTATATCATGGACAAAGAAATTAGACTCTCTAATATCCAATAACATAATAAAAACAGAAACACTCAACACATAAAACTCTTTTACCGTAACCAAATGTATAACAACTACAAAATAGATGAAAATTCTTAAACAAAAACTTTTATATATAAGAATGTAATTCCTACGAACCCAATAACAAATAAAACTTATTATCTACTATAATAAATCTTAAAACTTCTAACTAGGTTATCACCAATAACTCCTTCCACTCCACTAGGAGTTTAGATAGGCAAACGTGGTATATCTATTTGGATTTCCCTTTGGAGACTTTGCCTGATCAAATAAAGACCTATGTAGGTCTTACCAGAACAACACTCGCAATGCGACTTATGATGCACCTTTATAACACAAGTTCGATAGCTCCACACAAATTTCGAAAAATCATAAATCAATTATCAGGCATATATCTAAATGATTTATTGAAATAACAGTAAATATTTTTGTCTGAAGGATTCAATGAAAATATTGTGTATATCAATTATTTGAGAAATTTCATTGAACCTTACTTATGAAATTGTGTCTGTGTGTAATTGTGCAACTGTTTCAGAGTTACATTTTTCGGTATACTTGTGGGTCAGTGCATGTATGTTTGTAGTTGTATGTGTGTGTGTATATATGCATGTATGTGTGAGGGTATGTTTATGGGATTGTGTGATTAAGTATTTCAATGTGTAAGGGAGTTGCGTTTCTTTGTGCATCTTTATGTGCGGGTGTGAGTGTGTTTCCCTGGATATTTGATTGTGTGTTATGGGATTGTGTCAATGCACGTAAACTTGTTGTATGTATGTGTGCGTATATGTATGTATGTGTGAAGTTATGTTTATGGGATTGTGTGACTGAGTTTCTCAATGTGCCTTGTGCAGGGGCGTTGTGTTTCTCTGTGTATCTCTATGTGTGGGAGTGAGTGTGTTTCCCTGTATGTTTGAATGTGTGATCATATGGGATTGTGTCAATGCGTGTATATTTATTGTATATGTGCATGTGTGAGAGAGTATGGTTAAGTTATGGGATTGTTTGAGTAAGTGAGTTTGTCCCATTGATAAGTCCATTAGTATACTTTTATTTATTTTTGGCATTATTGCAAAATACCAGACATATTGTTCCCGTCTGGCTGACCGCCACTTTTGACGAGGGACCTGTTAGTAGTCCTTTTCGTTGACTGCAATCAGCGAAAAAGGTGAGAAAGGAAAATTGGAAAAAGAGAAACACTCACTCACACACACACACACACACACGCACGTACACACAAAACTGGTTGTAGTTGATTTGAGGCCAAACCCTCAAGCACAAATGATTTTGCTTTTAGCCTATAAAAAAGGTTGAAAACAGGTTTTATTTCGTCATGAAGCGAGTTAAAAAGATTTTGACCATTTCTGTATTTCTCGTTCTTGTTTTCTTTTGTCACAGATGTGCTTTGATCAGTTAGAAATTAATTTAATTTAAAGACCCCCCCCTCCGTACTTTTGTATATACAGTAAGTCGTTTAATTGTCAGTTTTAAAAGTCTCGAGTAAATCCATAGTATCATTACGACAGGAAGAAATATTTGTACCTACCGTTCTTATGTGTGTCACCTTTGAATGGAAATTACCTGGCTTCAAAGTCACCGTATAAAAAAAAAAAGAAAGAAATAGTTTGTTTGATATGACGGTCACGGACTTGGATACACCATTACAACAGTCAGTGCGAACAAAACAAAATCAATGCCAAAAACAGTCTTATAAACTAGCAAAATTTACTTCATATTAAAAAAAAGGAGTCAAACATCACAACTAAAAATACAATATAATAAGAATGACCGGAAACAAAATCTATTCTATTAGGTAAGTGACCTTTATTGTTTAACCAAGTTTTAACATTTCATGTAACCGGAAACATCTTTTTTATAATATTGTTTTGGTGTCTGTCTGTAACTAAAACTATGTCACATTTCTTAAAAGACAGTAAATCATCATCTCGAAATGTTTATTTTTATTTTTAAACTATTGAAAATTATTTTCCTATAGTGATACGTCATTACTCTCTAAGATGCATTTCATTATTGATCCATTATTGCCCAAATCATTTTCTTTAATTTATTGCCAAAAATCTTTTGTAAATACAATATTATATTTCAAAGATTTACTCGGCTTTATAGGATAGTCAGAGCATTCATTTATACTATTTATAAAAATGTGGATTGGTTATAAGGACTACTTACCAAAAGATTTTTAATTGAAAAATAAATGAAACTGATTGTATCTTTTCACGCTAGATTTTAATAGTGTACTGAAAACCAAGAAATTAATGTTGCCAATATACTTTGGCTAAGATCAAAGTGTAGTATCTGTTCCGATAGATACTGCACCCCATAGACTGGTATTGTCTTGGCCTTCGGGGCTTGATTTACGCCGGTCTATGGGTCTCTCCTGTGCAGTTCTAGGATGTCCTCCCAGGCTTCGCCTCCCCTCTTTGGGGAGGAGTAAGTTTATTGCTTACTGCCTGAGGCGCCCCTACCCGGGAATGCCGACGGGGCTGCCCAGGCAATTTTTAATGGCCAGAGTGCTCACCTCTCGGGCGCTGGCTTTTTAAACCCCACTTTCCCGACCCGACCTTGGGTCACATCTTACTTGTGGGAGTAAGATAAAACTGGCCTTGTGCCTAACTCCTGGAGAGGAGTAAATAAATACATCAGACAGTAGTATAGGTGTAATATTTGAAAGACAATCTCTATAACTAACTATAAATTTCTCTGAAAAAATACAGATGTTGCTGAAATATGGTTAATTATCTTTCTGGTCCTAAAAAATGGGCCATGGGCGTTAATGTGTTAACATACAATGTTTATTATTTGTACTAGTAAATATATGTTCTCATGTTGCATATTATATGCTATCTGATCTGAAAGTAGGTGATCATTTTACGTTAAATGTATATCGGGAAGTGATCCTCCATTCTTAGTTCTGAATTGTTTTTTCTTTTTTAATTAATATTTTGCAGATATTTTTCCAAACTATTTACATGTAATCGTCTAAAAAAATGGAATTTAATTTGTACTTTTCAGTGAAAAAGTCTGGGTTAAGGACTCGAAACTTAGTTTTTCTTTAATTGCAATAATTATTCGTATTCTTAGATTTGAATTAAGCTAACTGAACCCCTCTTTAAAAATTCCATTATTAACAAAAGGCGGAAAATTAACAAAATTAGTGTCATTGTTTACTACATATATTGAATCAAATTAAATATTTGTCTGAATTAAAAAAAGATGATTGCTGATAAACGACAAAGAAATAAAAAAACGAAACGCATATTCTCTTCGGAGAGCTTCGTCACAAGATTAACCCAGGAGGTGTTTATTCTGTTGTATCAAAACATGCGTGGATTAGCAGGTTATACTGAAGTACTTGCTAAAAGGCATCTTTAGGGCGGTATTCTCTAAATGTGATCCCCTACTCTAAAGTCTAAATTATGTTGTTGTGGAACCGGTGTATCAATATGATAACATTAAAAGTTGAGTCGACATATATGACACCCCCTCCCCTAACATATTTTGTTATTTATTTAAAATAAAAATATTTTTTAGATTACTATCGATAAAGTCTCAAATTTCAAGATGATAAAGTGTTTGTTTTTTTAATTTTTGAGATTCAGTTTTCTATGTAAGTTTAGCATAAAATGATCCCGCCCCTGGGGGTTATATTTATCAGGGACTTGTTAAAATTTTATATGTGGATGAGGTGGGACAACCTGTTACATATATTTGTCAAAAGTAATAAATAATTTTAAAAAAAACAGTATTTATTTTTATGAAAGTCGCTCCAGACAAGGCATGAAGCCAATTGATGTAAGTAGCTAAAAATAATGATAATAATAAAGTTGCATAATAACAAATAGGGAGAGGAATGGAGAATCACTACAAAACAAGGTAGTCTTTTAACTGATGGTGACAAATTCAGAGGCAAAATAATTTAACCTACAGCTGAAACATTAGCATGACAGTGACGGACCCAGTCACCCACGCTAGAAATACCTCAAGGGACATACATCAATGCACATCATGGCATTTGAGAATACCCCGATATTAAGCGAGTGCTGATGGAGAATCCTCTCAAAGAACTACCCCTTAGTTTGGTCTTTTGTACTATTACTCAGGAGAGTGTCAACCAGAAAAGCCTTATGACCTCCTCGCTCTCTATCAAGGATACTTAACCACCTTCATTATCTGTCAGTTATCAGACTAACCAAGCCTGAAAGAGAGCCCATCACCAGCGTTCAATCCCCTGGACTCCAAACAAGAAAGCCAAAAGGTAAGCCCTTCAAGAGCCCAATAGGGAAGGAAGGGGTTGGAAAGCTGACTGACAAAAATGTCTACCCCTTAATTGATCGGTAAAAAAATTAACTTAAGTTTACATTATAAACTTATATCCATCTTTTTTTGCAAAACAAATCAAATACACTGGGACTGAAAGGAACTGGAATAACAACACCTATTTTAAAGAAAATCAAAACCTAAACAAATCTAAACTTACAATTAATATTCTAAAAAACACAAAAAAAACAGTCCATCTGCCAAGCATATTATTGTCTTCAATCCAAGGAAAGGATAGCAGACGATAGCTGATAATTGTTTTGTTTTTATAATATGTCAATACAATTTTTTTTTTGATAATCATTTAAGTTGTAGTACAAAGATAGGCACCCTTTTTGCGGAGTCGGGTTTTCCCACATTAAAAGCCGACTTTGTGCCTAACTTTTCCCTTGTGGATACAGAAGTAGGTAGGGACATCACTGCAACAACCATTGACAACAGTGTGTCACTAATCAACTTTCTACTCACTTCAAAATGACAGCTTGTTTATAATACTGCAAGTTGTTGGGTGCTTTGAGGGGTTAGAGGCTAGGGACATCTGCGTTTGATGTCAGCTTTGAAAGGTCAGAAGCCAAAGACATATGTAGTGGAAACCGGTAAACTTGATATAATACAACGATTGACTCTTGTTCTTTCTTTCTCCGTCTCTTTCTTTTTGTTTTTGTATTCTTGTTTGTTTCTTTCTGTTTGCTGAACGTATTCTTTCTTTCTCTTTTGTCTCCCTGAGAGAGAAACGTGCAGATTTTGTCACCCATAGTAGACGTGTACCTATCGTCATCGAAATGATTATTATGTTTTTCGAAATTAAAAAATAAATTCTATTTTTTATATAAAATGCTTGCTCACTTTTTCTACCAAGTGTTCAATTTTCAGCGACGATGGCTCCTCTCCTGATAAGTCCAGATAATTAATCCTCTGGAGAGAATTAATGATGCCATACAACGACTGTGTTATTACCTATTCGGACAGGCAACAGACTGCAACTTTTGAGGATCTAGACAATGTAGCCTCATTAGAAACAACGGTCAACCACTGCTCAAAATGGGGATGTGAATTTTGTGGCCCCCAGAAGCTGGTTGATCCGTGCCCAGGATGATAATATTCCACCCAGGGATGTCCCCATGGCGCAGACACACTCCTAAGTGCCACAATAGTGATACAAAATGAGTAAAAAGATTAAACACCTTTAAAAATGAGTCTTTAATTTTATGTAACATATATTAAAAATTATGATACAAATCTTAGTGAAGAAAGTTGCATGGTTGTTTAGTTTGTTGTTTCAATATTTGTTTACATATTTTTTTTGAGAATCTCATTGTTATGGCCCTGTTTAGGGTCCGGAATGAGAACACGGACACAGGGTTTAGGTAAAACAAATATATTGAAGAAAAGTATATACAATAGAGGAACAAGAGAAGTAGTACGTCAGTACTGACTGCCAGTGTAGACTGAGGTTGAACAAGTGTGAAGCGTAATGCTTCCAGTATTTATTGAGAATGGATGAGTCCAAATGTTCGTCATAGGTACGGCACCATAGCACCATTTCCCAAGCCTGACCTCCCCCGGAATCTAGTATTGTTTCCCTTTTGGATTGATGCTATTCTGAGGTTGCTTGAGATAGCTGTATGGTGAAAGTGTTGTTTTTGGTAGCCATAACCCCCTCCTGGGTAGTGCTGTTTGTTTGTTCCGATATTCGTTCCCCAATTTGGTTTATGTCTCTCTTATGAGAGAACTGATGGTCTCTATCAAATTCAGATTTGATATCCTACAGCTTTTTAATTTTAGATGTTTGACTTTTTAGCACATCGTTAAATTTTGAAAAAATGTTGCCTTTTCTTTGACATTCAACTTCAAGACAAGTCATCTTATCTTTCATGGTTTTTAGTTCTTCATAAAACTCTTTGATTTGTAAAGTTCGGTTCATTTTCTAATTTATTTAGAACTCTATGCCTTATTTCAGCATCTTGATACCAATCTTTGAACAAAAATTAAGCATTTAAAATTATCAGCACTAAGTTCGGATAATTTAAAGTCGTCGCAGTGCTTATTTACTACTGATGCGAATGTTGAATAATCTTCGTCGTCTTTTTTACCAGGTTTAAACACTTCCAGCGTTTGTGAAATAAAGTCTTTGGGCTGAACAGCTCCATTAAAAGTTTGATGGCTTCCACAAAAGTCAAATCGCTAGTTTTTCGAGGCAAAATGAAATCCACGAACTTATGATGTTCGTTGGTGCCTAATTTCTTAAGTAACAGGCGAAACTTTTTAGAGTCTGCCCAGTTTTCGCAATCAATTTTATATAAGTTTTCATATCTTCTAAAATACGAAGCAAAAGTGTTCTCATCAGAGGAATACGTGAAGTTGCTGATGGCACTCCACACGGTATTCTGCAAAAAAGCATCATCGTTTTCGTTACTTTGGCCTCTAAGCGATATTGTTTGCATTAACATCTCAATCTTTTCGTCAGATTCTTTTTTTTGCTTTATAAGCTTTTCATTTTGCTCTCTAGAGCATAGCCATAAGGTTTAGGTAAAACAAATATATTGGAGAAAAGTATAAACAACAGAGGGACAAGAGAAGTAGTACGTCAGTACTGACTGCCAGTGTAGACTGGGATTGGATCAACGGTATTTAATTGCTTCCCACCGCAGCAATATGTGACACAAGATGGGAAAGTGGTGGAAGAATCAAGCCAACACCCCAAAAGGACGAACACTCTTGCCTAACAAAAATAGCCTAAGCTACCTCGTCGGCATTCCCCGGTCAGGGTGCCTCAGACAGTAAGCAATAAACTTACTCCACTCCAAAAAGGAGAGGCAAGGCTTGGAAGGATGCACCTCCTAGGATAACCCAGGACTGAATACCTCAGCCTGGCATATAAAAGGCCACCGAAATGACCCAGTTCCTGCCAGACTGATTGTCAAGAACGAATCCTTGACTCGTATTACCTTACCCCATCCCGAAGTCCTCAATTAACCGAAGTTAATGAGAGACTGAACAGGCTGGGGTTGGATCAACAAGTAAGAAGTGTAATGTTTCCAGTATTTATTGAGAATGGAAGAGTCTAAATGTTCGTCATAGGTACGGCACCATAACACTCATATAAGGTAATATTGTATTTTTTTTATTTGTGAGTACATACTTTTTTTAAAAAATGGTGTTAATGTTAAAGCAAAAAAATAGCAGTTAAAATGATTAAAATGTTAATTTGATTGCGATATAGCATTGTCTTCGTCATCAGCAGCTGTTCTTTTTTATGAACATGCAGATTGAGGGGCATCATTCATACTGATGGGTCCCTGTCTAAGTAGCTGACTAGATGCACGCATGGCTGATCTCACTCCTCACTTCCAAGATATTCACTCATGAGGATCAACTGCAGAGAGCTTTCACGTTATGCAATCTCTCTGCAGCAGTTCTTTCCAGAGCAACTTAGGTTGGCTTCTTCCCTGCCTACTGGGGACTTTCAAATCTCGAGCTATCTTGATAGCACCACTCAAGCATTCCACGTGTCCATACCAACAAAACCTTTTTTTCTCTATTAATGATATCAAACACCATGAGGCGAAGATGTTCCAGCAGATCTTGCCACTGTACAGCTACCACATCTTCTGGATTCAGTCTCTCCCTCTTAGACAAGGTCCCAAAAAAAGTCGCCAACTTAATAGATCCCTCACTATCTATCAAGCTCCAGCCCCTGTCTTATCGTCGCAATATTGCATCCTTGTGCCTGTTTTACAAGTACTTCAATGGATCATGTTCTGATGAAGTTGCTGCTCTAGTGCCCCCTCGACGTAAATACACTCGACCAACTCGACAACAAACTAAATCCCATCCATTCACTGTGGAGGTCCCCAGATGCCAGAGAGCCTTCTACTCCAAAAGCTTATTTCCTCGTGCTGCCGACCTCTGGAACTTCCTCTCTGCTCCCTGTTTCCCCGACTGTACCAACATGCAGAAATTTAAAACTAATGTAAACAGACATCTTGCTGCACAGCTCCCAACTTAGAATGACCCCCAAAACTTACACCCTAATTCTCAGTAGCCCCTTATGTCTACAGTGGTGGCCTGCCTTGTTTGGGCTGAACTATGATAAAAAATTGTAAATTACATATATCACGACTTACTTCAATTGATATATGACTTAAACTTGACTAATGCATGAGAAAGAAAAAAGTTAATAAAATTATAGTTATTATTTTTTTAATTCTTTATTCATTTTTTTCGTATGAATATAAAAGAAAAAGTGATATTTATATTAATCAAATGAAAAAAATAACATGTAAAATTATTCAAAATGTATTACTTTAAAACTTATGTAAAACATGAAGTGTGTAAACATTGGCCTTTTGGCTAAGATCAAAGTGTAGTATCTGCACCGATGGATACTACAACCTATAGACCGGTATTGTCTTGGCCTTCGGGTCTTGATTCCGCCAGTCTGTGGGTTTGTCCTGTGCAGTTCTAGGAGGTCCACTCTCCCAGGCTTTGCCTCCCCTCTTTGGGGTGGAGTAAGTTTAGCGCTTACTGCCTGAGGCGCCCCTACCGGGGAATGCCGACGGGGCTGCCCAGGCATTTTTTGTAGGCCAGAGTGCTCATCTTCTCGGGCGCTGGCTTTTTAAATCCCACTTTCCCGACCTTGTGTCACATCTTACCACTGTGAGAGGAAGATAAATAAAAAAAAAAAATAAATAAATAAATAAGAGAATATCTTGAAATAGATGCAACTATTACATTCAGTCCTATTTCATTGTAAAATATGCTTAACTTAACTAAATGAGAAAGTAGATCATAAAATTATAGTTATTTCTCTATTTTTTATTATTGATTTTCTTTTAAGATTTATCCATGGAATTATTCTGAATACAGATAAAAAGCAAAGAATTAAAAATCAATAATACTCGGATATCTCTATTTATATAAAGTTAGGTATATATGTATATGTTTTTATATTTCTATGTACAATGTAAACTTTTAAGCTAATTGACCGATCATTATGAATTTTGGAACACAACTGTTCTAGGAGCCAGGATAGGTAATGTGGACTATATTTAGTTTAATTTAGATTTATACACAGGGGGAAAAGAGGGGGTCGAAGCTCTTCTTGAAAATTCATATTCCTCTGATTTTTGTGAAATTTTAATAATAGGTATTAGACTTAAATGGATAAATGTTCCCCAGATTTTAGTTTCCTTGTAGTATTTTAAAGGTCTTTTTAGGGGGCATATTATGAGCACAACCTCCCATTTGAAAATTCAACATTTCAGATTTACATTAAATTTGATCCATAATCATTAGACCCCAATTAAGCAAGATCCCCTCATTTTCTCCTTAGTACTTCTTAAGCTTTCACCTTAAATTTTAAACATCTTCTAGAATCAAAATTGGAATAAGGATTCTAGACATAATGTTCAGTATCATTATATCTTTATTTTAATCTTTGTAAGGGGACATAAAATTGGTGAAAAACTGTTCTGTTTGGGAAATTAATTTTACGCGTCCTGGGACGGGTATTCTTCTATTTGACATAATATTTTTAAAATCAAGTTTTAATAAATAATGAATTGCTATTATAGATTTCTAATTTCCTTGTTTTATTTTTATATGTACAAGCAATTATTTTGTGTATAATTTTTACAAGAAAAACATTAAAATACAAAGAAAAAAAAGCTAATCTTTTATATGCTTGCAGAAAATGTTAAATATCTTCAAGAACGACAACGCTACAAACTCTCCTATGGCAAATATTAGATTTGAGGAAATTCCAAATTTGAGCAGTTCTTCACCTTAAAGCTTTATATTTCGTAAATCTTACACGAATGAATGACTTTATTACTCGTAGGTCACCTTGAGGGTTTGTTGAGTTTAATCGACTCAAGTTACGGAGATGTACTGTCTCAGCACGAGGTGATTATTTAAAACCAATATCATGTTTCTTGTATAATTTGGATTATTCAGACTACTGTTCTCATCTTTAGTGTTATTCTCACAACATTTTGGTCGATGTAACCTCCGACCTTCTTGAGGTGTATCTTGCCGACCTCGGGAATCTTTCTGTTGAACTCGGGAATCTTCACAGAATTTTGAACAGAACCCTTTATTTAATCCACGGGGGCAGCATGCTCCTGTTCTGTCAGCCATGACCGGGCAGAAGTCTTCAGTAATTCGCAATTCCTAGTATCACCCACACTGAGGATTGAAGAAGGTCGGAGGTTACATCGGCCGAAACGTTGTGAGAATAACATTCAAGATGAGAACAGTAGATCAAATAATCCAAATTACACAAATTATCAATCCTCATCTCAAAAATTCACAAAACACCATTGAGAAATTGTTTATAACAATATATTGAGTTAAATAATATGAAAAAAATTGTTTATATTGAGGTAAATAATGTTAACTTTTATATCATTTGCATAATGTTTTCACCTGTTCGTTGTTATCAACAAGTTGCTATTCCAAAATGAATATAAGTGGTTTAATCCTTAACAATATATTGAGTTAAATAATATTTATGAAAAAAAAATGGTTTACATTGAATTAAATAATGCAAATTGTCGTATAATGGGGAAATGTCTGTGTGTATGTTTGTATGTCTGGAAAATGCTCCCGAGATACTCGACACATGCCATAAAGTTGCCATTTTCTGAAGCTTTCAGATACATAATATTGAAAAATTGAAAACAAACATTGATTTCTTCATGCCGAACGGACACTGAACTTCATGGGGGAGGGTACCAAATTTCTTTTTATTCCAGTCATTTCTACGTTGTGCACATGTGCAGTTTGCCAAAAAAAACATGATGTTAACATGCCCTATTTTTGTATAGTTTTCATTATTTGCGTTACTGGTATAATGGTTTCGATTTTCTTTAATCATAACCATTACATCAAAGAGCAAAGACCAAGAGGTCGAGCATTCGAATCCCACTGACCCATAAGAATTTTTTTTTAATTTTTTAACGATAACTTATATATACATCTAAAGGAGGGTGGAGGTGAGGGAGAAGACAGCGATGGTACTTTTAATAGAAATATGTTACACTTTTGCTCCGAGCAACGGAAGGGGAGGGGGAGAAGGGGGCTCGGGGAAGAGAGATTGTTACACGTTTGCCTATGAGGGGGGGGGGGGTACCCTGCCTATGACACTTCATGTCAAATTTGATACAACTGTTTCGAATAGTTTTGGACCCTACAGGTGGCCAACAGACACAGAATATTTCAACTCTCCACTCTTTAATAAAGACCAATGTGTATTTATTTGTATATAAATAAATATATATCTGTCCCTTCACAGAAAAATTAGCGAATGAAGAATTGCCAGAAGAAACAATGTTATGGGGAAGGGAGAAAGCAAATAGCAAATCTGACGACCCCCCCCCCTTTCGCCATCTGAAATGAAGTTATGCTTCTGAATTTTTTAGATGAGGATTGATAATTTGTATAATTTTGATTATTCAGACTACTGTTCTCATCTTGAGTGTTATCATCACAACGTTTCGGCCGCTGTAACATCCGGCCTTCTTCAGGTGTATCTTTTCGAACTCGGGGATATTTCTGTCATGACTGACGGAACGAGAGCATGCTACCCCCGTGGATGTATCTTTTCGAACTTGGGAATATTTCTGTGGAACTCGAGAATCTGGACGGAATTTCGAACGGAACCCTTTATACTAAAGGTTCCGTTCGAAATTGTGTCCAGATTAAATATTCCCAAGTTCGAAAAGATACACCTGAAGAAGGCTAGAGATTACAGCGTCCGAAACGTTGTGATGATAACACTCAAGATGAGAATAGTAGTCCAAATAATCAAAATTATTCAAATCTGAAAGGAATTCGGAAAGAAATCCTTCACTCAATTTTCATAATGAGACGTTTTCTTAATTTTTTTTTCCTCTTTTCTTTCTATACCGATTGATAGTTTTTTTCTTTATTTAAACTTTCCAGTTTGAGACGTTTTCTTTCTTTCTTATTTCTTTTTATTAACTTCACCGATTGAGACGTTATTTTATATGCTAACAGTAGGGAAGCATAAATATTTTTTTCCGTCATTTTTGATAGAAGGTGTACACTCGTTATAGATTATTAGCTGAAACAGACATGTGAGCGCTTATATCTATAATCTAAACAATTATATCCATTCTATTTCTTTTGTATCTTATACAGGGTGGGCAAAAATATATATATATATAGAATATATATATATATATATATATATATATATACAGGGTGGGCAAAAATAAGGGTCCTATTTTTAAAAATTCATAACTTTTTTATTTATTGATTTTTTTTTTTTTTTTTTAGAATAAGTAAAGGACCCCTTCCGAAGCAAGCATGAGCCGTATTAGCCCTAAGGAACGTACCCTCATTTAGAAAACATTATTTTTGCTTAAAAAACTCAAAACAGTGTAAAAAACAATACTTTAGTTTTTGTAAGTTTTAAGAAGTGTTTTTCGGCTAAAATTTGTTTTGTTTATTTCAAAAAATCTCGGAAGGGTCAGTCTACACACACATAAAGTTTGGTGAGTTTAACTTTTATTTTGTGGAAGTTATTCAAATTCATGTTATTCAAATTTAAAGATAGGACCCTTATTTTGGCCCACCCTGTATAACTATTTGCATATTTTTATATATTGTTATAAACAATCTTTCAATAAAAATAATATTTGTTTTAAATAATCATCTGAAGATATAGTACATCTCCTTAACTTGAGCCTATCAAATTCGGTGACCTACTAGTAATAAGGTTTTAGCTTGGTAAAAGCCTGTTTTTTTTAGATGTGATAATGACTGGAACTGGACAAGTATATGTTGTTGTGGTGTGTGTAATTTTTCTTTAGGACGTAATACAATTGAACAACACGGTGCACAGACGGGTAATAGATTTATACAGGAGAAACACAGGAACAAAACAAAAGATAATACATAACGTTGAGTATATGTTGACATATTGAGTTTTTTTAGGCATACAATAAAGGAGTTGGCATCACCAGGGTATCACTAGACCTCTGTACGCCACTGGATATAGGATTTAGACGACGGTCGGGTCTTTGGAAATGTACCATTGGTACCAAGAGCCACACTGACAATAAAAAATGTTATAAGTGGCGAATGATAAAAATAGACACAAATGCACGTTATGAATGATTGAGAAATGGTCAGCAAAAAAACAAAAAAAAACAGAATCGTGAACATTCAAAATTGTTCTCTTCATTTAACTTATTTGTCCTTTTTTTCCTTTTTTCACAAACCAATATATATATATATATATATATATATATATATATATATATATATATATATATATATATTACAGCAAGGAATACAGACGTGTGTGACATTTTTGGGGGTGGAATGAAATTGAAAAAGTATAAAAACGAGAGGAAATAATTTTTTTTTTTAAATTATATATATTCATGAATTTTTTTATTTTTTATTTTTTAAATTATTTTCTCTTGTTTTTTTACTTTTTCAATTTCATTCCACCCAAAAAAATGTCACATACGTCTGTATTCCTTGCTGTAATTAAATTTTGTAACACGAAAAATTTATTTAAATATATATATATATATATATATATATATATATATATATATATATATATATATTAGACGATGGTCGTCTTTTTGGAAAAGTACCTTGACACTTGACAATAAAAAATGTTATAAGTGTCGAATGATAAAAATGGGCACAAATGCACGTTATGAATGATTGAGAAATGGGTCACCATTTAGCAAGTGCTAAATTCACCAAAAAGGTTTTGTGAATGAAAGAGAGAAATACATGGTTAACGAACAAAACATATTTATATTTATACAAATTTACAGTGGTGTGAAAGATATTTTGAGTGAGTAAATTGTTTGTTAGAAAAGTTAAAAGTCCTCGTGTTTGTAGACTGTTCACAATGCGGAAGAAGACACGAGTGTTAGGGTTGTGTATGTCTATATGTTTGTTTTCTGTCGGTGTGAATATACGTGTGAAAGTTCAAGAGACATCGTGCATATGCAGCTTTTGTTAGTATGTGAATATGTTTCTTTCAAATGTCGAATGGTCACGAAATAATTAATTTTTTTTTCAACTATTAACAAAAGATTAAAATGGATGACTTGTTAATGAAGAAACCAAAATGCATTATGTCAGGTTTAATTTTGTAATGCAATTTTTGATTTTTGATTTCAATAAATATTCGATTAATAGTAAATAAAAAAAATAATAATGTGTAAGTCACGTAGAGGCGAGAAACACACACACAGACAGACGAGAAGTGGTCACACAATGTTATCAATACAGAGATTAAAATGGCGGTGTTGTTTCAATCATCGTCAGGTCATACAGGACAACAGTATGTAAATTGTTGTTCGCCTCTTTCTGTCTTCAGTGACAACTGATATCCTTTGCGATGACTAGTTTATAGTGAAGCAAGGGTTGCACAATCTATAACAACACTTCTCTTGAGCTGTAGTGACCAGTAGTAATACTGGGATAAGCAGAAACCGACTAGTATCATTTTTTTTTTTTAAATCTTTCTCCAAAATTGGTTGTCCTGTCAAGGCTCGTAAATCTATTCTTCCCTGTTATTTGACGTAAAGCTCATGGCTATATCATGTTGAAACTTTGGCTCTCATCAGATCACCAAAGTTAAGCAGTGTTGAACCTGGTCAGTATGAAGATGGGTTACGGTGTGGGAATACCTCTATTTGAGGTGGTGATTTCATACCAAAATCAGATAGACAGAGTCTTGGTCATGTTGTGGCTGGTGTGGCCTTATTCTCTGACGGTCTGAGGTATGGTCCCGTGTAGTTCTAGGAGGTCCACCCTCCCAGACTTTACCTTCTTGCCCTTTGGTGCCCCTACCGGGGAACGCCGATGGGGCTGCCCAGACAATTTTTTTTTCAACCAGAGTGCTCGTCCTCTAGTGCTCTGGCTTTTCAAATCCCACTTTCCTGACCTTGTGTCTAATCTTCCCGCTATGAGAGGGAGATAAACAACTACCAAGTGCTGTAGGTTTGGAAATAGAACTGGCTATAAAATCACCTTTTCTAATATCTTAAGAAAAGGTATGATTACATGGTAATCATTACTATTACCGACATAAATTATTTTAAAGGAAATACAGTTTAAAGATTAGTCAAACGCTATTTATTTTGCTTTACTTACTCATTTGTGACCTATTTGTGTTAAAAGAATTTTAAAAATTAATAATCAATATAAGTTTAAATTACGTTTAAATATTTGCGTATATACCGATTCTGAGTAAAGTAGCCATTTTGTTTAGTCAGTAATGTAAACAAATATGGTTACTCTACTCAAAATTGGTATATACGTGAACTTTAAAGGCTTATAACTTCTATTAAATATTAGTTTTTTTTTCTTTTGACGCAAATCACTCAGAAATGAGTATTGATTTACTCCTCTCCAGGAGTTAGGCACAAGGCCAATTTTATCTTACTCCCACAAGTAAGATGTGACCCAAGGTCGGGTCGGGGAAGTGGGGTTTAAAAATTGCCTGGGCAGCCCGTCGGCATTCCCCGGTAGGGGCGCCTCAGGCAGTAAGCAATAAACCTACTCCTCCCCAAAGAGGGGAGGCGAAGCCTGGGAGGACAGACCCATAGACCGTCGTAAATCAAGCACCGAAGGCCAAGACAATACCAGTCTATGGGGTGCAGTATCTATCGGAACAGATACTACACTTTGATCTTAGCCAAAAGGCCAATTCATGAGTAAGATAAACCAAAATAAATTGTTTTTTTTATTAATTTCCCAACTGTATTTCTTTTAAAATAATTTATGTTGGTAATAGTAATGATTATCGCTTCCATCTACCCCCCACACACATACACGCACTGTATACTGTACCTATGTGTAGAGAATATGCTAATGATGAAATCCATATCCACAGCAGGAATTACAAAGACTAATGGTTCAGCCAGAGAAATGTTAACAACAGTATCGTTCCTCTAATTTATAATGAATAGTAGAAAAACCTTTCCAGACAGTTGACAAAGTAGTATTTACCAGTATACCCCACCCCCAACAAGGCTAAGACTGACAAGGTCGTGATTATTGTGGGTGACCCAGTGCCTTATCAGTGTGAACTTGCAATTGTGTGCATTTACTGTACACACCATGATTGTCTGCTCGTTCTTGTTGTTAGAATTCGGGGGTTGATTTAGTCACTGACCGTAGTGTCACTCATGTGGTCTTGGGCGCTTTTGTAATAAAATGATTTTCTTTCCAAACCAAATTATGACTTAAGTTTAAAACAAGTAACAATGTTTTATTTTGAGAGGTTACGATGATTCTTTGTTTCACTACCGAACACCAGACTTGCAATCGGGACAAACATATCTTCCAACTAAACACAAACAGTCCATCTGTTTAAGATCTTGAAAGCCCCTCTCTCACTCAGACTAACAGAGACCAAACTAATCTCCTCTGCCCGTTTTGCTGGATTATATATAAATATTGCTGTCACATAACAATTAAGGAGAGTAGAAAGTGAACTTTCGGTTTACTTTCGGTAGAATTCTTGCTTCCTTTATTTTGTCTTTTAGTCCTAACATTCCATGATCGATGTTTCTGACAAAGGGGGGAAGAATTGCTGTTTTCTGGATCGGAATCTATCCATCTAACACTTATCATTGGCTAGTTTTTGACTTTGAAGTAGTATTTTTTTTTTTTAGCCCCTTACATCAAATGGCTCCATTCCTTGTCTGGAACGATTTCTATTTAAAAAAAAAAGAAGACCACTTGAGAATGATGCACTGTTTTATTACAGGATGTATATTATTTGGAGTGGACATTAATTATGTAGGATCTCAAGTGATTCGATTCTTCAGCATGAACCCTCATATCCAAGAAGACATTATTATTTGAAAGACGCCAGCCAAATGCTTGGGTGGCCTTTTAGCTAAATATTTCTCCCATTGCAGGTCTACCGTCTGCAGCATGCATCTATGCACTGCACTGAACATGCAGCCTTGCACATGTTTACATCAATAATCAAGACCAATTACAAAAATAGCAGAACTGACTTTCCTCTTTTTGTGCAATTGGAGGAAAAAAAGTTAACAAAGTATGTCTGTATCTGCCTCCTCACAAGGGGAAGATGTGAGACAAGGTTGTTTTTAGTGTAGAAGTAAAAAAAAAATGTCTAGAGAGTCCTTGCTGCAGTCCCTCACAGGAAAGCATGTCTCAGGCAACAGGCAATAAACCTATCCTTTTGGAGGTATTGACTGGGAAAAGAGTCTCCTTAGATGGAAGCCAGAAGAGCAATTGGCAGTGTAGTTATTTACCTGCCTCCATACGAGAGAAAAATATGGTGAACAGGGATGGACAGCACATAGTTCCAAAAATAGCTTGCAAGTCCTCTCAACATTTCCCTTTCCCCGTTTGGAGGTACTGCCTGAGAATTAGGCCTCCTGGGACCATGTGAGGTAAGGCAGTTGATATCTGCTTCTCCACAAGTATAAGATGTGACACAATGTTGGCGCTTAATGTGACGTTTAGCCAAAGTGCGTCAAGGGCACTCATGGCCAGAGATATTTACTTACTTACCACAAAGAAAATGTTAGACACAGGGTCAGTTTAAAATGGGGATCCAGTTTCCCACAAATGGGCACTCTGCTCCGGCTTCAAAAATAACCTGGTCGATCCTTCCGGTATTTCCTCATGAATTAGGGCATCTTAGGCAATAAATCCACCCCACTATGAAAAAAAGAAGGCGAAAGGCAATAAACACTTCGTCTTTCCCCGGTACTGCCTGGGAGGAAGTCCTTTTGGAGCTATGTCAGGTAAAGCACTAGACAAAGTATTAATCTGCTTCTCCACGAAGGCAAGATGTAACACATGGTCGCGGTTTAGCCATAGCTCTTCAAGAGTACTCATAGTCAGGTGACAAAAAATGATCTTAGCCTTCTCAGTACTCTTGTACAAGTGAGAATGCTGCAGACAACAGACAATAAATTTGGCTCTCTCCATTTTGTGCAATGGGGGAGGCACTGTCTGAAGGGATTGTCTGCTAACCTAACCAGTGCAGCCTTCCAATAGATTGCACAAAATTGCTTAAATAGGGATTCAGGGTTGAATTCACTTTTAATAAACAACTAGAAGAATATCTGTCCCAGGACGGGTAAACTTAATTCACCAAACAGAACAGTTTTGCACCACTTTTATGTCCCCTTATAAAGATTAAAATCAACATATAATGATACTAAACCTTATGTTTAGAATTCTTATTTTAATTTTGATCAAAATCTATTACATGATTTTGAGTCTAAAAAATGTCTAAAATTTAAAGCTTGAGCTTAAGAGGTCTTAAAAAGAAATTGAAATTCATGGAAACTTGTTTGATTGGTGTCTAATGACTATGGATCAAATTCAGTGAAAATCAGAAATATTGAATTTTCAAGTGAGGAGGGGGTCCATTTTATGCCCTGACATAGGGCTTCCACCCACTTTTTACCCCCCTTTGCATGAAACTAAATTAAACTAAATATAGCCCACATTATGACCCCTTATGTCTAGCAGCTGTGTTACGAAATTCATAATGATCGGTTTAGAAGTGAATCCTGTACATACAAATATATAAACATATGCACATACCTTACATTATATAAATATAAATGTTTACTAACCTTCTGCTGCTAGTTTAAATGTGATTGGCTTGTTCATAGCATATAAATGTAACACTTATAATACTAAAAAGTCCTGAGATATTTTTGTAAAAAAAGTCAATATTGTTTTTGAATAATTTATTTATGATTCATGTTTCAGCGTTGTTTGAGGCTGTTTGTCGGTTACACCCATTGTTCAGAACATCTGTAGACAATTCCTTTTTCACAAATATTACCCATGACAAGGAGGTAATGTTTTATCCGCAACTACAAGCATCTATTTATAAAAATCAGACTTTTTGGTTTAGTTATGAAAGACTTTAATAACCTATAATTGTTCTCCATCTCACCTAAACACTAGCCCAGTCTAATAATAATCTGTACAAACATCTATTTATAAAAATCAGACTTTTTGGTTTAGTTATGAAAGACTTTAATAACCTATAATTGTTCTCCATCTCACCTAAACACTAGCCCAGTCTAATAATAATCTGTACAAACATCTATTTATAAAAATCAGACCTTTTGGTTTAGTTATGAAAGACCTTAATAACGTATAATTGTTCTCCATCTCACCTAAACACTAGCCCAGTCTAATAATAATCTGTACACACATCTATTTATAAAAATCAGACTTTTTATTTATTTATGAAAGACTTTAATAACATATAATTGTTCTCTATCTCACCTAAACACTAGCCCAGTCTAATAATAATCTGTACAAACATCTATTTATAAAAATCAGACTTTTTGGTTTAGTTATGAAAGACTTTAATAACGTATAATTGTTCTCCATCTCACCTAAACACTAGCCCAGTCTAATAATAATCTGTACAAACATCTATTTATAAAAATCAGACTTTTTGGTTTAGTTATGAAAGACTTTAATAACGTATAATTGTTCTCCATCTCACCTAAACACTAGCCCAGTCTAATAATAATCTGTACAAACATCTATTTATAAAAATCAGACTTTTTGGTTTAGTTATGAAAGACTTTAATAACCTATAATTATTCTCCATCTCACCTAAACACTAGCCCAGTCTAATAATAATCTGTACAAACATCTATTTATAAAAATCAGACTTTTTGGTTTAGTTATGAAAGACTTTAATAACGTATAATTGTTCTCCATCTCACCTAAACACTAGTCCAGTCTAATAATAATCTGTACAAACATCTATTTATAAAAATCAGACTTTTTGGTTTAGTTATGAAAGACTTTAATAACGTATAATTGTTCTCCATCTCACCTAAACACTAGCCCAGTCTAATAATAATCTGTACAAACATCTATTTATAAAAATCAGACTTTTTGGTTTAGTTATGAAAGACTTTAATAACGTATAATTGTTCTCCATCTCACCTAAACACTAGCCCAGTCTAATAATAATCTGTACAAACATCTATTTATAAAAATCAGACTTTTTGGTTTAGTTATGAAAGACTTTAATAACGTATAATTGTTCTCCATCTCACCTAAACACTAGCCCAGTCTAATAATAATCTGTACAAACATCTATTTATAAAAATCAGACTTTTTGGTTTAGTTATGAAAGACTTTAATAACGTATAATTGTTCTCCATCTCACCTAAACACTAGCCCAGTCTAATAATAATCTGTACAAACATCTATTTATAAAAATCAGACTTTTTGGTTTAGTTATGAAAGACTTTAATAACCTATAATTATTCTCCATCTCACCTAAACACTAGCCCAGTCTAATAATAATCTGTACAAACATCTATTTATAAAAATCAGACTTTTTGGTTTAGTTATGAAAGACTTTAATAACCTATAATTGTTCTCCATCTCACCTAAACACTAGCCCAGTCTAATAATAATCTGTACAAACATCTATTTATAAAAATCAGACTTTTTGGTTTAGTTATGAAAGACTTTAATAACGTATAATTGTTCTCCATCTCACCTAAACACTAGCCCAGTCTAATAATAATCTGTACAAACATCTATTTATAAAAATCAGACTTTTTGGTTTAGTTATGAAAGACTTTAATAACGTATAATTGTTCTCCATCTCACCTAAACACTAGCCCAGTCTAATAATAATCTGTACAAACATCTATTTATAAAAATCAGACTTTTTGGTTTAGTTATGAAAGACTTTAATAACCTATAATTATTCTCCATCTCACCTAAACACTAGCCCAGTCTAATAATAATCTGTACAAACATCTATTTATAAAAATCAGACTTTTTGGTTTAGTTATGAAAGACTTTAATAACGTATAATTGTTCTCCATCTCACCTAAACACTAGCCCAGTCTTATAATAATCTGTACAAACATCTATTTATAAAAATCAGACTTTTTGGTTTAGTTATGAAAGACTTTAATAACCTATAATTATTCTCCATCTCACCTAAACACTAGCCCAGTCTAATAATAATCTGTACAAACATCTATTTATAAAAATCAGACTTTTTGGTTTAGTTATGAAAGACTTTAATAACGTATAATTGTTCTCCATCTCACCTAAACACTAGCCCAATCTAATAATAATCTGTACAAACATCTATTTATAAAAATCAGACTTTTTGGTTTAGTTATGAAAGACTTTAATAACGTATAATTGTTCTCCATCTCACCTAAACACTAGCCCAGTCTAATAATAATCTGTACAAACATCTATTTATAAAAATCAGACTTTTTGGTTTAGTTATGAAAGACTTTAATAACGTATAATTGTTCTCCATCCTACCTAAACACTAGCCCAGTCTAATAATAATCTGTACAAACATCTATTTATAAAAATCAGACTTTTTGGTTTAGTTATGAAAGACTTTAATAACGTATAATTGTTCTCCATCTCACCTAAACACTAGCCCAGTCTAATAATAATCTGTACAAACATCTATTTATAAAAATCAGACTTTTTGGTTTAGTTATGAAAGACTTTAATAACCTATAATTATTCTCCATCTCACCTAAACACTAGCCCAGTCTAATAATAATCTGTACAAACATCTATTTATAAAAATCAGACTTTTTGGTTTAGTTATGAAAGACTTTAATAACGTATAATTGTTCTCCATCTCACCTAAACACTAGCCCAGTCTAATAATAATCTGTACAAACATCTATTTATAAAAATCAGACTTTTTGGTTTAGTTATGAAAGACTTTAATAACGTATAATTGTTCTCCATCTCACCTAAACACTAGCCTAGTCTAATAATAATCTGTACAAACATCTATTTATAAAAATCAGACTTTTTGTTTAGTTATGAAAGACCTTAATAACCTATAATTATTCTCCATCTCACCTAAACACTAGCCCAGTCTAATAATAATCTGTACAAACATCTATTTATAAAAATCAGACTTTTTGTTTATTTATGAAAGACTTTAATAACATATAATTGTTCTCCATCTCACCTAAACACTAGCCCAGTCTAATAATAATCTGTACAAACATCTATTTATAAAAATCAGACTTTTTGGTTTAGTTATGAAAGACTTTAATAATCTATAATTTTTCTCCATCTCACCTAAACACTAGCCCAGTTTAATAATAATCTGTACAAACATCTATTTATAAAAATCAGACTTTTATAGTTAAGGATGGCCCAAATAACTGATTTTTTTTCCATCACTCATGAATGCTAACCTAATCTAATAACAATATTTATATAAATTAACCGATCATCATGAATTTTAGAACACAGGTGTAAGGGTGGATAATATGATGTAAATGAAATGGCTTGGAGAATAAATATGTGGATAGAGAAGTTATGAAGCAACCACCTCGGCCGTTTGTTTGTTTGCTGTCAATAAATAGATGTATAAATGGTACTTGGTCTTCCACTGGATAAAAAATAGAGTAACAGATAGTGAGTAACTGAGTGGTGGATAAAATAATGAACAAGTAACAGACAATGCTACAAAGTTATGGACACTGCAATGACCTCATATTGAACCATGGTCACCAACAAACAATGCTAATACCCAACGGAACCTCGGCATACGGTGAACAAGTGAAATACGTGCTGTTTTGCACTTGAAAGTCTCTATTCTTATAGATTCTTGGACAATGCTGGCACTAGGGGGTACATAGCGCCCTACCATCCCCCCCCTCAAATAAAATCTATGATACAGGGCCCCCACGAGGATACCAATCTGTGTAAACAAATAAATATATTAATTATGTTTAATCACCAAAATTCAAAGAATTATTCAAATTTAAAAAATTTTCAGCATTTATTCAATAAATTATATATTCTATAAAAAATACAATTTTTCAAATTTTATTTTCAGAATAAAAATATGAAAAAGTTTGTTATTTCTCTTACGCATATGGCTTGGATATATAGGGCATAATGACGCTGACATGCTGGTTCCGGTTAGATCACTGAAGTTAAGCGACGTTGAGCCTGGTCAGTACTAAAATGGGTGACAATCTGGGAATATGAAGCGCTGTATGTAGGAGAGCTCTCTGCTTATCTTGGCATTGTTTCCAGTGTCGATTCAGGAGAGGTGTAGTTGGGGATTGTGCAATTTTGTTGCTGTTGCTGTTGTTGTTGTTGTTGTTGTTAATATATTATTATTGTTAAAAGTGACTCTATATAATTTTTTATGACAACACTTTAAATAAGGAGGTAACAAATAAAATTAAGGGGCCTCCAGAGCGTTGCTGAAAGCATCCCTCTCATGTTCTGCAGCAGGATTTTCATTGATATTTTAATTCCTACGACTTTGTTACGAAAACAATGTTGAGTACTTCTGCGCATATTATATAGGTTGTTTAGAAATTATTTTTGTTGTATCAAAGTTTTCTAATTCATTATATATTTTTGTTTGTCATTCTTCAATGTTATGTGTTGCGGCCACAAATGTCTTTTGAAATTATTGTTTCTTTTAAGAATAGAAAGAAAATCCCGGCTTTTGAATGAATTCCTCAGTAAATATTACATTTGGTTGGATTTGACCGATTTTTTTAAAAGAAACGAATGTTTTTTTTTTTAGATGTGTCCAAGTATTTCTATAAGAGTCGGTCTCTCATACTTTAGTTTGAAATAGCATTTTCGTCAGTCTGTCATGCTTAAGTTTGAAATAGCATTTTTGTCAGTCTGTCACACTAAAATTTGAAAAAGCATTTTCGTCAGTCTGTCATACTTAAGTTTGAAATAGCCTTTTCGTCAGTCTGTCATGTTGAAGTTTGAATTAACATTTTCGTCAGTCTGTCATGCTGTCACGCTTAAGTTTGAAATAGAATTTTCGTCAGTCTGTCACGCTGTCACGCTTAAGTTTGAAATAGAATTTTCGTCAGTCTGTCACGCTGTCATGCTTAAGTTTGAAATAGCATTTTCGTCTGTCTCTCAGGCTAAAGTTTCAAATATAATTTTCATCGGTCTGTCATGCTGTCATGCTTAAATTTGAAATAGCATTTTTGTTGATCTTTCATGCTGAAGTTTAAAATAGGTTCAAATAGCATTTTCGGCGGTCTATCATACTTAAGTTTGAAATAGCATTTTCGTCGGTTTGTCATGCTGTCACGCTTAAATTTGAAATAACATTTTTGTCCATCATTCACACTAAAGTTTCAAATAGCATTTTTGCCTGTCTATCATGCTTAAGTTTGAAATGGCATTTTTAGATGCGTCCATGCATTTCATTAAGTGACTCTGTCCATTGATCTGTCCCACATAAATCTGAAATCGTTAATTGAATAGGCGCATCTTGTTTTTATTGATTTTCCTCTCATTCTTTTTTGACCAACCAATATCAATTTACTCCATATTGATAATATCCTGACATTCATTTCTTCTTCCTTGGCTTTTTGCCATGTTGATACTTGTCCAGCAAATACACACACAATATATGTAAGTATAATATATATATGATGGATTCTCCCATCGAGTATGATGGATGGACGGCTGTTTATTAGATGACTTCCACGGATAAATTTGGTGTATAAAAACTGGCGTTATGTTGAGAACTGTAGGGTGAGTTGTAACTTTAAGAATTGTATCAGCTCTGTAATATATTCTTTTTAATTTAATGTATTGAGCACCTTAAAAAATAATGTGTATCATTTAATTGATTTTCGAAACATTTTTTTATTCACTATATATATATATATATATATATATATATATATATATATATATATATATATATATATATATATATATGTGCGTGTGTATCGAGGCAGCATTTTTTCTCTAAGGCACGTATTATTAAAAATAACCGACAACTCATGTCTGGATATTTTTGTATGAATCCCTTCCATTTTCCGGATTAAAGTCTTAATCTCGGATGAGAATTGGCTGATGAATCTGCCGTAATTTTCTTTTTGGTCCCTAGTACTTTCTGACCCATCTGGGTCCATCTTCAGTGGAATAATGTCAATCAGGTAAAGACCTGGAGTGAGTTTATAGTTAATTTTGGTGGGAAAATTTAAATACGAAACTATATTTATTTAGTATTATAAACATTTAAGTATATTAGTACTAGTGTTAAAATTAATCCTGTTAATAACCGTTTTTTTTTGTTTTAATGTGTAAAGCTTCTAGTATATGGAGTTTTTGTATATTAGTATTGTGTTCTAGGATTTTAGTGTTGTCTACAAGAAGTTTTTGGATTTGCGAGCAGGGACAGGAATGTTCGTTAATGAGGTGTCTGGCTATGGCACTATTATCCGATATATATATATATATATATATATATATATATTTGTTTGTTTGTTTTTTGTTTAGATATTTTCTATGGTACCAATAACCTAGAGAACTCTATTCTTTTCAAACGAACAGAACATACAATAGATAACATCAAATGTATTTTAATACCAAATTCTCGTTGTTCATAATGTACACAAACAAAAAGAAACAGAACCTAACCCTAAACGAAACACACTGAACTCCGATGTGAGTGTTTTTTACAGACTGAGAAAGATCTCGTTTTCACATGAGTGTTTGATGGTTGAAAGAATTATGTGTACTTGACAGTAATAACAACAAAATTGACATTAACAAAAGGTAAAGATTCTCTTTGCCATTCAGGAGACTGATTTCACGCGGACTGACTGATGAAGAAACAAGTATTTTACGAAGTTTAAAAATGTCCAGTTTTTCATAACAGTTTCATATCCATTCAATTTTTGTTTTTTATCAAAAACTACATTTTCTGATAAAGAGTGGAGGACTGTTCGAAATATTAAAATAAAAAATGATAACACCTATAATTTACATGCGTTTATGTTTTCCATATAATTAGATCTTTTATTCGCTGAATGTGAAAAAATTCATACTTTATATACGGTTCAGCGACTCATTTCTCAGAATTTGAATGCATGTTTTGCAGCAAATGAACCTTTTTTCATTTCATTTAATGCTGAACACCACACTTGTTTAAAACGATTCTTCGAATACAGTTAATTGAACATAAGGTGCTATTTTACTCATAACTCGTCACATAACATACTGAATGGGGGGTTTATACCTTTCCCAACAGTATTAGTGCAAAATGAACATAATAGATCTGATAGGATTTGAACTCGGTTTGCCAATTCCATAGATTGTTATAATATTTATTTGGCCAATAACACATTCTTCCAAATGCACATCTTATGATCCAGCATTTGTGAATTCCAGTGGCAAAGAGAAATACTAATACCTTTGGGTAAGGTATTAATCCATCCCTTATCTCCTTAAAGAAGCCCACTTTTGGTTCTAGAGACAATGGATATCTTCTGGAAGAGTGTCTGTATGATGAGGAGTTTATAGTAAAGCACGGGTTGCACAATCTTCAATTGCACTTCTTATGATCCAGCATTGGTGAATTCAAGTAACAAGGAGAATTCCACGACAACCAGACACAATGCTGAGAAAAGCATGTTATTATTTCAAAGTTTTCCTTCTCCTAAATTAGTTGTCCTTCCAAGGCTTGAGAGTCTAGTCATCCCTACTACTTAACCCATAGTTAAAAAGAAGAAAGGCAGATTCATACCTTTCCAAAGATTATTAAAGAAAATTACTTTTTACAACCACTTCCAAACTTACGTCACCTAGTATCCTCAAATGGTCACCCATCCAAGTACTGATCAAGCTCAGCATTGCTTAATTTCAATTATCCATTGAGAAACAGTATTTCGGCATGACATAAACTTCTCCCCCTAACTATAGGGGAAATAGTAGTGTAGATTCGACTTTTGAAACTTGGTAGAGAAATTAGCCAAAGAGAAGGAAAACTCCATAATAACACCAATCGTAGCACTTCTATTTTAAGAACTATTATTGAGTTTCTTTATAAAGTCAGGGACAGATTTGGGGTCTTGCTAGAAGCCAGTGCTTTCCAAATGGTTTAAGATTATATGTTTTACTTAGTACCCAGTGGCTATTTACCTCACCTATACTAATAAATGCGAATTTCTGAACAAGTGACTCTATATGTCTTTCTAGCTCATAATTCCTTTGGGATTCTACTCAGACAAAAATGGCACATTTAAATTCAGGCTGACCCCAAAACAAATTCATCCCACCCTAAAACGTCTTTAGTTCTTGTAAGATATTGAATGGGCTTGTGATAGACTAGTCTGGTAGAAATGCAGGATGTTTTAAAGGAAGTAAAACTTTTAGAATGAGTGACACTTGAGGAGTTAAAATTTCACAAAAATCAAAGGTATCTGAATTTTCACGAAGTGCTCCCTCCCCCTTTTACCCCCTTAGCATAAAACTAAATTAAACTAAATATAGGCCACATTTAGATCTCTTAAGATTAGCAGTTGTGTTCCAAAATTAATAATGATCAATTAATTAGTTTAGGAGTGAATCTATAAACATATACACATACCTAACTCTATATAGAGATAGTACTTAAAATACGATGCCACATTTATACAATTTAAGGTTTTTACATACTGAAACATGTTAAGTATAATTTTTAATACGAACGGGGCCCGTGGAAAATCCACAGTTGTATCTGTTGATATTGCTGCCGTGCTTAAAAATATTTCCATTCCATGGACGTCCGACATGAATGCAGACTCCATGATATTATTGTACCATCTTTAGACAGAACAGATACTACACTTTGATCTTAGCACGAAGGCCAAAAAAGTATATTTTAGTTAGAATCTCAGGTTCGACGCAGTAGCGATATCAGATGAAATTTTTAAAATTACTTTTTTTCCATTGCATCTTTGACGATCCCATCTTTAAAAAAAGGGGTGGAGTGTGATAACGTATGTACGAACATGAAATTGCCTTAGCACATTATTATATAGATTCTGTTATTTGATGAATAAAAACATTTTAATGCCTCTTTTCTTTTCAGAAAATCGCTTTGTTGTAGGTTTAAAAAGTATATGCGAGAGCTTTATCATTGCTACGCATAATAATTTTTCCGTTCTCATCCAAGTACCCAGACCTTATTACTTTATTTTCTTGGATTTCTCACTTTCCTTTATTGAAAATTATTATAACGCAGTAGTTTTTTTATGTGGTCTGTGATTGGATGAAAAACAACCAATCACAGGCCACCTTTTCCCACCTCTGCTGAACCCACGTGAGCAGAGTTTTCAAAGCATCAGCATCAGCATCTTTCCTTACTTGGCTGCTGATTGAATATGACATAAACTTCTGTGTCTGAATAGCAACCCCATGCCTGAGCCAGCAGACATGTATTTCTGTGTGTATTTTACGCACATGGGCGATTCTGAAGCACCATATTCAAAAGTATTTTGAATATACTTCTTACTACTAAGACCACACGGACCAAGAGAAAAGTTAACAGACTTAACTGGAGTTTCGTCTGCAAAAATACCACTTTTTTTTTTTTTTTTGCAAGCATCACTTTTCTTCTTCATTCTTTCTTTTCCTTTAGTTATTTTATAAAATCTCTATATTAACTAAACCGTTGTTTGTACTCTTTCTTGTCACATCACGTTTTAAGCTTTTGTTTTTCCCATACAGCAGACGCAAAATTTTGTTCTTTATTTGAACGGGAAAAATCCCAACACCTTTGTCCTGATAATATTTTTATGATATATTAATTTTTTTTTATCCATCATTTGGCACTTAATAGGCTTTGAGAACTTGTGTGGAAATACATATTATAATATTTATAAATACAGGTTTTTATGCTTTCTTTTCATGGGAAAAAATCACTTCTTGGTCAGTTGGGGGTTCTCTCTCTTTTATCCCCACCTGACCAGAGTTGCTATAACTGTGGTCATAAGTGTTAGTGTGTGCATGTGTTTTAGGAAAAACTATGAAACCGTTTTAATTGAGTCTAAAAATAAAACTGACTTGAAAAGACATGACTTAACAGAGACACTCATGGAATGCAGCACAACAAAGATTACAGTCAATACGAGATACACATTCTCGACATTGTTTCATGACAATCGGTTACCTGATGTGTTTGTTTTTTTTTCTTTCTATAAAGAACTAGCTGTATCTACCGGGCGTTACCCGGGAGTCCCTTTATTTTCATTTTATTCGATGATTTTTTTTATTAATTACATATTTTCATTTTTTAGTAAGATAATTCAATGAAAGAATAAACCATTAAAAAATCGGTGCTTCTGTATTATTGTGTACAGATGAAATTTTCATCTTTAATTTAGAAGAGTGAGTTGAAAGGGGAGATAATTTTAATTTGATTTCCTTTTCTTTTTTTTTTTTTTTAACTTAGTTCACCCCCAAACAAGGCAAGTTGCTACTGTAGACGTAAAGGGCTACTGAGAATTAGGGTGAAAGTTGTGGAGGTCATCCTAAATTGGGAGCTGTGCAGCGAGATGGTTGTTCATACTAGTTTTAAATTTCTGCATGTTGGTACAGTCGGGGAAGCAAGAAGCAGGGAGCAGGGCGGGAGTTCCAAAACCTGGCAGCTCGAGGAAAGAAACTATTTAAGTAGAAGGCTCTCCGGCATCTGGGCACCTCCACAGTGAATGGATAGGATTTAGCTGGTTGTCGGGTTGGTCAAGTATATTTACGTCAAGGGGGCACCAGAGCAGCAAGTTCATCGGAGCACATTTCATTAAAGTACTTGTAAAACAAGCACAAGGATGCAACATTGCAGCGATGGGACAGGGGGAGCTTGGTGGATAGTGAGGAACCTATTAGGTTAGCGACTCTTTTTTGGACCTTGTCTAAGAGGGAGAAACTAGTGGATGGTGTACCAGCCTAGATGTGACAACAATACTCCATGCATGGGTGGATGGTGGCTTTTTAGAGATATAAAAGTATTAAAAAGTCAGTTCTGAATAGTACCGAATGTGGTGTGTGCGTGCAAGTCGTGTGCTAAAATTGATAAATAATGGTATTGAGGGAAAGAGGGATAAATAAAGACCTGGTCAGAGATAGGTTACTTTGAAAGTCAATTTCTAAAAGCCGTCCAAGCATACCAGCATGTAAAACAGGGGCATTAAACCGAATATTATGATGATGATAACACATCAGTAAATTCAGATTCTTTAAAATAAATCTCATCTGAAACCTCCCAATACTGCTCATTCTTTATACCACAGGAAATTAGTCAATATTATTTTACAAACTATTTCCACCAGACACATTCTTAACATGGCCCGGTAACTTGTTCCAGTAATTATTTGCTGTCTCAGTAAAGAAATCTGTTGGAAGCAGCAGCAGCCAGCGAATGTTGTTTTTATGTATCGACTCTCGATTGGACGAACGCTCAAATCAGCAGTTTAAATTCGAATGTTTCTAACAACGTCCTATCGATTTTTATTGCTAACCTGATCTTTTGGTGCTTCAGTATTATTGTGTACAGATGAAATTCCATCTTTAATTTAGAAGAGTGAGTTGAAAGGGGAGATAAGATTTATTTGATTTCATATTAAAAAGCCAGCGCCGAATAGCACCGAGCGTTAAGTGTGCATGCAACTCATGTGCTAAAATTGATAAATAATCCTTTTATGTATCTTTTTTTTAAATTTATTTTTTGACTAATTCTCTGGATTTTTCTTTTTGGGTTATGGTTACAACAAAAAAGACCCCCCCCCCCAAAAAAAAAAACAACAAAAAAAACGATTTAATAATCTAAACAGAAAACAATTATTATTTGATTTAAATTTAAAATATTTGATTTAAACTTTAAATAATTGTTAGGGAACGCAAGCGAATCTCTTAAACACATGGTGCCAGTATGTCTCCATTGCAACAAAAGACGATGAAAGGGACTGGTTAAATGAATATATATTTATTAATAGTTTGTCTTCGTAACAGAAAATAAACACATCCTATAGATTGTACATACAGTTACTATACGTCGTCCCAAAACAATTGATTGCGCATAATTGTAACAAAGGTAAGGCAGTTGCATGAAGCACACAAGGAATTACTTACGGTCACTCCATCGGTAGTGTTGGTCTGTAGAAGCTGGACCGAGGCTCGTTAGGTCTATCCCAGTTCGGAAAGCATAAAGAGAGTAAAAAGTGGACCTTAAGTTTACTTTCGGCAGTCTCATAACTCTCGCTTCCCTTATTTTGTCCTTTAGTCCTCACATTCCATGATCAATGTTTCTGACAAAGGGGGAAGAATTGCTGTTTTGGGGGTCAGAATTTATCCATCTAACATATATCGTTGGCTAGTTTTTGACCATGAAATACTATTTTTTTTTTTTTGCTCCTTACATCAAGTGGCTTCATGTGTTGTCTGGAGCGATTTCCATAAAAAAGAAGATGAAAGAAAGAAGTCTAACCATCGGACCTCATGACCTCACGAGAACGGAGATTAGGTCATGTATATTCATGATATTTGGTGTCTCCCAAAAGCACAACTCTGACACCAAACTCCATTCTCTGCTTTGGTTGCATTTGATTTTGAGACCTCACCTTTTGCCATGGCTAATGGGTTACTTGAGGGAGCATGAATCTCCTCACTGAATTTATTTATCTCTAATTATAATTAGATTTAAACCCTAGCAGACACAAACTTGGCCTTTTGGTTAGGAGAAATGTGTAGTATCTGTTCTAATACTTCACTTCTACTTTTTTGTCCTCGATCAGTGAAGAAGAAATCCTTCTAGACTAAGGCAATTTTAATTTTTGTCTCAATCCAGAGTGCTCCTTTTTTTGGAAGCTGGATTTCCACACATTAAAAACTCTGCCCTCGTGGGGAGGCAAATAAATAAGGACACAAAGTTATATCGATTCTAATGATTTG